>JAZKJV010008844.1:0-328437 GCA_037367405.1 Ottelia alismoides
TAAGATTGACTTAGTGACAGAAATATCTGAAGAAAATGAGGAGTCCGAAAATGATGAGTCAGAAAATGAGACTCAAACATTAGATGAAAATGAGGAGTCTGAAAATGACGAGCCAGAAAATGATACTCAAACATTAGAAGAAAATATTGGTGGTAATACCTGTCATGATTTTGGTTATGGTTCGCTAGTTCTAGCCCTAGGTGATGAGGAAAGGGGGAACTCATATTCTGCTAATAACGATGATGCTGAAGAAGAACCGATGGAGGAGTTGCCGAACGTTTTTGATCATGAAATCGCAGAAGCAGAAGATGTAGTATTTGTAGAGAGTCAATCAGAATCCACCGATGATTCCGGATTAAATTATTGGTTAGGTAGGAGTTATAAGTCGAAAAGAGATCTGCAATACGATTTACAGAAGTGGAGTATGGAAAATCATGTGCAATACAAACCCAAGGCGTCAAACAAGAATATTTTCACGGTTGTTTGTATTTATGATGATTGTGGGTGGCGTTTACATGCATCAGAAAGAAAATCGCGAGGAGATTGGTACGTTTCAGGATATAGGGGGAAGCACACATGCAGAAATCCTGTCCTTTTAGTAAAACATCGTCAATGCACCTCTATTTTTGTAGCGCAGTATATTTTATCTTCCTTTAAAGCAAAAGTTAGTATGACCCCAGGAGCGATAATGTACAAGATAAAGAACGAGTTGAAAACTGAAATCAACTACATGACTGCTTGGAATGCTAGACGTCGTGCAATGGATATAGTTTATGGAAATGAGGTTGAATCATATCGTGATCTCCGGAGATTCATTCGTGCTTTAGAAAGACATAACCCTGGCACATATACGTGGTTCAAGACAGTAGAAGGTCAAACCGCCAGCACTATACATTTTCAGAGAGTGTTTGTAGTATTTGCAGCGTGTCGTAGAGCGTTCAGATTTTGTCGACCTGTTTTGTCTATTGACGGAACACATTTATACGGGAGATACGCCGGTCACATGTACGTAGCCACAGCAATTGACGCCAATAAGGCCTTTTTCCGTTGGCATTTGCCATTGCTGAAAAGAACGAGAATATTTCGGCATGGGACTGGTTTTTGAATTTATTAAAACAAATTATCGATCATCGGATATTTGTTTTATAAGTGATCGATTTCCTGGTTATTAAAACAAATTATCGATCGTCGGCGCATATGTATTCAGAACTCGATAGGGGTGCAAAGATCGGTACGTCTAGGATATACGGTTTTTTCTCAATTTTACAGGTATGTAGAGTACCCCTACATGTCTCAATTTGTTTTATTTGCATCTTCTAATATTTTTAATTACAGGTTTGGGCATGGGAGCATGTACATATTGGACGGCCGATAGTACGTGCTGGTGCTCAGATAACTGGAGGTTCATTAGTGTTGAAGTGGATAGGAGTACGCAGTTTCAAAGAGAACGTGCATACAACAACATTAGCATTCTATCGTAACGAGCTCGATACACAAGAACCTCATCAGGTATAAAAATTGTAATACTCATATTAATTTTAAATTATTGTAAACTGCAATATCTAATTTTTTTTACTAAAATACAGATGATTTGGACACCATACGCTGAAGTTGAGATATCACAATTGCATCCTATCTGCAGAAGTGGACAGCCTGTATGGATGAGTCGTGTTCCACTTTTTTGTTACGATCTTGTAGTGATGCACCTACCTGATCGTGTGATGCGACAATTTGGGATGCGTCAGCACCTTCCTGTTTCTGTGGGAGAGGATAAATGCTATATCTAGACGTAACAAAACCCGAAGTGGGGACATCCTAAATTGGGCTACTATAAATCGACAGTACGTGGATCGTTGGGCTGATAGGGAAGCCACAGTTGTTCATGAGCACCCGGATTCCGATACCGATCTTTATATGCAATGGTATTGGAATATAACAAGAAGATGGATCCAAACACAGATTCCTCCTCCTGTAGTAGCTTACCGACCACACGGACCAATGAAAAGATGTCTGGTATGTTTAAACACTCTACTTATTCTATTGAGATTCAATTAAATTATTCTTAATATATTTGTAAATGGACTAGGTGGATACGATTGTACAAGGAAGAAATAGTATGGAACAACTTAGACGATCAACAGACTTACCTACCGACATGAGGACGACAGTCGAAAATACAATTAGCATGTTCGATGAAACACTGAACATGTTCTCCTTGATGTATCCCTTCCATCAATATGGGCATCAACAATTCATGCCATCACAGAAGCATCATACTTCGGGAGCATTAGATTTTGTAATTTTTTTTCTTACAAATGTAAACTAATTTCTTATCTTAAAATCGTGAATTTATAAATTTCTATGTTGTAAATTGTACAGGAAGGGAGTACACGGAATATGGTGGGGAGGGGACGCAACCACCACCGATGTTTGCTAGTTCAGGTTTTAGTTATTTGTTTATGTATAGTCAACTCTTATCCATATATCGATTTTTAGACATATAAATACAGCTCCTCATAAAATATAGCAGGACTCGGTGAGCAGGCATTTTCCCAGGGTCAGACAATGGAGGAGTCAATATTTGGCACCTCAGGAATGACGTGTGCAGGATATGGCGGGCAAGGGTACTCAACAGGTCTTCAAGGACTCGCATCTCGATATGACCAAACTGGATTTGGAGCTTCAGGTAATAAAATGACTAAATTAAATAACTAATTTTTATCTTATGTATTATTTTCTAAAAGATGAATATCTAATTCTTGCAGGATATGGAGAAGCTTTTAGTCAATCTCAATTTGCAGGATCATCATTTGCTGGTCCTTCGAGTCAGGGATACATCGGACAGGAAGTTCCACCAATTCAACCAGGATTCCTATCTACAGGTAAAATTGTACTTAATTTATTACATTGCATTCTCCTTTTACTTATTAGGTAATTTATGTGACATATAATGTAATTAACATCTTTCAGGTATGAGCTATATCGAGTATGGATTTAGAGGTCTCAAATCGGTGAAGCCGGATTTAGAGGTTCAGGTATAAATATATTATAGAATATACAAACTCATTTCAATACGTTATGTTTAAATTTTGTGATACTTATAACAATGAAAATGTCTCAATCTTGTAGGACCATCGCTTGTTGGACCTTCGAGTCAATTTGACTCTGGACCCTCTCAGCTCATACCGTCTACTCAATACAGTTCAGAAGATTTGCAATCGCAGATATTTGACAGTGTTCGGCAAATGGAGGTAACTGATTTTGATAGACAGTTGTTTGGTATATCCACGATACCACAACAACGTCCGGAGCTGCCTCGAAGACCTTCTCCTGGAGTAAGGATCACTGAGCCTCCTCCATCAGAGCCGCCTCGCCATTCAACAAGTGTACGAACGTCAAGGAATCAGGAATCACAAACAATCGAACCGCCACGGAAGTCGTCAGCTAGACCGCATCCTCCAGGGCACGTTCCAACGCATTCAGAACAAATGTCCAAGCAGAAGAAGAAGAAGACAACACATGAGGAGACTCACAAAAAATTAGGAGATGGAGGGAAAGGAAACGACAAGGGAGGTGGTGCAGGAGGTGGAGGAGGAGGTCTGAAGGGATTTCTGAAGATATGGAAAGTTTAAGTTATTGTAAATTTTTTTCTTATTTTTTGTAAACTCATATTTCTTCTCTTATGAATTTAATAAAATACTTGTAATTTTTTTAAATTAATTCATGTCAAGTTGTACCTTGTTGAATTCACATATATCAATGATAAATGATGTTGTTCACACTCTCAATTTCTTTATATTTACTACAATATTGTTGACATGTCAATTATAAATATTCTAAGTATGTATCAATAATGAAGAATATACTAAAAAAATAGAGATATACTTAACATTTTACAATAACGTTATCGGGAAGAAGATGAGACCACGAAGCTCTACTGATAGATCAAAAATAGTGTGATGAAGGAAAATATTGATAGTTTATTAAATTTATTTTAATTTTTAAATTTATTTATGTAATTCCTCAAATGTACTCAAATGAACATAAATATAATTGTAGAATAATATTTTGTAAAATTATTTACATAATTCCTCAAAATATTTTTAAATTATTCATATCTAATGAACATAATAATAATTTGTAATCTCCGGCAGTACTGTTCAGGTGCCGATTTGGCGCCTCTGCCCAAATCGGCACCTGAGGTGTCGATTTGGAGGGGGCGCCCCAAATCGGCACCTGAGGTGCCAATCGATGCCTATTTTTTTAATTTTTTTATGCTTATTTAATTAATTATGAATTTTTTAATAATTATTTAAAAAAATCCCTTGATATTCGTTGTTACCAATTTTAAATGGGAGGACCACCGCAAGAAGAGTGCCATCTGGTAAAAAAATAATCTACGGTATGTAGGGATACAAACGGTTACGAATATATCCGTATCTGATTCGTCATCGTACTGTTTTATACATATTATGACACCGTATTTATACATGTTTTAAAATGGATACGGATATAGATATCGTTTTGATATTCGCAAACATCTGTATTCGTATTTGTTAGGGTGGAGCATTGGGACCCGACCCGCAAAGCCCGGGCTCAGCCCGAACCCGATGTACAAATGGGCTGGGCCCGGGTCTTCATTTTTCAAAAATATTATGCTCTAGCCGGGCCGAGCCCGAACCCGAAATATAAATGGGCCGAGCCCGAGCCTTCATATTTCAAAATATCATATTAGAACTAAATTAGAGGATATGGATTTATAGTCACAATACATCCAATATTTCCTTTATCCATCAATAGTAATATTATATCGTAACAATACATCCAATATTCATGTGTTATGGATGAATTATATCCATAACAATAAATTGGAATCAAAATAAGTGCGAGTTGAACCCGGCTCGAGCCCGAGCCCGACCCGAACCCGAGCCCGATCCCGCGGGCTTTGGACCGGGCCCGTATCCTCAGTTTGCTGAAAAAAGTGGGCCTCGACCTGGCCCAAGGCCCACGGAAAATTGATGGGCTCGGGCCAGACTTTCCCGGGTTGGGCCGGGTCGAGCCCAATGCTCCACCCTAGTATCTGTTTATCCGTTTTCATATATAATTATAGTCATAGATTTATTTTTAACAATGTATAACATAATTCTATATCTTCTTTTACCACATCTGTATAAATTTTATGATACAAACACATTTATTAAATTCATATCATGTATTTTCCATCCGATTTGTATGTATTTAAGTCGATTCTATAGACTATAATTCTAGCATTACTCGTATGCGATCGGTATCTCTTTTTTTAAGGATATGGAAAAATAGTTTTAGTATCTGTCAATATCCATATCTACATCTGTATTCGTATACAAAAACGGAAAGGGTACGGTAATACCTATATATGGATATGTACCGTCCATTTACATCCCTAACGGTATAGTAACATATCTTTCCATAGTTAAATATATAACAACGAATATTATTTGTTACTTGATTGTTTAAATTGATAATTAATAACAACGCATCATTTAACAATTGTTACTGATTAATTTTTTCCTCTAATCATTGCTAAGTTAGCAACAACTAGTGCAAATTTACAACAAAAGAACGATAAACAACCATCGTTATATGAAATTTAGCATTGAATAATCATTTTCCGGCAACTACAGATAAAAGATGAAATTGCAAAGAATAATATTTAATTATATTCAAAGTATTCATTGTTGTATACCATTTTTGATGTAGTGGATATACCAACATGCACTCAAATTATTTGTTGCCATAGATCGATTTCATATTAGTGTAATTTCATGCATTATCTCTCTCGAAAAAAAAAAGTTATCTCATCTTTATTCCTTCAAAATAAAACATTTCAAAAAAACTAAATCTTTCAAAGAAAAAGACGCGGGAATTAACCTTCTTATTTCATATCTCACATCCTTATTCCACTCTCTTTATTTTCGCAAATAATAGGAGGTTGTGTTTTTTTAATAATCCTCGTTAGATAAGGGTTTGGAATGGAACTAGTGTACACGACAGATCTTAAGGATGTCAATATCATGAGATAATTAACTTCATATGCAAGGTTGTCACCAAGGGACATTAACAATGACAACTTGCTTAGGTCTAGATCTATTTGCATGTAATGACAATCATAGATAATATGCTTAGATCGTGTCCAATATTAAGCCCCCACTCTTGATCCACACTCACCACCCAGCTCGAGGACTCGTCACGTTACAAAGCATCAGAGACATAGAGTGAGGTTGCGGAAGCGGAGACGGTGGCGTTGTTTATTCTTCTCGCAGGGGATCTCACCACATCCGATGGAGAGTAGAGGAGGAGTAAGTAGATGTAAATGTCACACTGACTAGGAGACGAAGGTAGAGGTGGAGACGAAGATGGATGTTGGGGTAGGGGTGGAGGAAGCGGTGGAGGTGGAGAGGGAGTGCACGGGTTATCCTTGGTGCAGATCCTCCTCGAGGAGAAGGTAGGGGGTTGCAGCATCTCCTTGAGTGGAGAGTGGATGGAGGACAAAAATCGAAGGGGAAGAGCCCAGGGTTCCAAAAGATCGCCATAGCTGATCTATCCGATCCACCGATAACAACAACAAGTGCTTGGGCTTTTCTCTCGTAGAGGGCGGGGGTAGTGTTTGGGGTGCCACTTGGAGACAACCCACCCAAAGTTTGCCTCCTATTCAGTCTCACCTTACGCTTACGGATGACTTCTTGGTATAAATTGACCTTAAAGTTTGTACAATCATCTGAAGGTAGGATGCCAAACTTCCCAGCGTAGAGCTCCAGGTCGATATGCTGCCAATTACATCCATTATATGATTATATCACTATAGGTCAACTTTAGTTATGGACAATTGGTAATATGTGTACCAGCACCACTTTAGATTCATGTGCATACCTCCACTGGCTGCACTATGTCTACATCATATGAGGATAATTATTAGTTGCATACTTATATTTGCAACATGTTCATAATCATGTTGTTGTAAGTACGTTGATTACTTGAATGAGTCTAAGGGTCTGTTTGGTTACCGGATTTCCCTCTATGATCTTGGGTTGGAATCATCACAAATAAATGCGACATCACATCGCATTCCTTATTTCAATCCCCTCCAATCCTCATAACCATCCAAACAGCTACTATTCACATGAGTTTACCCCAACCCACTCCATCACAGTAACCAAACATGCCCTAAGAGCTCATACATCCAAATCCATGACGGATTCAATATTATAGATAGATAAATGGAGGGGGAGGAAGGAGTGATGGTCTCAGCGAGAGGAAGGGAGGGGAAGGATGCATCAGTAGTGGTGGAGAGGAAGGGACGAGAAGAGTGGCCATGAATAGGAATGCAAATGGAGGATGTGCTTGAATCGGCAACGGAGAGGAAGGGAGGGGGAAGAGGCATCAATGGTGGCAATGAGAGGAAGGCTAGGGGACCATCCGGTGATGGCATTTTGAGTGTCGGAGCAGAAGAGGGTGGTGACCACCATTGAGGAGTAGAGGAGGATTACGAAGGGGGTTGAAAGGGGCAAGAGGAGGCGCCACGCGATCAAAAAAGTTCACCCAAATTCCGCGGGCTACAACTTGTGACTGAATGTATCCGCAAGAGATGTTTCCAATCTAGGCGATTGTATTAGCGACCATTGGTGGTCGCAATAGTAGACATAATACAAAAGTTCGATATATTTAGTCTATGTATGGTTGGCAAACATGGCCACAATATATTTGGCGACTATTTACCAACTGCAATAGTCGCACTCTTGCGGTTGCACAAATGACTCTTTCTTGCAGTGCATCCAAGAAAGCACAATGCTAAAGCTAGTTTACATGAACTTATGTGGTCCTCTAAAGGCTAGATCTCCTATCGTTGTACTTAATTTTGTCACCTTTATTGATGAATTTTCTAAAAAAATGTGTGTATATATCTTAAAGAGGAAGGATCAACTCCTTGGCATGATAAAGGATTTTCATGCAATTGTAGAGATGCGGATAGAAAGGAATTTATGTGCATAGCAACAACAACAATGCAATTGAAGTCATGATATAAGGTATCAAAGAATCCACCTTAAAATAGTTACGAGAATGTTGACGTACATCTTATTCCTTTATAATAACCACGTGATATAGTTTCAGATTAAATTCATGAGGAGGATCCTAATCTTGAGGAGGGTTATGGCTGTTTGACAGATTTTCCTACTAGCAATAAAAAGGATGGCTCTTCCTTTAATGCAAGTTTACCTTGCAAGTCCACGAGGGGAGAGGCATCCCTACACAAATACCATGCATATATTTATATTCTTTTAAGGTATGGAATAATATGGAGAGGTTATAAAAGGATGTATAGAATGAAAAGTGGATCTAGGCAATGCAAGATAAAATGACAAGTTTGTAATATTTGAGCTTGAAAAGTTTCCCAAGAGAAAAAAGAGCTTCGAAAAAATAAGTGGGTTTTAAAGTGAAGCATGATGAAACTCTTTAAATATAAAATATAAAGATAGGTTGGTCATGAAAAACTTCAGTTAAAAAAAGGATGCTTGCTTCGATGAGATATTCTACCCCATAGTGAAGATGTCGTCCACCATGATTATTCTTAGTTTGGCAGCCACTCAATACTTGGAGATTGAATAGGTGGATGTGAAGACTACATGCCTCCATGGTGATGTTGAGGCACATTGCACAACCAGAGGGATTTTTGTCGAAGGAAATAAGATTATGTCTTCATGTTGAGAAAAAAACACATATGGACTGAAGTAGGCTCCTAATAGTGGTGTAAGACATTTGATTATTTTATAAGAGAGCACGACTATATAAAATCCACTTTAGATCATGGTGTCTACATCAAGAAATTCTCATATGATGATTTTGTCATTATGTTGATTTATCTGTTGGAAGTTGTACCTCGAGAATTTTAAGTTTAAAGGAATAATTGAGCAAGTCAGTTCTATGAAGGGCTTAGGATCTCTAAATAAGATTTTAAGCATGATGACTACGCATGACAATAAGTTCAAGAGGCTTTGATTATCTGAAGAGAAATAATTGAGAAAGTACTTCGGAGATTAGACATGGATAAAACCGAGCTCGTAAGTACCACTTTTGGAACACACTTCAAGTTAAGCACTAAGCAGAGATGATAAGGAGATTCCTTATGCCTCAGCCACAAGCAGTTTGATGTACCTACACGGTATGCACAAGATCAAATATTGCTTGTTCTGTTGAAGTTGCCGGCTACTTTATCTCAAATCCAGGAAAAGAGAATTGGAATGCATCTAAATGGATATTGGTATATTTCTATGGTACTAGCAAAGCATTTGTTTTTAAGCAACGAATGCAATTTTTTTGTCTACAAAACTTTAATACAAATAATGTTGATGGCAGACGATCTATATTTGGCTTCTTGATGACATATGCTTGTGGTTTTGTTACATGACAATCAAGGTTGCAAAAGTGTATAGCATCATTTACTACGCCAGAACTATTCACTGTCTATCCAAAATTAATCTCACATATAGTGGCGACGGAGTGCGAGAATGGATTATAAGTAGTTGGGACTATAACTACACAACTTAGGCTTGCGCATTTTCGCCAATGGTCAATGACCCCAATTTGGCCCAAGCCTAACAAGTTGTCAGTGATATTTATCTCGATATGGTTCTGATCTAAGCATGGGACATTAATGGTAAGAACAGTGTATATCTTATTGACATACATGGACTATATCAAATTCTCGGGTATCATCTCTTGCACTAACATGTCACTACAAACTCCTATGGGACTTTAAGAATTTGCATACACATTAGATTGAGAAAAATACGGAACTCGAAGTGAGGGGAGGGGTTATATCCATTACCTTTTATTAACATTTTTAGCAGTCATCTAATTCTGGTTGCATCAACGAAAATTTTGTCCTAACAATATATTTCAAAAATTGGTTTTTACTAGATAAGTGTACACGGGACAAACTCAAGGAGTGCTGCCTAAGAAGATTTCTTTTTAATGTGATTTTTGGTTCTTGTATTTATTTCACTTGCAACACACATAACCAAGTAAATACAACATAGACATGTATACACACACACAAAAGATCGTAGAGGATAGCATGTGCAAAGAGAGAGAATAATAGAGGAGAGAAAAACATAATACAACACAAAAAGACGTAATCAACTCAAGAAAATAAATAAAAATATAAAAATATATATTGGCTGGATTTTAAAAACTATTCAATTTTTCTAATATTTTTTTATAAATAATGTGCCAGCCATGTGAGCTCGAGAAGAACCATTTCTACAATAAATGTTATTATAATATTTGATATATTAATAAAGGTTATTGATTTATTTTTACTCATTGTTTAATAATAATGAATGAATGCACTTATAAGGCCCCTTGGTATAATTAGGATTATGTACCATGATCATCTTAATAATCACGCATATGTTGATTCAATGGTTGAATCATAGAGGTTGGTGTTTGGATGATATCTTAGTACAATCTTCAGGGTTGGTGCTCTTAGAGACCATGCACCCTTATATCGTTTCATGAGTGTATTCAGGAAAGACCATCTTCCTTTAACTACGGCCTACAGTAACACTCATATAGGTGGCGTTCTCCAAGGATGCACAGCTAACATCCTACCCAAAGACTTGAACCCATTCAGAGCCTACGCTCTTCCTAGACTTGCAGCTTAAATGTCACTGAAGCTTCCAGGGATAAGGCACTCATGCATACGCATTAAGATAAGAGTGCCAACCAGTTCTCCAAAACAGCTTGTTATTACCACATTGGACATACTTTGTGGGATCTCCACTCAGATAAGTTGGGTTGCTACTGTAGAGGAACTCCCAATGGGTCTCAGTCCATCCCAAGCCTAGACTTAGGATTAAAGATCTATCAAGTCCCTTAGTCAATGGATCTGCCGTATTGTCCTTGGATCCAATAAAATCCACAGCCAACAACCCTCGAATACCAAATCCCTTAACATCTTAAGTCTGATTTATATGTGTCTTCTTGTTTTCTGATTAAACTTTGAATTCTTGATCTTAACAATTGTGGTCATATTATCACAATGTACCGAGAACGCAGGAATTGGCTGACCTACCATGGGAATTTCAGATAAAAGTTCCCTTAGCCATCCAGCCTCAATTCCAGTGGTGTCCAAAGCACACAGCTCGGCCTCAAAGGTGGATCGAGCTAGAATAGTCTGCTTCACAGACCTCCAGGAGACCGCACCGCCTCCAAGGGTAAAGACATGCCCAGTAACATCATTACTCCCAGACTCCTCTATTTTCCCTATCCAGCTTGCATCACTATATCCTTCTAGTACAGATGGATGTCTACCATGATACAAATTAAGGAAAATAGTTCCCTTCAAGTACTTCAGTACTCGATCTAGAGCCTCCCAATGAGTACGATCAAGGCATCTAGTGTATCTACTCAGCTTTACAATCGAGAATGAAATATCAGGTCTCATGCAATTTGCAAGATACATTAAACTTCCTATCACTTATGAATACCTTAGTTGGGCTACAACTACTCCACTTTTATTCTTAAACAACATTTTGGATGAATCAAAAGGAGTGCTTACAGCTTGCAATCTTGATATCCAAATTTCTCAAGTACCTTCTCAACATAGTGAGATTGAGAAACTACGATCCCATCAACTGACCTTGTCAATTTGAGACCCAAGATCGCATCAGCAACATCCATGTCCTTCATCTCAAACTTGCTACTTAAGAATGCCTTAGTCTCATTAATAATCCTTTTATGTGATCCAAATAATGATATATCATCAACAAAATACACAAGACAATACAATCACCACATTTCACCTTGGAATAGACACACTTATCGGATTCATGAACCTCAAAGCCACATCATAAAATACTTTGTCAAATTTTTCATGCCACTACTTTGATGCTTGTTTCAATTTGTAAAGGGATTTAACAAGCTTGCAAACCTTTCCCTCATTCCTAAGAGTCACAAGTCCATCAGGTTGATCCATATAGATCTCTTCCTCAAGATCGCCATGCAAGAAGGCGGTATTTAGATCCATCTGGTGGATAGAGAGATCATATACAGAGGCCAATGCTATGGGCATCCAGATTGTGGTTATCCTAGTCATGGGAGAATAGGTATCAAAATAATCGATACATTCCTTTTGCCTAAAGCCCTTAGAAACTAATCTGGCTTTATACTTTTCAATTGATCAGCCAGGCCTAAGATTTCTCTTAAACACCCACTTGCACCCAATGATAGAGCACCCTTTGGGTAAATCAACCAACTTCCAAGTTCCACTAAACACCCACTTCCTTCCGTTGTTTTGCTTCAGATGAAGCCATGGCTTTCTTGTAACTTTGTGGATCACCCTCGATCTGGTAGACAACAAAGTCGTTACCTAGATCCTTAGCTATCCGAGGTCTTTTACTCCTCCTCGGCTCAATTTCTTATGAAAGATCATTGGGTTCAGGTTGAGTCTCAACCCCCACATTTGTTATTCTTTCCACTTGATCTAGAATAGATCATAATGTGGAGGCACTCTCAGTGGTCGGATTATGAGGAATCCTAACCTTCATAGGGAAGACATCCTTAAAGAAGGTAGCATCACATAGTTCAATAATGGTGTTGACATCTATGTCCGGAATCTCAGACCGAATTACCAAGAACCTATATGCATAGCTATTTTCCAAGTAACCTAAGAATACCACATCAATAGTTTTAGGACCAAGCTTCTTTCTCTTGTGATCTAGGACTAAAACCTTAGCGAGACAACCCCACACTTTGAGATATCTTAAGCCCGATTTCCTATTTCTCCAAAATTCAAAAGGACACTTTTTCATATGCTTTGGAGGAACCCTATTCAGAATATGGCAAGCCGTATTAAAGGCTTCTCCCCTCATATAGGTTGGAAGTCCAGAACTCTGTAGGAGAGCATTGATCATGTCAGTTAAGATTTTATTTTTCCGTTCTGCTATCCCATTTGATTGTGGTGAATATGGAGCAGCAACTTCGTGAACTATGTCAAATGATTTGCATTCTCATCAAATAAGTTAGAGGTATATTCACCTCTTCTATCTTACCTAAGACATTTTAAGCACTTTTCCCGTTTGTGTCTCAGTCTCATTCTTAAATATAAGAAATTTCTCGAGGGCTTCATCCTTGCTTTTATAAGATACACATAGCAATATCTACTACCATCATCTATAAATGTGATAAAATATTTCTTATTGTTTCGGATCAACACACCATTAAACTCACAGATATCCGTGTGTACTAGATTCAAGATCTCACTATCTCTAGAGACAGACTGAAAAGACTTCCTATGTGTCTTAGCTTGCACACAAATTTCACATTTTTAAGTTTTATCAATAGTGTGTTTAGGGATCAACTCTAAATTCATCATTCTTTTAATTGAGTTTAAGTTTACATGTCTCAATCTATCATGCCACAGATCACAAGATTCTAGATTATTAATTACATGAGATACAGAATTAGAACATTCAGAATTTAAAACATTTATTGCATTAATATTTACTGACATCTAATTCTAAACAACAAATCAAAATCAACCAAATAGCATTTTCCATAAAAATGTCATGTCTCAGAATGACAACTTAATTACATTTAAAGTTCAATTCAAAATCATTTCTAACTAAGATAGAGCTAGATAAAATATTCTTCTTGATGTTAGGAACATGCAACACCCTGTGCAACGTTCAAACACGTTCAGAGGAGAACCTCAAGTTGACTTGTCCCGACCCTAGCACCCTAGCTGCAAAATCGTTCCCCATCTTCACAGTCCCACCACTGCAGGTCTGATAAGAAGAAAATAAAGTTCCATCAGAACAAATATTTACATTGGCTTCCGTATCCACGAGCCACTCATTTAGATCATGGATATGGTATAGTTCATGTTTTACAGAGACATACCCCTTGCTAGCTCCAAGTCCAATAGTGATCATATTCACTTGTGGACTCCCATCTGCAGCCTTAGGTTGAACCTTTAAGAACGGACAATCCTTTCAATGACCAACCTGATTATAGTGCCACCAGGGTTTATTCTTTGCCTTTTTATGGATCTTGCCCTTTGGTTTCATTTTATTGTTATTAGTATCCTTTCCCTTCTTATACTTGCCCTTCGAGGTCATGAAATTGACCTTAGCCTTAATATTGACAGGAAGCACGGACTTTTATTTCCTGTGTTCCTCCTCTATGGCAATTGCCACCATCAAGTCATCCATAGAAATTTTTCCTTTCTTGTATTTCAAAATCATACCGAAGTCTTCCCAAAGCTTGGGGAATTTTTCTATGATGCACATGACCTGAAACTATTCTGGAAGTTTCATTTCGGCATCCTCTAAATCATGGAGCAGGAGTAAAAACTCGTGTGCCTGTTCAGAAACCGACTTTTCTTCGGCCATGAAAACTTTAAAAACTTGACCACGGAGTATTTCTCAATACCGATATCTTCAGTATTGTACTTCTGATCCAAATCTTCTCATAACCCCTTCGCAGTCTGCGTAGATGAACAGTATACGTCAAACAACATGGTGGACAGGGCCAACAAGATACAACCATGACATATACGATTTCGTTCCTTCTACGCGGATTGCGCCTTCTGGCTATCGGGAGTGGGGTTTTCCTTTTCTACCGTAGGACAATCGGTTTCAGGTATAGAGATTAGTCTTATGGTGGTTAACTAGATCTTCATGCGTTGTTGCCAACGCTTAAAGTTCTGACCATTGAATTTCTCTGGCATACCCATCATATCAACCCCCGAACCTGAGCCCGAGCCGGTGCCAGAGATGGAACGAAGCGCGCACACGTGTGGCCCTCCATTCCTCCTCTCTACTATTGCTACAAGAATTTGGGGTGTGAACTCATATATAAGCCTACCAAAAGATTAGAGATATTATTTATGCTACTAAACTTCCACCCAAGCTTTTCCATATTTCAAATTTGAGAATTCTCAACTTTCCCTCCAAGCCATTTGATTTTCCCAATTGAGACCAAATTGACTCTTATAGTAATTACATAGGTTTTCTAATTAAAACCTAAATTACTTACTTTAAATGCAACACAACATACACAATTGAGTAGTCATACCTAAGTAAGTTGATTTATCGATAAATAGAGTCCACGATTGACACACGAATAATTAACCTTGATAAGTTCAATCAATAATCATGATCCGATGTTCCCAAAACTCATTTTTTTCAAAACATGTTTGCAAGCACAATCACATTTGTTTGATTTGTTCAAGCCCTTACAAGTCATGGACCAATTGATTGATTAAATCTACACAAGATCTACATCAATCGATCAAATAGTAGATTGTGATTTTGAATACTTTTTAAGTAAAATTTTGTATGTTTTTATTTTACCAACTTATTCATATTTTGAGTGTCAATTTGAACTACATGTTGGTATTTTCATCCCTGTGTGATATCTCGTAGTGTGCTAACAAGTCACAAGACATTTCTTGTCCACATGCATTTTGGAAATTCTCATGCATGCGTTCTATCCCATCATGACACAAGAAAAACCCGAGAGTTTGTGAATTGAAGATGATCCTAAATTCATCTACTTTGTATCTGAATCCAGACATAATTCCCTTAACAAATACCTAAAAGTAGTCCTTGATATCACTTTGTTATACAAATGTCCGCATTAATAAGAACCTGGTAGTTACATAAAAACATCATAGAAAGAACCAAAAGAAGAATGGAAAAGAAAGAGAACCATAAGATTATATATATATAGGGAAATTATCCAATGAGCCCTGTGTCCATTTGAGATGAGATGAGCCCACTCATATTTTACCATTATTTCCTATTTTTTTGAGCTTAATAGGTATTTGTTTACAAGCGTTATATCATATTCTTACTACTAGTAACTATTTTCAGGGAAAAAAACCTTAAAAGTCATACAAAATGATTGTATTATTATTTGTATTACTAGTCTCATTTTTATTCTTACTAATGACCATTTCTTGTGAATCTAAGATTCTCTTTATATGAAAATAGTTACTAATAGTAAGAATATGATATAACAACAGTAAATAAATAAGCATTGAACTCAAAATGATGAAAAATATTGGTAAAATATGAGTGGGCTCATCTCATCTCAAATGGGCACAGAGCCCATTGGATAAGCCCCCAATATATATTTCAAATGAGGTGCGCCTTTCCTGGATGCATGGAAAGCCACGTCAATTTAAGCATTTATTCTATTTATTTTACACATTCTAACTCCATAAATTTAATATTAAATATTAATATAATATGTATATCATGAAAAATTTATGAAAATATTACTATATTTGACATTAAAAGTTTGTTACAATATGGATGATATATTTTACATAACTGTATAATCGTCAGTATTTTACAATATGTAGTTTAAATTTACAAAATTGTTACGTAATTTACAAATTTGGTCGTGGCTTTCTGAATTTCAGGAAAGACCCACCTCATTAGAAGGGCCCCCTATATATATATATATATTTGTGTGTGTGTGAAAACTACCGAAGAAAAGAGGAATAAATAGAGTTGTAAGTTATATCTATGATCCTAAAATAGAGGATAAGTTAGACCGACTTCAACGACAAATAAATAAGAAGAACCCGAAAAATCCAAAATTATAAAAAACATGCCAAGAAAACGAAACCTTAGTGTTACCAAACTTCAAATTAGGGAAGAGCATGGGTCGGGATGGGCCGGGCCCTGAAGAGCCCAGACCCAAGCCCATTTAAAAACTCCAGGCCTTGGGTTGGGCCTAAGCCCGCAAAATTTTCTTTGGTTCGACCCAAGCCCATGTCCGGTCCAATTCCTATGGGTCGGGCTTGGGCCGGGCCGGCCCATCTCCACGCATTATAGATTATTAACTTTGAATTTTTATTTAACGTCAATCTCATTTCAAGTTAGACGAGCCAAAATTATTTAAAATATATGCCATAATAATTGTGAAACAACTAAAACTCAATTCTATCGGAGATGATTTCTCATTTTATACAAGTGCACTCAATGTTAGATACCATAAACGTCTCTCATTAAAGAAATTGAAAGAGTGAACCAAACTCACAGTTATCAACAATAAGTGCACCATGCACTGCATGTTAAAAAATAGGCATAATGCCCATATTGGGTAAAAGTTCAATAATAAAAAATATTCTGATGGAAAAAAATAAATACTAACAAATTCAAGAATAACCAGCAGAATCTAAACCATAGACTAATTAAGGAAAATTAATTCCGAATTGAACTACAATGATCACCATCTCATATATCCCACACCAGACTTTCTTGATTTATAAACATTGTATGAAGACATGATACATGAACAGAGTGTGCATGCAATAGGCGAGAGTTTCCATGCGTGTAGGATATGTGAAGGGTACGTGCCCTCTTCGGGCCGGGTCGGGCTGGACCGAGCGAAGCCCGAGCCTGGCCCAAAAAAAATTTTGGCCTAAATGCTGGGCCCAAGCCTGACCTAATGTTCATTTGAGCTTGGGCCGAGCTGGATTTTTTGGGCTGGATTAGCTCAATGTTAATCCCTACTTCAAATGACTCACACTCACCCTTAAACTGCATCGTATACAAAAAGAAAATGAAAACATAAAAACATAAAAGTGAAAGGAGCGATTTTTGATTCCGGGACCCCTTTTATAGATGATACGAATAAACATAAAATTTTGAGATTTTGTATAGCTTTCTTAAACCCTTTTTTTGTAATCTCTCGATAAATTTACGTAGAATAATACAAACAATATACAAAGAATCTCGTTATGCACATATACGAATAAAATTCAAAACCTCAATTACTTGTATTCCCATAATGGAAGACCAATCTCATGCATTGACCTTATTCGCCTTCAACATCGTCCTCGTAAAATACATTGATTGTAAAAATACTTTAAGGTTAAATAGGATCTTATAGTGGAATTTATATTTTGGGAACTTATACATGAGCATTTGAAATTCAGTAATTGGTACAACGTATGCTCTTGCTCATCTTCTTTTGTTTTTATTTTTGTATATATTTCTTCATATTATATTTTATATAAAAATACCAACCCTATAAAAGGTAGCTGGAAAACAATAATAAAAATACAGTGTGAGATATATGTATTCCATACCTGTGTCAATAAATCAATGTTTTATAATTTATGTATTGTAAAAGAATCTATAAAAATATAGATAAGTACACAATACATGGTCTAATCATAATAAAATATAATACGTGTATATTATTAACAATCAGAAAATTAAAACCACAAAATACATGTATTTTGTATCTGCAAATGCCTAAAGAACATATTCTCTTAATTGTCCAAATTTAAAACTGACTCCTTGCACAAAAGCGTATAGTTAGAAAAATTCAAAAACTTCATTTTTTACATTTTTAAATTTAAGGTTATTTTTTTGGATTTTTAAGATTTTTAGTTCTCAATATTTTAAGGTGCATGGCGCTGTTGTTTCTTTGTTCAACCATTTCAGGCACCAACCTTCGTTAGTCGTGCCTCATAATTTTTGACCCAACTACTACCACCATTGGATTCCCATGCATTCATCTCTCATCCTTAAACCCTGGTGCTTCGTTCATCATCGATTTCATCCCATAACTTTTCCTTAAAACCCTAACATGAAACAGAGCACTATTCTGATGATGGCAAAGCTTACAAAACGATTCTAGGAGACGAAAGAGGTTCTTGGTGATCATAGAGACATCGACCCAACATCCTCTAGGTCAGGGACGAAGCTAGGAATTTCTCCTTGGGGGGGCTAATTGTTGACACATCAGTTGTCTAATTTATTCTTATTATCTGTGATTTTAGTTGTTAATATTTATTGAATTTTTTTCTTGCATAATATAAGATATATGATTCTAACATATTTGTCATTAATAATAATCAGAGTTTTTTTACAAAAAAAATATAAATGCAAAGATATGATTTTACATCAGTATAACTCTAAAAAATAGTATAATTTACTAAAACATCCTTACCAAATTCTTCATTTATAAAAATACACTTCCATTAATGTGATGTTAATTAATATTGTCAAATTTAATATTTCTAAATAAGTAATATCATATAATGCTCGATGTAGATATATTTGTATCCAGTTTCCTACTGAATCATTTTTATACATAATATTGACATTTATATCTATATCTAAATTAGATACCAAAAACGATGTGGTAACACCTATATTAATATTTATATTAATATTTATATCTATATCGGTATCCGGATTTTAAAACGGATACTGATATGGTAACACCTATATTAATATCTTTATCCATCTGTTTGCATCCCTAAATTATCCTCTATATTCTCATTTTGTTAGTAATTTTATTAATCATACCTTCATATTGTTTGAAGTAAAATTATTTCAAGAATAATCAACATCAGATGTTCATAATATACCCGCCCACCTTGTCTCCGTCCCTGCTCTAGGTCTTGTTCGATATCTCAAGTGCATGAAGCACACTTTTGCTCATACGTGAAGCTATAGCTGTGCCCATGTGGAGCTTATTCGTAGACCACTGCTTCCTTCAGCTCTTCACCATTTTTCAAGTACATTCTATCATCATACGTTCGATCTGCCATCAATTGAGAGTATCGAGTTCGCTATAACGCCAAGAGCATAAGCTCCAGGCCCTACTATTCCTTATTCACTGGGTTTTGTTTTACTGAGGATGATTGCTTTTGATACATCGAGTGTTTCAATGCAGGTTTCATGCAAGACCAACATCCAGTAAATGGAGTGGGATACGCTGCTCCATTCACAGAACACATCTGAGGCACCCAATCCCTTTTCTATTCCATTTGAATCACCATACTCAAAGAGCAGAAGAAGACAAAGATTCAAGCATCTTCAACTGGAGCACCACAGTGTTTCCAGGAGCACATCAGAGCAGTAACATTCTCAGCTGGATCTCTGCTAGATTGCAATGGACGGTTGCAGGCTTCAACTGGAGAAGAAAATGCCATGGCTTGACACCTGCCCTATCGAACGGATCAAGATTCGTCCCCAGATAGTTAACATCAAGGGATTTTTACCCCACGAACCTTAGAAACGTGTTGAATCACCTCTACAACCTTCTGCACAACGTAATCACCCCGTCGACCCTGTAAATAATCCAAGAACCCCCCACGAGTTTCAAACAGATTAACCGCATGGTTCATGAGGTAAGAATTAACAGATTTACGGGTCAAGGGGAGAATTGCGTTGTTTCAAAAGTTGAGAAGATAATTGACAAAGTTTATAGCGTTCGTAGGGGTAACAATCCCTATTTCCAATTGTTCAAAGTGAAACAATGGAATGGTTGCATCGAATGTCCGAGCAAGATTCAAGTGTTGCTGAGTAGACCTTGTTAGAGGGTCCACTGAGCAGACCTTGTTAGGTTGTCAACTTTTAAATATTGCATTTAGGTTTTCAAGGAGCCAGTTGTGGTATTTTATCTTATTTTTTTATTACATTTCAGTCCAAAACATGAAAAATGCACAAAAATCGCATATTTCATCATTTTATATTGAAATAACTTTTAGTGGCTTGTACTAAATAGACCCTTTATCTACATGTTTTTTTGTTTGGGATTTCTGATTTGATCTTGTATTTTTTTTATAAATATTTTGTAGATGCATGCCAATTTAATTTCCTTAATTGCTGTAAAATCTAAATAATTGAATTTATGTTTGAAGAATTACCCATAGATAGGTCTCAGTATACATGTACACTATAACTATTTGATTTTTATTAGCCACATTACATAATTCTTACTTTAAGAATACTACTTAACATTTATGTGCACTTTACTTATCTATCCCAATATTTTCTTTCAAAATATTATCATTTGCCATTCTCTAATAATAAAAAAATCCTAAAAAATAAAAATAGATTTAAAGATCGATTGAAAGATAATAAAATCCTTGAAAGATTACAAAAAATATATCATACGTATTTAATTCTAATTTATTGCATGCCCAAAAAATCACAAATGAAAAATATCCCAATCGATCGAACATTGAAAATCTTGTAAAGTTTTTGTAAAAATCAAGAAAACTCAAGGAAAATATAAAAATGGCTAAAATCATATATAGTCAAAAGACATCACCTTGGAAAACCACCCACAGCAATAATCATTACTATATGATATTTTAAGAAATAAAAATATATACTTTCGTATTTATGTAACTATTTTCAAAACCTTTATTAACAATCAACTAAATATATAAAAAATACAGTAATTTGTTTATAAATATTATAAATATTAGAAAACAAAACCCTTTTCAAGCTTAATTTTCTTACATGTATTAAAAACAAAATCCATCTTTGTTGTATTTATATTCCTAGATTTACGTTCAAGATAATTTTTGTTTTCCAAATTTCAATTAAAAACAAACTTAAAATGAATATAAATTCAAAAATATAAAAAAATCTAAAAAGATAAAATCAATGAAATTTTATAAAATTATCGATAATTGATATACATTTATATGACTAAAAAGACAAAAGCATAAAAAATCAGAAAACATAATACAAAATGTGCCAAAACACTAAAAAATAGACAAAACGCACAAAGGTATAGCAACACACTCGGTTACCACCATACTCCTTGTTCCGAAATAACCTTCCTGAGTTCGACCCTATACATAAACCAAGTGCAACAAAAACTATATCAAACTCTATCTGATTGAGAGCTTTTCTAACGTGTTACAATCGATATATTATCTCATAATGTAGAATGCTCATCAATTGACATGCGGCTACAGTTGAGAAATTTGGTCAAGAATCAACAACAAGAAGAAGAACACAAGGTTGGTTCTAGAAATGTTTCCCTCGATCACCTAATAATTCTAGCAATCTAGTAGCTCATGGAGCAATCTCATTCGAGTGTGAAGATGACTTGACTATTTTATACGAGTTAATGGATTCAGATAGCCGATCGACGATTAATCACTTTAACTAGGAAGATACCCGCGCTTCGCGATGGAAGAGATTTTTACGTTGTAATTATTGATGAATAGATAAAATTCTTGCGAATATGTTGTTTTTATTCCAGAAATATACTTGTGAAATAAGTAAAAACTAAGGTGTATAAAGTGCTGACATTTTCTATTTGATGGAATAAAACCTTAGTAGTGGGTATTTCATCTTTCCAGTAATATCTTAGATAGTTTAAAATCAGAATTCTTAAATTATACAACTTTAAAATTTTATCTCACCATAGAGAAGAAAAATGAAGCATTTAATTCTAGAATAGTAAACTATACGAAAATAACTACAAAATTGAATGGAAATAACTATTGCAGATGTAAATATAAATAGTTGACGCTCATATAGACAAAATTCGAACATTAATTTATAGTGATATACTTGAAAGTCTGTAAAATGATTCTCTAAAATATTCCTAAATTGCTAGAACATGTACACCGAACAAATATGCAATTTGGTTCTTTCTAAGGCATCCTAAATTGCCACATCTCATGTATTTCATTTTTTCTCATTTTTAAATACTCAATTATTTTGAAGTATAATCACTGTCTCTTATAAATTATAGATCCACAAAAACTGTAAAAAATATAAATTATTCAAATTACTTTGAGTAGAACTGGAAAAATCATACATAAAGGGATTCAGTCTAACCTGCAGGTTTTAAAAGTACAATTCAATTACAGAAATATATGAAAGTAATTGCTAGTGAGATGCGATCTTAACCAATGCATTTGTTATTGATTGCCCGCAAGCATACATAAAAAATTGCAAGAATGTTGCATTGAAAATACAGAATTACGTGTAATCTACTAATTAAAACCTAAATGAGTGAGAATTATCCAGCCTGGCCACTAATAAGAATTGGCAGATCGGAAAACATCTATAAAGTTAAGAAGGAAGACATCAGTTCCTTGGTATGTGAAATATTAAATGGGCATCATTGAGGTAAACATAAAAAAGGTTGGCGCTGTCATATATATCATAAAGAAAGACATCGGTTTTACAATATATCTTTATTAAAAAAATAAGAATTACAAAGCATTGTTGTCCTAATAAAAATGTAGCGAGAAGATATCGGTTTTATGATATATGAAATATTATCTGGAGATCACTAATGTAAACATATAATAATCGAATGGAGATAATTATCGCATATTTAAATATAAGTACTTTATTAAATATTTACAGTAAAGGACAAAAAATATTTATGCAAATTGCTCATATTTATATGGGATGACATCTCAAGAACATCAACCAAAGGCTATAGTGTGTTACATTTGCATACATCATTTCATGTATGTTAGATTTGCATACATCATTTCATTTAAGCAATACATGTTTGCTTATCCAAAAAATAGAAATGATAATGATGTTATATTTCGATCAAGAGTAGATAGCCAATGACCGAAAAAGGTAGGCAAAAATGAAAAAAGAATCATGGAGAATTTATGAAGTAAAAAACACAGTTCTAATCTCTAAACATAAATACAATCTGCAACACAAATATTCAATAAGCAATTATCATTTCACCAATGGAATTTAGCAAGAAGTAATATAATATCAAACAAATCAATTTTTTAATAGGCAAAATATTTCATTTTTAATGAAAATATAGAAATTATCAAAATTGGCCAATAATAAAAGGAACTATAATATGAAACTGATACGGAAGCAATGGTAATATTTGAGGTGAAAAACTAAAGATATACATATAATACTATTTAATTGAATCATTACGGTAGAAGAGACCATGGACATTTCTTCAAAATTATTTCTATTTATACAGAGAACATTTCCAAAGCATAAAAAAACTACTGCATATTGCATCCACATACATAATTTCAATTAAGAATTACATGTATGTCCTTCTAATGAAATCGGAAATAATAATGACGGATTTCTAGATTAGGAGCAGGTAGACAATGCATTAAAAACGAATTTAAATTATGCAAGCTTAGAAGAAAGGGAGAAGAACAGTCAACTTGAAGAAACAAAAAAAATAAAGTTCAATTTCTAAGCATAAAAGCATTATCTGGAATGAAACAATAACATACATATAATGAAGAACTAAAACCAATTTATCAAAAATGATGGGTACCTGGATCAATAGCAGGAAGATCATTATTGGAAAAAAACATTCAAAAGAAAAATGCCAACTCGTAAAGAAAGAGAGAATAAATATCAAAATATTTGAACGAAATTGATTCTAGTTATACTGGATAACAACTCAAGAATATCCACAAAAAACTATTGCATGCACGAGAAAATACATTGTTTTATTTTAGTATTACATGTATGTGCATCCAAAGATGAAATAACATGACATATATCAGGTTGAGTAGTAGGTAGATAATGATTAGAAATGAATTACAAAAAATCCCAAGTCAAAAGCAAGGGAAAAACACATACAACTTTCAAAATAAACAAACAAAGTTCTAATTTCTAAACACAAAGCAAAGACCACAATGCAAACATTTAACACGATACGATGATTTTATCTATGGAAATTAGCACATACCTTAAAAATTAGGGTAAACAATCCTCACTATATTCAAATCCCTTTCAGATCCACTGAGAACATGCCCTCTATACATACAACAAAAAGTAAAATATAATCACTAATATGAGTAATATGATGATCTAGAAGAAATTTGTAATCAACAATATGCTCCATTTTTTAGTTTAGAACAAAGTAGATAGCAATTAGATATATAAGGGAAGAGGAAATGAATTCATCTAAGAAAAAACATACATATTATCTTCTTTAATAGGAGGCTTATTATAGTTGTTAAATAAAGTTATCATACCTAAAAGATTTTATATAAGCAGAAAAAGTAGTCACAATATATGTTCGAACTCAATAGAAAGATTAATACATTAGAAAACAGTGAAAGAACTGTAATGATCTTCATTTTTTTAGTTTAGAATAAAATATATAGCAGCTGTTAGATATATAAGGGATGGCGAAAGGAATTTACCTGCAAAAAACATACATATTTTTTCCTTAATAGGGGACCTATCGCAGTCGTTGTTAATTAAAATCATCATATCTAAATGATTTAATATAAACAGAAAATATAACACATTTATAGTAAAATAATAAAAGCTCACAATCACTTATATTGAATAGAAAATTTCTTGTAGACTGTAAAAAAATATGCAATGATTCCTTAGCATGCATCCTAAACTGCATTGACCATTTGAGTTCTAATTTAAACTACATGGCAACCAATACAGAAAAAACCATATTAATTTTCTTTAACATAATTCATTTTCCACAAAGAAACTGCTATCTAATCTTAGATTGCCTCGTCATGTGTGGAATGAAATATTGCTGAACATAATCAAACAACATTCAAAAAGGCAAAACTAACTGTGATCGAGCATGTATCTATTACAACAAACTGCAACTTAAGGTCTAGATGTAAGTAATAATGATTATGATATTTGATTGGATTCTATAAAACTACAACCATGATTTATGATGTTTAGTAGGATTCTGTAAAACTTAACCTCCTTAAATTACCTTGTCCATGCCACTGATGCACAAAATTTAAACTACACGGCAACCACTGCAGAAAAAACCACACTAATTTTCTTTCACATATTTCATTTCCACAAAGAAACTACTATCTAATATTAGATTGCCTCGTCAGGTGTGGAGCGAAACATTGCTGATCATAATCAAACAGCATTAAAAAAAGCAAAACTAATTGTGACCGAGCTTGTATATGTCAATACAGCAAACTGCAACTTAAGGTCTAGTTGCAAGTAATGATACAAACCACAGTAGAATAAAGAACCAACCAGGATTTATGGTGCTTAATTGGATTCCATAAAACTTAACCATCTTAAATTGCCATGTCCTTGCATTGGAGGATCAATACTGCCTTCATTATTACACTGAATGTAGGTGATATCATTCATCTCTAAATTATTAAATTAGTGTTATCAATGCAGATAATGTACTAGAAACATTAAAAAATAACACCAAAGTAGAAGAAACGATGAAATAGAGTCATGCGACCATGCATGCTCTTACATTAAAGGGAATATCAACATGCATTACCATTACAATAACAAAGATAATAATATCAAAGTGAGAAATAATAGAAGAAGAGTACACCTTCAGGGAACGCTGAATCCAGAGCCGGTATATCCTCAGCAGAGGGCACACCGTAAAGGTAGAACACATACAGAGATTCTCGAGAATCTTGAAGCAAGGGCTGAAATGTCTGCAGCAACGGGCACAATGGAAAATTAGAACACAGATGGAGGCTCGCAATCGATAGATGGAAGTTGTCTGCAACTTGGCACGGGCCTCGAAAAAATCCTAGAAAAGAGGAGAGAAAGGAGGAGATACATAATCCTTATTCCATGAACGGAACAGAAGCCAGAGTGCGGGGAGGGGGAGGGAGATTCGATGGAAAAGGAAGGTCGAGAAGAAAGAAGAGAGGTTGCAGTTAGGGCTGTGCATGGTTCACAGATTTCACGGTTATCCGACCCGATCCGTATGGATCGACCCTAAACCAATTGTTATCCAAAGAATCACATCGGATCGGGTATCCAACCCTATTTGACCCGTGACATACGGGGCTCCGATCCAATGATCCGCGGATAACCATGGGTCAACCCATCTCATAACTCCTTCAATCGGGATGATGTCTATGGGTCTACCTAGATGGTATTCATTAGGAATGCAAATGAACGGATACGGATATGGGTATAGGTGTTACCATATGCATTATTATATATTTTGCAGCGTCACTTTGATATATCTGTTTAATTTTGTAGGCTTTTGTGGACCGTTAATTATCGGTTGCTTGAGCCGAATTATTGAGGATAGTGTAATAACGATAATCAATTTAATAATCATTATTAGTTAATTTGCTTTATTTTGGATGTCGTAATACGATCAACTGCTAAATTTCACAACAATATTTACTAGTACTAAGATGAAAATATAACAAAGAATATTTTTTTGTTTGTTTTCATATCTTCGGCAGTAAGATATATAATAATTGAATATTATTTATTACTTGATTTTTTTAATATCATATGAACTTTGAAAAAAAAACAAACCATATTCGTATGTAGTCTTTATTCGACACGTATTTAAATTCCATGTTTATTGGATCCATATTTGGATTTCACTTTTTATTCGATTCATATTTGGATTAGCTCTTTATCCGATATATGGTTGGGCACGTTCTTTATTCGATCCGTATTTGGATTCGATAAATATTCGATTCGGATTCGTATCCGTATTTTTAAAGATACGATTTCCTTAATGCATATCCGAATCATATCCGTATCCGATTCGTATTCGATAGGGATGAAACGAATATTGATACGGAAATAGGCATATCCGATCTGTATCCGATCCATTTTTATCCCTAGTCTTAGGCATAAAAAAAACAATTAAGATTTATGTTTGGTCCGTTACCATATCCGACCTGCAAGCAATCGATACAGTGCATGTTTCGGCAACGATGTTTGGGTTTGGTGGGGCTCCTTCGCCCACTGCTTTGTTTCCCATATTTTATACATAATTACCATTGAAGAAAATGATTTAAAAAAATTACTAATTTAATCATAGTTAGATAAATAAGAACGTAGAATTCATGATTAAGAGAAATTTTATTTTTGAACATTGGAGAAGTCGAAATAGAAGCCCGTGCCAAAGGTATCGATATGAAATTATCCCGTTCTTTATCACTATGTAAGTGTCAAATTGATATATCCGCGTGCCATTTGGCATATTCATTTCATACATATTTTGACTTCAGACATTTAAAATTTAAAATATAATCGCAAATTTTGTAGTATTTGACTCTTTTTTTGTCATTTATATTTTTACACGAAATCTTATTTAGGAAGCTTTAACAAATTTTGTTTTGCTTGCATCTAATTCTTTTGGATCCACGGATACCCACGGGTAATCCGATATCCAATGGTTATCCAATCTAATGGATAACCATTTTGATTGGAGCGGGTTGATCCGTTGATCCAATATCATGGATCGGATTGGGTCAACTCCAAATGGAGCGGGTTTTCGCCCCACGAACACCCCTAGTTGCAGTGAAAGGGATTTCGACCGAAAAGGAAGGACAAGAAAAAAGGAGGGAGGTTGGGGGAATGGGACAGATTTGGGGGGAAAATAGGAATAGGCGTCCTGGAGAAGGCGGGAATGCAAATACGGGGAGGGAAATATAATGCATTAAAGCCATCACGTGTGTGTCCCAGAAGAGTAGAGGGCGGGGATGCAAGAATAGGAACTTGATGTAAACAGAAGAGGCGGGTGGAAAACAGAAGCGGGAGAAGGCAATGATAGGATAGGGTTTAGATCGATGGGGTGAGAAAAGAAACAGAAGAGGCGACTACGAAAGAAAGCGGTGCAAGACAACAAACGCCAGCTGTAAGGCAACCTAGAAGGACAAACGGTGCATTGGGCAACTGACACAAGAAAGAGTGACAATTAAACACGTGACGTTGAGGGAAATTAGAAAAACAACGGAGCAGCTTTCAATGCGCAGGGAAATCCGAAAGAGCGCAAGAAAGGAAGATGGGAATAATGTACACGTGGCAGAAGAATTGGTGAGAACCCACTAATAGTAAGAGTATAGATGATGACTTAGGGTGTGGTCCAATGCATTGATTCAAAAACTAAGCACATGTTTTTGTTCAACGCATTACCAATTGTTCAACATCCTCTTCAACAGACTATCATATGTTCCCTTTCATTCAATTTAGTGGACAAAATTTCAATCAAAATAAGTTTCTTCAACATTGCCTTTACATAAACAAACAAATGGAGCCCTATGGTCAAATGAAAAGGGTGGTGGGGGTTTCTCCCTAAAATCACATTTTCTCGTGGAACTCAACCCAAAAGAAGAACACAAACTCCATCCTTCTTCCACTGCCTCCCGTCTCTCCCTCCGCAAGAAGGAAGCTTCCGTCGACGCACGGCAATGCGGCCCTACGGTCGCTAGTCCGATCTCGGCAACGACGACGACGACGACGACGGGGTGAGTTCATCGCGAATTCCGCAGTTATAGTTTGGGATTTAGGGTTTTAGGCACAAACCCCTCCTCCGGAGTCTCGGAAATGGTCAGGGTCTGGAATTCGTGGCGGTCGCCACCAACATCCAAAACCTTAACGAAACACTAACCCTCTGCATCTGGGAGCTCTCTCTCCCTCAGTGCCCTGGTTTTTAGGCGAGAAATGGGTTATTTTTGAATTGTGGGTAGATTTTGGATGGCAAAGGATGGATTTTTCGTAGAGTAGGTGGTTGCGAAATGCATAATAATGAAAGGAAAGATGATCTTTTGGGGACGTGTTGTTGTCGGCATGAGATTATGAATTGAGAGAAGGGGATGGAGCTGGCGAGCTCTGCACTGTGTCTGGAAGTCTTATGTTTGTATGATGTTGAAATGTCGTGCCCCTCGGATCGGAGCTGCACTGCATCTGGACGAATTGCAGCTTGAGGTATGGAGATTATTGGCCGGCAGGCTTATCGAACGTATTAGAGCATGCACTTTTTTACTTGGAAAACAAGTATGTGGTATTTAATGTATCGCAAATGAAACTGAAGAATGGGTTACACTGATTTGTTTGGCCTTGACACCGAGCTGTTTGTAGCCACATGTATTCTGCTGGAGCATCTCACAGCTGCAGATCTTGCTGTTCATCAGCCGAAAGCAGTTAGACTGGCTGCATCTAGCAATAGTTTTTTGGATGTTCACACATGCATCTGACCTGAATAATACACTCAACTAAAGCAAATGTATCGCTTAAATCCAATGGGTGTTGTGTTTGTGGAAAATTGTTAATTATTGGAGAGGTGCCCTATATATGTGCAGAAGGGAGGGTAGACTTCGTGCAATATTGGTTTTCACGTATTTTTTTGTTGAAATCTGAAGATATCCCTGTGGCCTTTGCAAGAGGATGTGCATAATGGGAATCTTATAAAAGGCCGTACAACATATTTAGGTGAATTTGAACACAATTGCTGTTCAAGTGTAATCTCATGGCTAACTGGTTGCGAAGAAATTGTTTCATTGTGTTTGGATATTGGATAATGTGTCTGCTCCATCACTAGAAGTATCAAATCTGCCATAGAAATATATGCGAGCTTAGGTTGTTGGTGACCGTGTATTGCATATGGATGCAAAGGATGTTGTACATCATGCTACTTTTTTTGGGATTTTTAGTTTTGAGAATTTAGGATAGATCTGCATTATTAGATCCAACATGTTTGGAAATATGGTTTGTCTATGCATGGGAAAGAAGTGTCATAATTTTGAGCCACATTGACTTTTATTTTGATCAAACATTAGATTGTTCGTGTAAATATTCATTCAAAGAATGCACATCAATAGTTGCTCAAATTTATTGTCTTGGTAACTGGGGATTCTTTTATACCACACACTTCTTATGTTGGTTTTGACATGTCATTTACCTACACTAGCTCCCATAACCTTCTGCAATTGTTCCATTGGCTGTTTTGTTTTGCTTCATCTATTTTCCGGATATCTCGGAATACTCTCCAAGTGTTGAAATGCAAATGAGCGACCAAACAGTAAAATGCGTGAATCTCATTTCTTTGCCTTAATACTGATTTGTTCTTCCAGGGTGAGGTACTGTGGTTGACCATGTCAGGGGGAGTTGCTGTGGCTATCTGCCAATTTGGCGGTACTTTTGAAACTGATAGTGGTGGTTCCATGTCTTACACCGGCGGGGAAGCCCATGCCATAGACATTGATCGCAGCCTTCATTTTGAGGAGTTCAAATCGGAAATAGCAAGTGTGTTCAACATTGATGTTAGCAACACGGCCATCAAATATTTCCTTCCAAACAACAGGAGAACTCTCATCACTATATCCTGTGACAGAGATCTGCAACGTATGATTGACTTTTATGCTGATTCTGGATGCATAGAAATTTATATATTGAATTTGGCTGAAAGTAGGTATGCTCATTTAAAGTTATTTTTGATGAAATGTTTTAGAAATATCATATTTTCCGATAAATAAATATTACAGATTTCTATGGATTAGCTGAACCTGAAATTATTCTTACTCATCTTTTATCAGGGTTGCACGTCATGTTCCTGCTGGTCCTGCTGTCTCTGCTGCTGCAGCTGGTGCAGTTGCCAACAACATGGGTCGTCAAAAACGCATTCCTGCCAGGAGACCTGGCGAAAGGTGACCTACTCTAGATTTCTACCCCATTTTTTATGTTCTTTCTGTGAGGTGTTATCTATGAGTTACTAGAAAAAACCCAATGTGCAGGAATGTGAGAAGTAAATCTCGTCCGACGAATTCAGTTGCCCCTGGAGTTCTTGCTCTTCCTGGGATGAATAGCATGGAACAACAGAGACAAAATGCAGGCGAAAATATTGAAAGAAGGTGGTTTTCACAATTGTTTTCTATTGCTTACTATTGCCTTGTTCTCATTATATATAGATTTCCTCCCTGACAACTTCCATAAGCTCTTTAAACTGTTGTGCCCTTCTCCACCGGCTAATTACTATGAGAAAAGATGTAACTTATGTTACCATTTTTTAATGGATGTGTGTGATGCGTTATCAAGTAACTTGGATTCGACTATTAAAATGTCACATTTGACTCTATTATTAATGACTATTTCTTCTACTTCTCTAATTATGTCTCGATTTTCTCATTTTTTTGTTATGATTTGTAAATTGCTATATTGTAAGACCCCTCAATGAAAAACCCGATCCCAATGGATCTTGAACATGTTCTTGCTTATATTTTATTAGAAAATAAGAATGTGGAAGCTAATATCAGAGATAAAGATAAAACATTGAAGAACACATGATTTTAACATGGAACCCTACACCCTACACCCAAAGGGCTGATTGTTCATCGAACTTTCTCATCTGATACACGAGGGTTGGGGCTTCTTATATAGCCTCGACAAACCCACCAAGTCCCACCACTGGTAGATGTGGGACTAAACTCACCCATCTATACAAATAAGTAACGCATACTCTAAAACCCCCCTCAAGCTGGAGCATGCAATGCTCAATTTGGACAAACAGAAAGAAATCACCCAAACTCACAATACAAGACAATACAGACAATATCAACTCAACGCGCACAACTGTCGGCTACTGTCGAGGATGTTGCCTCTCATGCCGTGCAAGTTAGGATGAACAAACGGGCTGGAGTGCGAGTCAAACTGAATCATCCGTCGGAGAGCATGTGCTCTATATTGCACATGTCAGAGTCACTGCAATTGAAAATGAGTCTTTACGTGGAGAATACTGGCCTGCCACATCACGTGGACAACTTCTCCATCTTTGAAAGGGCCGAACTGAAAAAGTCGCGGAGACATCCTCGTCAGTTTCCACGGTCGCTGGAGAACGGAGTCTGAAAAAGTCTCTTCGTCGGAGAACTGGGTCTCTCCCATGCTGGCTCAGAGAATGGGATCTCTACTTTGGAGTCCCTATGAAATCACATGAAAACCCTAGCCCACATGGCATAGGGAATGTGATCTCTACTCTAGAGTCCCAATGGAACACATGAAAACTCCGAGACAAAAAAACAAAGGTGGGGACCACGACAAATGATAGGAAACATGTGCACATCTGAAAAGGTGTCTCTCTCTAGAGAACTCGAAGAAAATGGGTCACTCAAATATGGAGTATCTTGAACTTGGACTCTGAACCAATCCGCATAGTCTGAAACTGAACTGTATAGTCTGGAAATTCTGGCCTGGAGAATCTGAATCTAGAACAGACCTGTGACTCTACACAATACTTCCCCTTTCTCCCAGACTGGTCGAAAAATAATGGCGTCGACCAAGTTGGGAGAAGACAAGAGAATGGGGAAAACATGAATCACATAAGCTGTTGACAATTTATTTCGGCTTAAAATTTTTAATTATTTTTTTTCTCGTACGGATTCTTTTGTACGATCCTTTTTTTAAAACAATCCGTTCATTTTTTTGGCCTTCCCTTCTTTTTTTTTCAAAATTTTCTTGCATAAGGCTTTTCTTTTGTACGTGCCTTTTTTTTTATAACCAGCAGCCCACTGGGCTTGCTTTCTTCCTCTCCTTCTCTCTCTTTTTATAATCTCTCTTTTTTTTCACGGCAACTGACCTCTTTTCTTTTTTTTAATGCAACCGTAACCCACTTGGGCTTGCTCTCTCCTCTTCTTGTATTTTTTTTACAACGTACCGGCTACATGAGCCCTCGATTTTTCTTATTTAGGGTTCCCACTTGGGAACCCTCTTCGCACGTCGGCCTCGATGGGGGTTTGCACTAATGCCGTTGCCGCTGCCATCATCTGGGAGGAGCGCCGAGATCCACCATGGATATATGGGTGGCATCGCCTGGTGCATCGCTTGGAGATCACCAAGGAAAGAGTAGACTCGCCGCCTGGAGCCAAGGAGAGATAGAGGAGGGCGAAGGCCCGTCGCCTGGAGCTGCGCCTGGAGGTATCTGCCATCGTTGCCTGGTACCGCCTGGAGTCGAGGAGCGGAGGGTGCCTGGGGGTGCCTCTGCCTGCGCCTGGAGAAGGGAAGCACTATTGTCGCTTGGAAGGATGGGGGCGGTTGAATAAACCCCCGTCTTTTGTTTTTTCGTGAGATAGGGTTCCCCTCCTGGGAACCCGTCACCATTGGAATCACCTTGACTTGAAGGAGGAGGACCTAGACGTTGACGACCTTCTAAGTACTGCTTGATCATATAGATCTCTCTTCCTCTGGAACTCATTGTAGAGTTTCGTCGCCTGGAGCCATTAGGAGAAGGTGCGCCACATGTGGCGGGGTTTTGCTGCTGCAAGCCCTAGGAGTCGTCAGAGTTGCGCAACCCAACTCGCTGCTTGGAGATCGAGAAGGGTAGCTAGATCAGACGAAGAATCTCGTGCCATCTACGTGAGATGTTGCTGCTGCATGCGGCTGGAACCTGGGAAGAATTTGATCCCAGATCTAAGGTTCCAGAGATGGAACCCTAGTTTTTATCAAACGCGACAAGGATTGTGGATCTAGGTTTTGAAAAACCCTAAAACTGAATCTCAAATATTGAACCATATATGAACACGAATGATCTTCAAAAATAAAAAAACCAAAATCAAGGCGGTTGATAACATTAGAGGCCCTATAAACATGGTATTAAAAGGTGCGCCTCGAGGCGGTCGAGGCGTACGCCTCGAGGCGAGGCGAACCTTTTTAGCCTCGAGGCGTGTGCCTCAGCCTTGTCCACTGAGGCGCGCGCCTCGAGTGGCTGAGGCGTAGCCTCGAAGCGTTCCGCCTCGAGGCGGTCGAGGCGTTTTTATTTTTTTGAAGATTTTTTTTTATGATTTTAATAGTTTACATGGTGGTTTGAGAAGCTTATAAATATATACTTGTTCAGGATAGTGATTATACAAGTTAAATGCCTAAATCTGATATTTCTTTCGTACCCATAACTCCATATTTACTATTAATTATGTGTAACTATTTCAGCAAACTGCTTCATATTTACTATTAATTATGTCTAACTATTAATTTATGCAAGATGAATGCTTAAATTTGACTTCTTTCATATTCATATGCTTAAATTTGACCTCTTTCGTATTCATATTTACCATTAACATGTCAAATTATTTTAATGAACTTTTACAATTACATCCTTAAACATATAAAAATGTGTATACGAATTCGAATCTCATATAAGAAAACATATAGTTAGGATTCAAAACCGTACTGGTAGGGTATGGTGGCAAAGGGAGGGCATCAAAATCGTTCTTCATCTGGGTATAGTAGAATATATAGTTAGGATTCAAATCATATGATTCATATCAACAACTTGGATATTTATAATGACAACTATAGCCAGTCTATTTTAGATAAATTTTTAGTGATAGTTATAACCAATGATTTCCTTTTGATTGGGTAGAAATTTAGAAAGGTTTATGGCATTGAGTCATTGACATATCCCTTTTTCATGTTCTTATCTTCATAATATCATCATATATTACATTGTTATATACTATATGTTTGTCAGATTATATTATTTCACCAATAAATATATTTTATAATTATTTTTCTATACAAAACTGAGCTTACGCCTCAACCGCCTCGAGGCTATGCCTCGCCTCGCTTCCAGGGAAAACGCCTCGTTCCGCTTTTCGTTTTTTCAGACCTTGCCTATAAATGTTGTTATTGCCATGGTTTTAAAAAATGTGAGGTGGATCGAGGCAGTTTTCCCTTGACGAGGTGAGGCGTAAGCCTCGAGGCAGTCAAGGCGTAAGCCTCGATTTATATAGGAAAATATACATAACATATAATTACGTGTAGTTATATATATTTATAAAATCACAAATTTAGATATTCTCAACATATTCATCATATATGCTATGAGCATGAGAATATATAATATTCTTTGCAGGATTTACTTAGAATCCTAATTCGTATTATCATCCATATAAAATGCAAAGCTTATTATGACCTCCATTAATGCTGGTGGGTGATGTTCTTGTCAACATATAACACTTCCCTTTATGTGCATGTGTGAAGCAAACTTATGTGACTAACATATATTATTAACATACACAGTATATAATGTCTATGTTGTTTTATATGTGCTATATATGACTAGCATATATATATAGTAATATGTCTTGAATCCTAAACCCTGTCGCACCATACCCTACCAGTACGGGGGTCTCACATCACTACTCGGTCAGTGAGCCTGAGGGGGGGCTAGGGGGGAGCATGTGCGCTCCCCCCTTGCGGGGGTTGCAGGGGGCAGTGGCCTTGTCTTGAAACGAATTTTTTATATGATAATGCATAATTTTTAAATATAGAGTAAATATATATGACTATATAATAAATTAAATTCTTAACAATTAATATTATACTTAATATATCATAAAAATCAATATAAAATATAAAATATAGGATATCAAACCTTTGCAGCCCGAAGCGGCGCCTCAAGACCGCCTCAGCGCCTCGAGGCGCATGCCTCACATGGGCTGCTTGAGGCGGGCGCCTCGAGGCGCGTTTTTTAAAACCATGGTTATTGCTTCCAAACTTAAAATTCTAATATGACTAGATGACCGGTTAAGGATTTGATAAAGCAATAACATAATACTTTGTTCGAAAAGCAACATAAGATTATTGTTTTACTTTTACTCAAAAAACAAACTACTTTCCTTCATACTGCGGTGCCTATGTTTATTCAAAAACTATTCTCATGTATGATATCGGTTTGTATGTTGTTGCAGTGATAATTGGCTCACTCACACGGATCAAAATAGGAATAATGATTTGCAATATCTTCCTCCACCAGCCTTTTCAGATGATATTATTACTGGGGTTGGTCAGGAGTTTGATAACGTCAAGGACTTTCGCGATAGATTATGTGAATATGCCATTAGCAAAGGTTTTGTTTACAGGTATATAAAAAATGAAAGTGTTCGTGTTACAGCCAAATGTAATGCAGAAAATTGTCCATGGAGGATTCATGCGTCTCAGACACCTCGGAGAAAAAAATTTGTTATTAAAAAACTTATTGATGCCCATACTTGTGGTGCTGGCCACGTCACCAGTGATTCTCAAGTGCGTATCACTAAAAAATGGCTTGTCAATGTTATTAGGGAAAAATTAATTGAAAATCCGGATAGCAAACCAAAAGAAATGGCGGAGGAAATTTATCGAGACTATGGTGTCAATGTGAGCTATTTCCAGGTTTGGCATGGAAAGAATGATGCCGAGAAAGAGCTATACAAAATGCATGTTGAGGCTTGTGACTTGCTACCCTGGTTCTGTGAGAAAATCATTGAGTCCAATTCTGGCAGTGTCGTCACTTTAGCAACATCATCCGATTCAAGATATCGTGTTTTTGTCTCTTTGCATGCCTGTCTCAGTGGTTTTGAACGTGGATGCCGGCCACTTATCTTCCTTGACAGGATTCCCCTGAAAAAAAATAACCATGTGAAGCTGTTGGTAGCTGCTGCAGTTGATGGAGATGATGGCATTTTCCCAGTTGCTTTCGCTGCTGTGGAGGCCGAGTTTTATGACAGTTGGTTTTGGTTCTTAGAGCAGTTGAAGAATGCTTTGACAACTTCTCATTCTATTACCTTTATCTCAAATACTCGCAATGGTTTGGATGAGGCTGTGCCTCAAGTATTTGAAAATAGTCACCATGGCTACAGCGTACTTCATGTCGTGGACGATTTCAGGTCGGAGCTAAACAAGGGATCATGGTCCCAAGAGGTCAAGGATGCAATGGTTAACGATCTTGAATGTGCCGCAGAATCGTGCCTTGTAGAGGATTTCAACACCCATATAGAAAGCATAAGAAAGATTTCAGATGATGCTGCCAATTGGGTTATGGCTACTAAGCCAGAACATTGGTCAAATGCTCTCTTCAGTGGTTCTCGATATAACCATTTCTCTGCCAATGTTGTAGAATTTTTCGATTGGATTCCTGTGAGAAAGGAGTCGTCAGTGGCACTGATTATTGAATCAATATGCTCAAAATTGATGGATACCATAGTTACACGCAGAGAAGCTTCTAGTGCATGGGAAGATAGCTCTCTGACACCTACTATGGAACGAAGGTTGAAGAAGGAAAAATCTCTTGCACAGAAGCTTGAGGTGCTGTGCTCGTCTGATACTGTATTCGAGGTCCGCGGTAATATGGTTAATGTTGTCAACATGGAAAAGAAAGATTGCACATGCAGGAAGTGGGAGATCTCTGGTTTGCCTTGTGCTCATGCTATCGCAGTGCTTGAACGTCTTTGCAAATCTGTTTATGCTTATTGCTCATCTTACTTCAAAGTAGATTTATATCATGCTACTTATTCGGAATCAGTTTATCCAATTCCAGACATGCACAGAGTAACTTCTGTATATGGAATCACCTTATATCCGCCTTCCACTCGTGAACACAAATGGCAAAAGAAAAAGTCAAATGGACAAAAAGCAGATACACGAGCACTCCACTGTAGTAGGTGCAAGGGAGCTGGACATAACAAGAAAACATGCGATGCACATGCACTGTTTTAGGTATTAGAGGTATGCATTCTTTCATTTTTGTCTATTTTTATTGGTTACTTCCTGATTTTCCTTGTTAATGATTTATTCAAAAGATTTTGTGCATGCAATCTCGAGGCATTTTGCATGTGTTGTGGTAGTTGTTATTTATATTTTGTTGTAGACATTGGTCGTTTAAATTATACGAACATCTTATAATTAATAAAACATTTTCTGTCACACTCCTTGAGTTGCTGCACTCTCCTCTAAAAGGGTAGAAGTTTTGTAGTTTGATGCAGCACCCTGGTGAAGTGGAAGGGGTCTGAATCGAAGCGCTAGAGGTCTAGTGCAGGGATTTGTGACCGTAACTGGCCACAATAATAATGAAGGCTTTTGCCACTGAGAATAATCTTAGCGGCACCTTATTGGTATTTGTGGTCCAGGGATAGAGGGGGATTAACTTTTGTATAGTCCCCGAATAATCAATATGTTAATGTCAAGGGATACATAGCCTCTTCATTATTTCTAACCCAAGGAAGGAAATATCGGTATCGATATCGTTTTGATACAATGTCGATATCGATATATCGCCGATATATCGGCGATATATCGATGCATATCGCCGAAACCCGGTATCCACCAAGGCATTTTCTCCTGTCGATATCTGATATCGTCCATATCGGCGATATATCGGTGACCTGTCGATACCGATATATCGCCGATATAACGACGATATATCGCGATATGGCGATCCCTGTTCTAACCTTCTCAATGTAGACCATTTTTGGTCTAGCATCCAGCCATATTAATCTTGTCAAAATCAACACCCTCAACTATCCTTTGTTTTTTTTTTGTTTTTTTGAAAAATGGTTGTCCCAGTATCCCTTTAATCCCTTTTTATGGGGCTTCATCCTGGGTAAGAATCTAGTATGGGAAGATTGGCTATTTTGACGTCAACATCGATTTGCATCAATGTTCATCTTTGAGTCCATTCCTTTTTATTTTGATTATGGACGAGTTGACTAGTCACAATCAGGATGAGATACCTTGGTAAGGAATGGGTGCCACGTAGATTGCTTAGAGGTTGCGTGTTCCTTTTGGCTCAAGGATCAAGATTATGCATTCAATTGTGCTTGGCAGAGCATAAGCAAAGATGCATTGCACAATTATGTAAGACAAAGGGATTGTAGTAGAGCTGAAGTTGTTGCAGAACACCTATAGCGTGTAATATTGCAATACATCGTATCGACAAGGAGAGAGTTTCAATATTATCATATATATAATTTTATTGGATATCAATCAATATCTCGTGAGATATCGACAAGATATTGGTGTATCGACCCTTTACCATTCAAAATGGGAGGTTTTCTGGGTAGCTTCTCCTGATTAAGGATCGATACCATCGACATTAGGTCGATATTACTCGATATTATCCATTTTTTAACTTTAGTGGCAGATGTGTTTGGAATTTTTGCATGTGTAGCTACTCTTATTTTAAAAATACATAATGATTGATAATTTTGTTTTGAGATTCGGGGCGTTGCCTCAGCACCCTTGCATGCCTGTTCCCCTTAGAACCACACATACTCGCTGATCTTGTTTTGAATAGGGGGCGGGAGGCGATGAAAGAACTCTAAAACTGATCGGGGAAAGTCTGCATTCATATATTATGCATGTTACTATATTAATATTTAATAGTTGATACTTCGTAAGTGTTATAATACTTCGATGATCATTCCATAGAGCCCTCGGGTATCTTATATAGGGAGAGAGCCCTTGGGTAAATTACAAGAGAAGTACATAAAGAAATAGAAATAACATAGAAGACTATCAACTATCTCTACACTCCCCCTCAAGATGGAGCATAGATATCTATCATGCTCAGCTTGGAAGAACATCTCTGGAAAGGTCCTCTGAGCAATGGCTTAGTAAATATGTCCGCTGTCTGATCCTCTGAACTGACGTGAGACGTGGAGATGAAGCCCTTCTGAATCATGTCCCTAGTGTAATGACAATCCACCTCTATGTGCTTGGTTCTCTCATGGAAGGCTGGATTGTTGGCAATAAATAATGCTGCCTGATTATCACATTGAAGATTCATGGGTAAGGGAACATCAATATTCAGATCTTCTAAGACTGTTTTAACCCACATCATTTCTGTGCTTGCCTGTGCCATGGCTCTGTACTCAGATTCGGCACTGGATCTTGCCACAACAGTCTGCTTCTTGCTTTTCCAAGAGACTAAAGAGCTTCCTATGAAGATAGCAAATCCAGAAGTAGACTTACGATCTCTTGGACATCCAGCATAATCTGCATCTGCACAAGCTGAAATAGACAGATCTGTCTCTTTCTTGAATAGCAACCCTGTGCCTGGGGAAGACTTCAGATATCTCAATATCATGTACAAGGCATCCAAATGTACTTGCCTCGGCTGCTCCATGAATTGACTCACCCGGTTGACTGCAAGGGCAATATCCGGTCGAGTTATAGTGATATATAAGAGCTTACCCACCATTTCTCTGTACCTTCTCTTGTCCACCTCCTCAGTATCATCATCGTATAGCTTCATACTCGGGTCCATAGGTGTACTTGAAGGTCTGCATCCAGTCATTCCTATTTCAACAAGCAAATCTGTGACATATTTTCTTTGGGTCATCACCATTCCTTGTGCATTTCTTGCAAATTCTATCCCCAGAAAATATCGTATTGTGCCTAGATCCTTTGTAATGAACTGGCTGCCCAACATAGACTTGGTTATCTCAACCCCCTGTGCATCATCTCCAATGACCAATATGTCATCAACATATACCATAACAACAATGGTACCTCTTTGGGTCTTCTGGACGAACAATGAGTGGTCCGCATTTGATCTTCTGAACCCTTGCCGTTCAATAATCTGGGAGAGCTTTTGGAACCATGCTCGAGGACTCTGTTTAAGGCCATAGATAGCCTTATGAAGTCTGCACACCTTCTGAGACTCCCCCTCAGCAGCGAACCCAGGTGGCTGCTGCATGTAGACTTCCTCCTGTAGATCACCATACAAAAAGGCATTATTAACATCAAGTTGGAAGATAGGCCAGTCACGTACCACTGCAACTGAAAGAAGGATGCGAAGAGTAGAGTGTCTCGCCATCGGTGAGAATGTATCCAAATAATCTACACCATATGTCTGGGTAAATCCTCGTGCGACGAGTCTGGCCTTGTATCTGTCTAGACGGCCATCCGCATGATATTTCACTGTAAAACCCACTTGCAACTTACTACTGAGGCACCTGGAGGAACGAGGACAAGTGACCATGTTCCCCTAGACTGCAATGCACGCATTTCCTCTTCCATTGCAAGACGCCAGCATTCAATCTTCATAGCATCCTGATAGGTCCGTGGGATCTCAACTGACGATACAACAGCTGCAAACTTCTGAAAGTCCCCAGTGAGTCTATGAAAGGATACATGAGAGGCAAGGGGATATGTGGCACACTGTCTGCGCTGCTTCCTATGAGCAATGGGCCGATCCAAATCATCCAAGACTGTGCTGGCCGGTTGCTCCTCCTGTAGTAAAGATTCCTGCACAGGTGCATTCTCTAAACCATCAATAGTGTTAATTTCAGAGCAAACCTGAGGCGTGGTGGATGGTTGACTTGTAGCTTGAGCAGGGCCTGTTCGCCTCGTATAGAACTTAGTGTAAGGGACAACTGGAGGAGGAGGTGGTGGTGGTGGTGGTAGTGTTGGTGGAGTAGAGGATTGACCCATGCTTGGCGGTGGTGGGACAAAGACATTGGAATCCGAAGAAGTGGAGGAGGCCAGTCTGTCACCCGCAGGTGAGAAATACATGACAGGTTCGAAAAAGGTAACGTCTGCACTCACATAGTACTTGTCATGGATAGGATCATAGCAGCGATATCCTTTCTGTGACCTGGAGTAACCCACAAAAACGCACTTGATAGCCCTAGGAGAGAGCTTATCAAGTCCTGGAGATAAGCGGTGAACAAACGCAACAGTGCCGAAGACCCGAGGTGTAAGAGCGAACAAATCTCTGTCCGGAAAAAGAACAGAGATTGGGGACTTTTCCCCAAGAACAGTTGTAGGCATTCGGTTGACTAGATAACATGCTGTAAGGATGGCATCTCCCCAAAAAGATAATGGAGCACAACTTTGAATGAGTAATGTGCGAGCAATATCAAGGAAATGTCGATGTTTTCGTTCCGCAACTCCATTTTGTTGTGATGTGTAAGCACATGTGGTTTGATGAACAATGCCTTTTGAAGAAAGAAAGTTAGCAAGAGAACGAGTGCAGAACTCCAATGCATTATCAGTTCGAACATACTTAACAGTAGAAGAGAAAACATTTTGGATTTCATTAACAAGATTTTGGATAACACTTCCTGCTTCAGATTTATTTTTCAGAAGAAACGTCCAGGACACTCGAGAGAAATCATCAACCACTACTAAATAGAACCTGTGCCCCTGATGATCTGGGACACGACTTGGACCCCAAATGTCAACATGAAGTAATTCAAACGGGGAGCGACTGCTCCGACTCTGACGACCTGGGAAGCTAGATCTATGGTGCTTCCCTAACTGACACGCTTCACAACGAAATGAGGAACTTGGAGATATCTGAGGCAGTAGGTGACGCATCTTCTGCAGGGGCAGATGACCGAACCGAAGATGCCAGGTGTACGGAGATACGGCGCCTTGGGAATGAAGTGAGACGCCAGCATAGGAGTTACGGACTAGACGATAGAGGCCATTGTGCTCAGAACCACAGCCAATCACCCTGCCCGTCAGTATGTCCTGAAAAATAACAGACGATGGATCAAAAATAGCACGACAGTGCAAATCACGTGTAATCTGACTAATGGATAAGAGATTCATAGAGAAATCTGGAGCATGTAGAACATTCTGTAAGTGCATAGAAGGTAGCAAAGCCATCTCCCCCTGACCGATGATAGGAGAGTGAGTGCCATCAGCAATGAGTACAGAGCGACCAGGCTGTACTGCTCTGTAGGACTGCAAAATATCTTTCTCATGGCATAGATGATGGGTAGCTCCAGAGTCGACAATCCATCCTGTGAGATCATGGCAATGAGATGAGACTGAAGGACTACCTGAAGCACTGGCAGAAGCGGATGTACTGGCTGACGCCGAGGCTGCAATATCAGAAACTTCAGTACTCTCTGGCGACGATTGAGGCATGATATCACGAAGCCGTGCCACCAACGCTTCGAACCTGTGGTCTGTAGAAGGAGCTGAAGGACCCTGAACATGATCCGCGACACGTGCAGAAGGAGGGAAGCCGTGCTTGGAATAGCACGTATCCTCCGAGTGACCAGTACGGCGGCAGAATGAGCACGTGGAGCGTATGCGACCTCCGCGACCACGTCCACCACTTCCTCTTCCACGAAATGAGGACGAACTACCACGTCCCCTGGAAACTGCCATTGCTGGCGGAGTCGCAGTCGCTGTAGTGGACGGAACAGGTACACGACTGAGCCTCCTGTATACCTCTTCCATCGGTGGGATGGTGGCATCTGCTAGGATCTGAGCACGGGCCGCCTCGTACTCCGGGTCTAAGGCAGCAAGCAAAATGCCAACCATAGTGGCGTTGCGGAACGTCTTCTGCTGTTCCGGCGTGGCTGTAAGCGGAATGGTGCTATAGAGCTTCTCGAACATGCCACGAAGAGATGTGTATAGGGAATGAAGTGGCTTCCCATTCCGCTTCATCGTAAATATATCATGCTGCAACTGGAGCATCTTCGTCTCATTGCGGACCTGAGAGTACGTCATAGACAAAATATCCCACATCGCCTTAGCGGTGGGCTGGTGAAGGACATCATTCGCTATCTCCGTCGTAAGTGTACCTGAGAGCCACACCTTGGCGTACGCATCATCAGCCTCCCATGAGGCATAGATCCCTGTCTTCTCCGGTGGTTCATCCTCGGTAAGAATATGCTTCTTACCACACGACTTCATGAGAATGAGGAACTGCATCGCCCACAGTTCGTAATTTGTCCCGTCCATCTTGACGATTGGTGCCGATCCTTTGAAGGCACCTATGGCGGGCATATCGATCTTCTGATCTGACATAATTCCGGAGAAGAACAGCTACTGATATACCAAGCAAACTGTCTACCAAGACCTAGTAGGATTCAAGTGCATAGGTAGACGATTATGCACTTGAATCGAACATGACGCCGAGTCCTGAGAAGAACGCGACACACCTGCAACGAGTAGAGGCTGTGAGAGCCTCTACTTGACAAAGACGGCTACTGAAAGGCGACGGCGGCTGCTGGACAGCGGTGGGGGCGTGCCGCTGTGGCTGGCGGCAGGTGTGGTGGGGCCGGAGGAGAGGCCGGCGGCGGTGGAGGGGCTGGTGGGGGGCCGACGGCGTTTGGGGGCCGGTGGGGGGTGCCCGGCGGCGTTGGATGGCCGCTAGGGAGGCCCTGCGGCGGAGAGGGGCCGGTGTGGAGGCCCCGCGGCGGTGGAGAGGGCCGTTGGGGAGGCCCTTCGGCAGTGGAGGGGCCGGTGGGAGGGACCCGGCGGCGGTGGGAGGCCGGTGGGGAGGGGGGGAGGGGCCGAAACCCTAGAGGGAGAGGTGGGGGCCGAAACCCTAGAGAGGGGGGGGCGGCGGTGGAAAACCCTAGGTTAGGGCCATGGCTCTGATACCATGTTATAATACTTCGATGATCATTCCATAGAGCCCTCGGGTCTCTTATATAGGGAGAGAGCCCTTGGGTAAATTACAAGAGAAGTACATAAAGAAATAGAAATAACATAGAAGACTATCAACTATCTCTACAGTAAGTATTAGTTATCTAATAATACAAAATCACAGATGATGACATACTCCAATTGGTATTGATTTTCTTTATTTCAACTAGAATTTTAACTTGGAATCTATCTTAATTCATCTTTTTTTTCATTCAAAATTATGATTATTAGGGCTATTGATCAAGAAGTCTGGTGCAATAGGGGGCTTTGGGATGAAAGAAGATGCGGAAGCGAGCATGGCTTCTGTGGTGCATGCGCGGAGGGCAGGCGACCTGGAGGAGGGTCAGAGGGGGGGGTGCTGCATGGCCAGGGGTGGGGGGGCATGAGGCATTGGTGGTCTCCATCAAGAAGTTTTGTGAGGTTGAGAGGGCTACCAAAAATGAAGAGAGAGGGGGGAGGGGTTGGTGGTCGCTGGTGTCTCATCGAAAGCCGTGCAATGATGCTATCAACGTGGCATCTGTGGTCACCGAGCGTCGTCTTGCTCGTGGTGTTTTGGGTACGGTACGAAGGACATCGCAAGAATTCATGCTCGGTTCTCAAAGCAGTTCTTCTGAGGGTTTCAAAAAAGCATGTACCGATAGTTGCGATTTCGTATGGGGCGTTCGCTTCTCGAATGCTGAGGTTTTAAGCTCTGACAATCCATGTTATGAAGAAAAGAGAGATTGCCTCTTGATCAGGACTTGGGATGAGGGAGATTGGGATCCTTCTTCGATCTTGAAGGAGGTTCCGCGGCTTATCGGAGACGGCTTTAAGGGAGACAATGTCTTCCTGGAGATGAAAACATGTTGTGTTTAGAGGGCTTTCATGTTGGGAGTCTGATCTGTTGTTGCTGTCGAAACAAAGCCCTATTCGATGGAGAAGGCCACGATTCTCGGATGGTGAGTTGTCGACCTTGACTCTGTATGTTGTGTATGTCTACGAGGTCTCCCTTCTCTCTCGTATAGAGGAAGCACTGAGCTCGATGCTTAGGGATTTCAGAGTTGTAAGGAAAGTGCTGTTGAGTGGCTGTCTACCGGGGATGGATCATCGAGTCACCATTACGGTGATTGATGGAAGGGAGGTCCTGCAATCGAAGTGGCCTTGCAATCTGTGTGTAGGTCGATCACATTTCCCACTTCTTGTGAGTGTACAACAACCTATACCGCCACTGATGGAGTCTTTGTCCGCAATTGCAACAACATCGTGTCAGGCGACACCAATACGTTATTTGGGCGACTCGAGCAAGGCGAAATCATCATCAGATTACTCATCAGAGAAGAACACGACAGAGGCGTCAATCTAGGTAAGGAGAAGATCCCAGAGTTGGTTAATCACGAGGATTCTCCGGAATATGTCGCCGAACCAATTCTGGAAAATCTTAAGCTGTCACTAGGGAAAAAGGGATTCAAAATCTTGCTTTTGGGGGAGCTCAACTACTCGATTCGACGGAGATGCAATTCGATCTGCAAGAAGAGGCATCGATTTGGTAGTCTTGGGCTTTGCTGGAAGCATGAGCATGATACTTATTTATGGGTATCTGGATCCCTGATCCTATCAACTCGTTGAGTGGTTTTGAACCTTATCGAGTCCTTATAGGATTAAGACCTCTACGCCGCAATGGGGGGTATTTTGACCTGCTCTGCCTGGGAAGACTCGGTTCTCAACTCGTTAACCTTCCAGAGACCCCAAGCTGATTCCCTTTTGACTACCTTCTTAGGGGAAGCCTGACAAAGAAGATGAGGCTTCTTGCTCACGACTGGGGGGAAAAAATGAGCTGCAGGTGACAGCGTTGGGCTAGGAACCAAGAGCGGATATTCTGAATGATGCTGAACCCTGGTTTCGTGCACTCTCAGAAGCGGTGCTGCTGCTGGGAGAGAGGGTGGAAACAAGTGCTGGGGCGGAGTTTCTTTCTTCAGCACATGTAATTAATTGGCCAAGGAATGTAGAGGCGGTTTTGTCCTCGTCCTCTTACTCTTCTTCAGAGGCGATGATGAAGGGGAGAAGAACAAAGCGGTATCGTGATACGAAGAAGAAAAAGGTGCATCCACCCCAACCTATATCAGAGGATAAGCGTCGAGTTGCAAGTGTAATGGGAGTTGTTGCACTCTTATGAGCCCCATTGATGCCTAAATGAAGTTGTTGACTTGGAATGTTGATGCAACGCAGAGTCAAATTATAGGGTCAAATATTTATCTAAATTTAGTGGTCAATTTTATTTACGTTTATTTACGTCGACGAATTTTTAATTAAATAAATGAGATCGCCTGTGATCTCAATTAGTGGTCAATTTGATTTCAAATTTTGGTCGGTTAATTAGTCAGAGTCTAATTAGGATAATTAATGGTCAAATTAAATTAGTTTTTCTATTTTTGTAATGCCATCCTTCTTATATAAAAGGATGAGGGTCCAGTGTTTTATTCAGTTCAGAGTTAATGAAAAATTGAGATTTATCTCCCTCTATCTCCCTCCTCCCTCGCTCCCCTCGCGATCTCCGCGTTCTCCTCCTTCAACCCCGCGCTACGGGCGTGATTTCTTCTCTCAACCCTTCCATTATTCTTCCACCGAAAACTCTATCAAATAATTTATTTTCCCCGACGTCGCGCCTCGATCGTGTTTGCATCATTTGGTATCAGAGCATGGATACCGAATCGTTCCTACGATTCGACGATCATGTCGAGTATTGGCGTTTGAAGTTTGGTCTCAGCCGTCCGTCTCATGGTTCGCGCTCGCATTCATGTTCGAAGAAGTTCCAGCAGCGACTTATATCATGCCTCAAAATCCAAGCATGGTTAGCCGTGCAAATCGGTGAAGATCTCGTCGTCAACAACGAACACCCCGCTGGGAACACAGATCCGACCGCTGTTCGGATCATTTCGGAAGAAAAAAACGGTGAAATAATGGCTGTCCAGGAGGTTTCGGGCCAGCCCCCACCGCCGAAAACGTCCCCGACGACGGCTCCAGCACCCGTGCCGCCCGGCCTTGGCGGTCCCGCATCCTCGAGACCCCTTCCAAGCCTGCAGATTCAGCAATTCGTCGGGAAACGAATTTTTAAAGCGGAGGAGAGTTGATGCAGCGCAGAGTCAAATTATAGGGTCAAATATTTATCTAAATTTAGTGGTCAATTTTATTTACTTTTATTTACGTCGATGAATTTTTAATTAAATAAATGAGATCGCCTGTGATCTCAATTAGTGGTCAATTTGATTTTAAATTTTGGTTGGTTAATTAGTCAGAGTCTAATTAGGATAATTAGTGGTCAAATTAAATTAGTTTTCTATTTTTGTAATGCCATCCCTCCTATATAAAGGGATGAGGGTCCAGTGTTTTATTCAGTTCAGAGTTAATGAAAAATTGAGATTTATCTCCCTCTATCTCCCTCCTTCTCCCTCGCTCCCCTCGCGATCTCCGCGTTCTCCTCCTTCAACCCCGCGCTACAGGCGTGATTTCTTCTCTCAACCCTTCCATTATTCTTCCACCGAAAACTCTACCAAACAATTTATTTTCCCCGACGTCGTGCCTCGATCGTGTTTGCATCAAATGTCAAGGGTCTGGGTGACTCGGAGAAGAGGTGGTCGATCGCCGCCTTGCTACAGGAGTGGAAGTGTGACATCGTACTTCTGCAAGAGTTGAAGCTTGCGACTTGCTCAGAGTTGACATGGAAGTCATTGAGGGCATGTGCAATTTCAGACTTCAGATCTCTTGATGCTGTTGGAAGTGCAGGGGGGCATTGTTGCATGGAAGAATACATAATTTGATTTTGTGGCAGAGCACAAGGGTAGACATGTGCTCTAAGTGGTTCTCCGGATTGTTCGATCGAGCATCCTTTTGCTGGTGACGAATGTATATGGACCTACCTTAGCGGGGATGAGGCCAGAAGTATGGTCCGAAATCTGTGAGGTGAGAACTTTGGTTCCGCATATTGCATGGTTGGTGGGAGGGGACTTCAATGTAACCCTTCTTTCGTCGGACCATCCCAAACTGCATGGTGGACAAGATCCTGGATCTGTTGAGTTTGCGTATATGATTCACAAGCTACAGTTATAAGTCATTGATGCCATGAATACGAGATTTACTTGACACAGTTCGGGCTCCCGATCAAGATTGTATTGGTTTCTTGCTTGGGTTGAACTACTTGAACTTTTTCCGTTGTCCTTGGTCGCATCCAAGCCACGATCTCGATCAGATCATTCGTTGCTGGTTTGGGACTCTGGGATTGAACATGTATTGTGAATTTTTTCAGATTTGAGAAGGAATGGTTACTGAAGGAAGACTTCAGAGAGATGGTGTCAGATCATTGGTCATCCACTGTGGTATCTAGATCTGCAGTTGCACGGTTGGCTCAAAAGCTAATTTCACTCTTGTTGATACTCTGCAGATACAAAGAGGTTCGAGAGCCGAGAAGAGCCCGGAAAACAGAAGCAGAAGGGGAGATTTGCAGATTGGAAGACAATAAATACCTCTCAGAGGCGGAGCTGAATGAGAGATCCATGCTTCAGAAGGTGATTACTTTGGAGGACAAAAATAGTGTAACGAAGCGGAGACAAAGATCCCGACAAACCTGGCTCAATGAGGGAGATGCAAATACAAAGTTTTTCCATCGCATGATAAGTGGTAGAGGGAGACACAATCACATCCCATCTATAATAATAAATGGGAGGTGGTTTGAAGGGGATCACAATATGGGCGTTGCTTTAGCTGAATACTTCAGAGACTTTTAGCCGACCCTACTTAGTTGTGGGAAAAGGGTTTGTTGCTATTGTTGTCTTGTTGTCAGTGGATATGGTCGGGTCGAAGGGCACAATCTGTGTCTGAACAACATGCTAGGAACCTTATTCGGAGTATCACTTTGGAGGAGCTCAAAATGGCGATTTGGAACCTAAATTTAGACAGAGCAGCTGGCCATGATGGTTTCTCTGTAGCATTCTACTGTAAGTCCTGGTCTTTAGTAGGCGAAGATGTTCTGGAGGTGGTGGAAGCGTTCATGAATGGAGACGGTGGTTTTGAACATGTAAATAAGGCTCTACTCTTTCTTGTCCCTAAGAAAGATATGCCCGAGAGGTTGAGGATTTCAGACCAATTGCGCCCTCTAATGCAATTTACCTCATTATTGCAAAAAGTTTTGGCTAACAGACTCAATGTGGTTATGGACCACATCATTTCGCATGTTCAATATGCTTTTATTCCATGCAGATATGTTGGTGACAACCTTGCTATGGCTACAGAGATCATTGTTGATTAGAAAAGAAGGAAAATTAAGGGTTTCCTGTGGAAGGTGGACTTCTCACAAGTGTATGATACTATACACTGGCGTTTCTTTTGGACGCCCTTTGCTAGAAGAGGCTTCCCCTCTATTTGGATCTCTTGGATAAAGAGATTGTTACCACATCTTCATACCTAAAAAAACTATATGTTATTATGCGCATATACTTTATATGCACAACATGCTCTTTTGGTTCCAAAATGCAACATAGTTATGCATGGAGAGATGACAATTCTTCTGTTCGATGCACATGGACCTTGGTTGAGCCATCTAAGGTTGCTAGTATTATTGGTTGTATTTTTTTAATACCAAGCATCTTTCGGATGACTCCGTGGAGAGGTATAAGACCGGGCTTATTGTCAAGGGATGCATTCAATCATATGATGCGGATTATTTAGTCCTTGTCAAATGCCATCCGAGTATACCTGTTCTAATTTCTATTGCCGCTTAATTATCATGGCCACTTCATCAACTAGATGTAAAGAATGCCTTTCTATATGGTTATATGGATGAAGAAGTCTATATGCAACAACTACCATATTTTAGACCAAGGGGGAGTATCACAAGGCATGCTAGCTTCATAAGGCAATTTTTGGTCTTAAACAAAGACCAAGGGGGAGTATCTCAGAGAAATAGACCGCTTTGTCTTCTACAAAAATCCTAAGTCATACTTCATCAAATGCATCTCCAAGTTGAGCATGATGGACATCTATGCTTCAACTTGAGGGGGAGTATTAACATTTGCTATTATCACTATCCATGTTTCTCCTTGCTTTATGTTTTATCCTGATCATATTTCTGCAATCCTTGGTTCCCCTCTCCACCTATATGTGGAAGGGACACCCCGTCTGAGTACAATAAGAAAATATTAACTCAAATATTCAAGATAAAACAATACTCAATACTTATTTTTGGTGACATTGCCTTGCTCTTGTATTTTTTGAAGTCATAAACTTGCATCATATCCTCTACCTGTAGTGATGGTTGCTCTAAGGTTACACCGGATTTCATCGGAGAGTTACATGGAGTTGTTGAATATTAACCTTTTAGGTTTAATATATTAGTATTTTGCATATATTCTAATGTTTCCAATAATGGTAAAAGTTGCCTCTGGGTGACTTAGAGGTTAAATGTTCAAGTCATGGAAACATCCTCTCGTAGAAAAGAATTTTAAGGTAAAGCTGCATACAGTAGGGCTCAAGTGGTCGACAGCTTCCTCGAATCCCACGTAGCCTGTGCTTATGCACTGTGATGCCCTTATATTAAGTAAATAATAATAATAATAATAATCAATGTCACTGTCTTTTGCATACTGTGAATACACGTCCATATTATATGTGGTAGACATTGTTGGTAAGGTCTGAAATCTTTATTTGGTTTGTTTGGTTCAATCGTCTCCACTCGACCCGACTGCTTTCAGAATCCCTGTTGCTTTTCTGGCTTTTAACCTCTGCTCGTGACCCAACTCCGAGGCATCCCCTGGGGGAGTGACAGGGTGTCTACTAGCCTGCTCTTGAGGGATGGAGTAGGCTTGTCGGCTCTTCTCTCTGTCCTCCAGAAAGTTATAGAACGACCAAGATTTTGCATGCTAGCTCCTGAATTGGAATTGGTGGGGACAGGAGATAGAGGTCGATGGGTCTGGAGAAGTAGCAGCCTTTGCTCGATTTGTGATCGCAAGACAGACCTTTGAGCTCGACGGATCAGTTGGAAGGGGATAGTGATAAATATTATGATGCACCTCAGCCTCCATTTCCAATAACGATATCCGGCGATGGACCATGTTTTAATAATAGCTATCTTCATATTAAGCAACCGAAAATAAATCAGGAAGGTGCTCCTCACTTCCTTGCTTGTCATCGGTTCTCATTGCTCCTCACTTCCTTGCTTGTCATCGGTTCTCAAGTGACAGGAGTACCATGTTCTTTCTAATCATAATGGTTGATTGCTGTTCTCACTATCCTTCTTCCATGTCAACCATCCTTTTTGAGCCCGGAGAGTGCGCGAGGTTGGCAACCCCTATCCATCTTCTTGCCGTGCTCTTTCTGGACTTCCTTGAAAGTTCTTTATTTGCTCTGTCGCTGCAGTCTTTGCTTGGTTCTCTGGTACCTGCTGTCTGTTATTGATTTCTCCCTTGAAACAGAGGGGGAGCTGGACATCAGCTAACGTCTTGGAACTCTCCATTGGTGTAGAACACGATGATTATGATTTGGTAGTTACTGGGGTGTAGTTGCTTTCGTTTTTGTTATTGATTTTATACTCTTTTTATTTTACCTTAGTAACCTTCTTAGTAAGTGTAAGGGAATACCAATAGAAGCCCCATAGCAGCACCTTGGGTGATGCGATCCATATGATGTGGACCTGGGTCCAATTTATTGTTGTGTAGCCTTGTTGATCCATATCTTGGTTTTTTCTTGATCTTAACGAGTTTATCTATTAGACATATGAATGAAACCCATGCTCTTGCTTTTTGGCTGCCGCCAAAAAGTTATACTGCTAATTTCCTTGATTTTCTTATTTTCAGGAAGGTTGCATCGATATCCGTGAAGTTTCATTCGCTGCCGTAAATTTCTTGTGGGTGCTATCCTTGTTTGAAGTCAGTTTTCTTTTCAAGCTGTAGATTTGGAGGGCCATAATTCCTTTGAGGGAATAAATTAACTGCATCTAGTTTCTACACGGGCATGCACAACAGCAGTTTGAAATGCACGCAGTGTAGTTTGTTGCATCCCGTGAGCCTATTAATTTTCTACGTTTGACGATCATCTGATTTCGGAACTAGATAGTTGGGAGTTTCAAGCCAAAGTTTTGACATGTAGAACAAATCCAATGTGGCATCTGTTGCGCGATTCCTAATGAGTATCAAGAAGAATCTGCCAAATACTATAATTACTTGGCTCTAGTTAACACTGGATATGTCCGGAAGGCGGAAGATTACATGCCAGATGAGCTGAGCAGAGGGTGTCATTGGAACTTCAATGTGCATTCTTTGCCTCCTGGCAGTGCTCAGTTGGATGGCTTAACTGCGTTCTTCACTCTAGTGTTGATTGTTGATAGTTTTCTTTTCTGAGTACAGTGCTTCACTGTATCTAGGATGAATAGTTGAAGACTGGTAGATGGGTTTCTTCTGATCAGTGTAAAGCTTAGGACTTCTACGATTCACCGGTGCGTGACCCGTTGTGATATATAGCGGCATGCCTCCTGTGGAGTAAAGATGGTTTCGCTGCTGGACATTGTCCAAGGGTCTGGCAGGTCCTCTTGACCAAACGAAACGAGAAACCAGTTATTTGTTCAAGGTGACTTGAATATCAGAGGTTTGCTGCTATTTTGTCATCTGTAAACTTATGGATGTATGTTAATCAAATGCTTCCGTTCCCTGACCCAATTTAGTCGAAAATTCATTTCTCATTTTAGGAAGTTGATCTCGCGAATGATCGTTTTCAGCTGTGGTCATTATATTGGTGTTGCAGGTTGTGATGTATAAGTGAATCTCATTGCTGGTTTATTTTAGAGTGAAGACTGGAATTCCAACTACATGTATCATTGCCTTAGTACGTAAAGTTCGTCTCGAAATGAGTCCAAGAATCAGGAGAAATGAAGATAATGTTAATATCTGTTCTTTTACCATTTACGAGTTTAAATGAAGTTTATAATTGTTTTGGAAAAGCACCTCCTGGCGCAATGACAGGGTAGATCTTTGGGATGCAGGTTTGTATACGATACCTCGTTATTTGAAGGTGGTTGCATCGCGGTTACATTAGTCATTGCATTATTTTCTTTTAATGCTTGTTTTCTTGCCTTTCAAACCGCCACAGGAAAGGGGGAAGAATTCGCTTATTTTTTTCGACCTCGTCATATAATTGGTCCCAAAAGCTCCATAAATGGAGCAATATTGAATATGTAAACCACTATGTTTAACAGTCTTTTCAGAAGGATGCATGGAATCAATTTAATTTTTTGTTCCCAAACAAATGACTAACGAACTATCTAATTATTTTAGTTTATTTGATTTTATTTATCATGGAACGTGGAATCAAGAAAAATCAAGGAATCAAGAGGTTAAAGGAATCTAAAGATATTAAGAAAAAAAGAAACATTGGTTACATTTCAATGTCAACCACAACTGTGTTGGACATGCGAGCCCACGTCGAGCCATTATGCAGTAAATGTTATTTTGAATATCACTTCCTGATCTGAAATGAAAAATAGATAATTTGCATAATAGATTCCTTAGTACAATTAGGGTTATGTACTATGGCCATCTTGATGATCATACATCTGTTGATTCAAATATTGAATCATAGAGGCTGGTGCTTGGATGAACATCTAAAGAGTTAGATTGAGGACTCATCAAGCACCATCAAATGATTGTTGAGAGATGATCTCCAGCATGAGTAGGAGATGTCAATCCTTTCTTATTTAGGCTAATATTTGATCGACCTCTTGATGCAGGTCCTCTGCATGAGAATAGAGATTAAGAGGTGTCAGATTAGTTAGGTCAAAGAGTTGATTTAACGAGATCGAGATAACCAAAGTCCTATGACGTATGCTGTCACGATATAGGCACACATCCTCTGACCGGAGACATATGTGTTACTATATGTCAGAGTACGTACATTTGGCAGACTAATAGGTTGATGACTGATGAATCCGTGATTCATCATCTCAATATCTTGATCTTAGCAAAATCCTCGAGTAAAATCCCAAATAAATGTCCATAAAATCAATAAATTAACAAAATGACTCTTGTAAATAAAACACATTAATTATTATATGTTAGATTATACAAAATAAATTAACAATAAAAAGCCATAAAATTAAAGGAGTTTTCACCTGTAAATAGCCCAAAACTTCATATACTTTAATAAATTTATTTCAATTCCTTTTTGGCTAATTCTTTCTCTATCTTATTTATAAAAATGTATATAAAAATACAAAAATATAAAATAAATTTTACCTCAAATAAATGCTCCTAGATCTCAAAGACAAAAAGCAGTAAAGTTCAACTTCCCGGTCAAATTCTCGCTCCGTATGAACTCCAAATTCACCAAACCCACTTTTAAGGTTCAAGTTAGAAAATTATCTATCCAGCGGAAGTGGTTTTATTAAAATCGGAGCTCGTTTGCAAAAGTTGGATTTTGGGACCTAGATGTACATTGTATATTATGTAAATATTCATTCTTTCTTCATTTTTTATTTTATATTTCTTAAAAATACAAAAAAAATCATTGTTGTATTGTATTTTAATTCTAGTATTTTAGTGTATTTTTCTATTGTAAATATCTCTTTTTTAAAAAAAAATAAAAAATATAAATTAGAAAAGTAAACAAAAAAATGTACTTGTTGTTTGTCTTCTTTTGTAAATTCTTCACTATTTATTTTCTTCTCTTTTATTTTATTGTATTTAAAGTAGACTACTTTATTTCATTTTATTTTCCTTTATTTATTTTCCATTCTCTACAATAACCACCACTCAACTCCACTATTTTTCGAATAACCTCCATTCCATTCCATATTCTTCATCCAACCTCCCGTTCAACTCCATTAATAATACAACCTCCTATTCAACTCCACCACTTTAATAACTTCTCATGTCTTCTCTTTATATACATCCATCCTCCTCAATTTGCACTCGATCCATCTTTATGTGAGGAGAGCCTAGTTCCCAGAGTTGAATCGGTGACAGCGACGCAACCGCGGTCGAGCGACGACAACCCTCTCTCCGGTGAGATCCGTTGGTTTTTTTGGCCAACATCGCAGCTGCACCCGCGCGCTGCTCGAGCTCATCGCTCGTCGGCTATTCGAGCGAAGACCGTGTTCTCGTGAGCATATCATAGGCGACGCGACCATCTTCTTCTGTAGGTAATTTTATTTTTCATCTTTTCATCATTTTTATCTTTGCAATTTTTTTAGCACATCTCATTCACCACTCTCCTCCATTTATTTTAATTTATCACATCACCACCATCACCACATCCTAATCTTTTGTTTTATTTTCTTCTATTTCCTTTTTAAGAAAATTGAAAAAAAAAATAAAATTAAAAAAAAATTCACAACAACAATAAAAAAAAAAATTAAAAAAAACGGAGGGAGCAGCAGCGGCTCTGCCACCGCCCCCTCCTTCCACGACAGCCACCGACTGCTTCCCACCACCGGCCATCGCCGCCGCTTCCAGCGGCTCTCTTCCCTCCTCCGCGCAGTCCCGCGCGGCCAGCCACGCCACTGCCGGCCGCTCCTTCCAGACCGCCCCCTGCGCGCATCCCTGCCACGCCTGCAGCTTCCTCCGTCCGCCTCCGTCGTGGGAGCCCACCGCCGACCCCGCAGTCCGCCTGCGCACTCCCGCCGGCGCACGCCTCCTCCGCCCGTAAGCAGGCCATCCACATTCGCACAGCCGCGCTGGCCGCCCCCACCGCCATCCCCTTTTTGGGTTCCTTCCCCATCGTGCCCCCTGAAGAAAAAGGTCTATTTCATTTTTTTTATTTTTGTAAAAATTGCATATTTTTCCCTTTAAGTTTCTGTAATTACAAATGTAACCACGTACCTATTTTGTTCTGTTCGTATTTAATTCAGCTTTGCACAGATAACCCTGTGTTAGGGTATTAATTTGGACTTCAATCTTATATCTTTTTATTCAATGAAAAATAACATTATGTTAAGCAACTTAGTCTCTGTCATCTGAATATTTATTTATATTTTTGAGAGATATTGTGAATTAACTAAAATTGTTCAATTGAAATATTTCATATTTTACCTACATTGAGCTTTTAAATTCATATCCCACTCACTGTTGCTCTAAAAATTCCACGAAAATTAGAGATGATGCCTTGAAATGTGTTTGAATTAGTATCCAAATATCATTTTAATTGGAGTTATCTTGTACTTGAAATAAATTGTAGAGTAATTTTCAAAACTAATTTTTAATTAAATCCACACATCATATTTTTGCGAAATTTCAAGTCTCCTTATTTCCATAGGAAATTACCTATATGAGATAATTTGCTCTCTACCTAATTTGCTATTGTGCATTTATTAGGAATTAATCAGTCACTGTCACTCTATCTTCACTAAAAAATTCATAATTCATATTGTGTCAGAAAAATCCAAAAAAATTACTGTAGTATCCTTGCGTTATGTTTTCATTCCAGTAATTTTCATGATTTTTGATTACTGTTTGTGTGAAAAATTACGAAAAAACCCATAAAAAGTATGCATTTTTAATTATTGCATTTTAACCCCTAAAATTCTAAAAAAATATGTTTTGTGTGCATCACTGAATTAAGATCCTAGGAAAAATAAAATTTGGCCGAATTAAACTGATTTGATATGAAAATTAATTTGGCATAGTTGTGTGTTTTCTTATTGTCTTGATTCATCCACATTTGCATTTGCATTTGTTTTTGCATAAAAAATATAAAAATTACCATTTAGAAACTTAGACCTAAATTTTTAAATTAACCGGAAGTTGTTCCTTTGCCTCGTTGTGTTCGACCCTGGACTTGCCCGGGATATAAATTAAAGTTGAGACACTCTTCACTGAGTTCTTCTCTCGGTTCTGATTGATTCGCTAAGTATACGTACTACAACGAACCCAAATTATATCATGTATTCATCGACTCGTCAGATGGCGCCGTTGCTGGGGAGGCAAACAGCTTAGGGTTTAATTTAAAAATTTGGATTTAGATTTTCATTTACTCGGGTAGTCTGACCTCTGACCCACTTGTAATTAATTCATTTCCTCTCAATTATTTCTCTTCATATTTTTGTATATATTTTGTTTTTATCTCTATAACATAAATTTTATTTTCTTTACGAGGGTCCGGTGGACTTGGAGTACATCGGAGGTCGACGGGCGTGATGCGCGCCGACTGCTGAAGACCTAGGAGAATTAATTTATTTTGAGAGAGCTTTTGTAATTGTTGTAATTATTTAGGTAATTTGCCCATTTACAATGGCTCTTGTTTGAGAGCTCACGCGTGTAAAAAGACTTGGACATTATCTTTGTGGTGTGTCGAGACCTGTTTCACTCTCTGGTGAGGGTGGGGCTCGACTTGAGTGGCGAATTTAAGGATTAGGCACACGGTAAAATAGAATCAAATTTGTTTGTGCCCATCGTAATTTAGGCCACACATATCTTAGAAGATTCACTTATCTTATAAGATTCATAATGAGATGCACATAGATACGTACTATTTAGCTCAAATTCAATCAATTCTTCCCCGCTAATAGTATACTGTTTAGGTGCGGTTTTCTCAATTTACATGCATTTAGTATAAAATTTACAAATTCAGTTTTGCATAACGCATAGAGAGTGTTGTGATTCACTTTAAGTATACCTTCTTCTGAGCATGCATCATCGATTCACGTTTGCATTCTGATTTCCGATTCCCCTATTGTTTTACAACTTAAGGTCAAAAAGGAAATTGGAACTGAACGGTAGACATGCTTGTGTGTTCAGATTAATTTTAAGTGATAACCTAACTCTAAAATTGGGACTGAATTGAGCAGGTCGATTTAAAAATTGGAATAAAAAGAAACCCTGTTCACGGGCGCATAAAGCCCTAATTGTTTGTTTTACTTGCAAGTGAGAGAGAGAGACGACCCTCGGATAGAGTCAAGCCCGGATTTCTTACTTACTATTGGTTCTTTATTTTTATGCGATTAGCTACTTTTCAGTGAGGATCTACGGGTAGCCGGTAAACGGTCCGGATTTCCATAGCAGAGTGGGAAGTTTAGAGGACGCCTTAGTCCTCAAGGAACGGGTAGCCGTATTTATACGGTCCGTACTTACTCCTATACTAGCTGAAAGTAGGTCCAACTAGTTGTAAGAATCGGGCCAGTATGTAGGAAAATACAGATGCCTAACAACTCGTTAATCTTTCCAAGATTGTATTTATCACCAACTAAAATTGACCAGATAGTTTGGCCGAATTCTTACGTCCATCACGTGTTGAGTTGGTGAAATTGAGGGTTTGAATTGTGTTTGTATTGTGTGAGTTACTCCGCACATTTACGTGCACCGTAGAACTAGCGCCTCATTGGATATCGTATTCTAATCGGTTCTTTTGACATCGAAGATGACCGATTGGGGGGATATTTATTCGAACTTTGCGAATCTCTCATTGAACCCTCCAAGAAGTATGTCTTCAAAAGTCCAGGCGCAACTTGGACCAACCTGGACTCATGACTTTCTTGAACCCATGATCACCCACTCTCGGGATGGTTACTCTCAAACCATTCCCTTTCTCTCTTCCGCCTCACCGAGGAAGACCTTTGCCTCGGTAAGAATATCTTGATTCATAAATCCTCTTCTAATCAAGAACACCTTGCTGATTCAGGACTTAAAGAAGATACTAGAAAAATGCCTCCAAAGAAGAAAGAAGAGGAAGAAGAGAACCATGAAGATCCACTGAGAATGGTACTTGCCAGATTAGCTGCATCTGAGCAGCAACACGCACTACTCCAAGCTCAGTTAGGACAGCTAAATGTTGGGGTTGAACCACCAATGGATGTGGTGTATAACCCCGGACAATAGCAAATTCGGAATTACTTGAGTCCGGCAGAACCCACAGTTGATTTTGAGTTGAAGCCACACTTTCTGAACCTGCTGCCACACTTTGATGGGAATGCATCTGCGGAGCCATATGCATTTCTAAGGGACTTTGAGCTCATCTGTGCTATCCTCAAACATCATAATGTTAGACATGATTATATTAGGCTCAAAACCCTTCCATTTTCCTTGGGTGGCAAAGCTGACTATTGGGTAAAGAACTTGGGAGTTATAGTCACCACTTATGCCCAATTCAAGGACATGTTTCTGAAGAAGTTCAACCCGTTGAGTAGAACTAATATGATGAGGATGCACATTACGAGTTTTTCCCAATTACCCCATGAAGCCTTTTGTGATGCTTGGGAAAGATTCAAGACATCCTGCAGAAGTGTCCCTGTCAAAATTTAGATGATAATATCTTGGTCCAGTCATTCTTTACTGGTCTCAACCCTGAGATGCAGGGTTTAGTGAGCACTGCCTGTGGAGGCAGCTATGCATCACGAGGAGCGGATACCTTCTGGAAGGTATTCAAGCAGATGACTGAAACTATCCGCTCACAGATGGCTAGCAAGACCTATACATCGTCCCCCAGTTTACTCTCATTTGGAGGGGGAAAATCAGTTGTAGTCGATCTCTCTCAGGACGTGATCCCTAGCATGGGACTCCTTGCAGACAAGCTTACAGTAGTCGAGAAGATCGACAGGAGGATTGATGAGTTAGACCAGAGTGTCTCTAAACTTCCAAAACAGATGGAGGAGTTGACTGAGAAGGTATCTAAGATAAGGATACCTACCGTGACTGCACCACCTGCCCTCGTATATCGAGTTCACCATGTTCAAGAGCAGTTGGTGTCAGGGCAACCCCAGCCGTGGGAGCAGGATCAATCCTACGCCCACTCTTTCTTGCAACCACCTCCATTAGCAGAGACAGTTCAGGAGGAGCCTCCACCAGTTTGGGAGGTGAATGGAGTATGGTATACTCAGGACCCTACCAGGAAGGGAAGTACGAGAGACCAACAGACCTACCAGCATCCCCCGACCTTTCACAACACTACATTCACCTCCGCATCACCTCCTTCACAGCAGAGCCCTGGATTCCAGCCACCCCAGCAGCAGTGGCAGCAGTACAAACAGTATGGCCGATAGGGCCATTACCAGGCGGGCCAGCATGGCCCGTAATCTTAGCATATACCCCAACAATAGCAACGACAATACCTTGGCCAGCAGGGCCAGTCTTCCCATTCTTCTTCTCAGTCTTATCCACTTCCTTCTTTATCTAGTCCCATGGATATTCAGCAGCAGATACTCGACGAGCTCCGTTCCTATATGAACGAAATTCACGACTTACGGGTGGATGTCAACTGCCTGTCCAGATGACGAGACGAGCAGACTGCACCTTCTACCTCGATCCCAACCCAAGTTCAGGCTAACCCCAATAGTCTGAACCGATCTAGTTCTCAACAACATTTTAGTCAGGTATACTATTCGGCATCTCCTAGATCTGAACATGAGATTCTTTCGTGTGACGAGGCTAATCATATGTCACTCAGGAGCGGAAGGACCGTGACCGTACCTGACCAGGCGAGGGACATGAGGAGGGGCATCTCTAGAGCTCTACCTGAGGAGTCTTTAGAGGACGAGGAGGAGAGGCATCATATTTTGGAGCCCCATCAACACCATTCGAGGATTTCTACTCAGGGAACCAAGAGGAGAAGGAGAGCACGTATGCAGCATCGGCATCATGGATACACTTCTGATTCTATGAAGGACCTTGCTTCTCCGGTTGTGGCGAATACCACTCCAGCTTCTATTCCACAACCTATAGTAGATAGTTTAGATTCTAATTCCATGTTGCATCAAAAAGATTCTTGTATGAAGAACTCTATTTCAGTTAATGCCAAGAATGATCTTTCAGTTCATGAGTTAGACTCTTCATCTTCTGTTTCTCTAGCTTCAATCCCTTTCCCATGTGCTCTTACGACCGGAAAGCGAATCAAAAAGATTCAGAAAGATGACCCCTATATGGCACGGTTTTGTAAAGAGAATATCACTGTAAAGGTGCCATTTGATGAATATGTGGCTAACAATTTGCATTCCAAAAATATCTTAAGGTGAGATGCACACCTACAAGGGATAGTAGGAAGAAAGAGAACCAAAATGTAAAGACACATGTCTTGTCAGTAGCCACAACCTATTGTCTCAAGAATCAGACATTACCAAGGGAAAAGAGAGACATGGGTGCTCATTACGTGGAGAGTTGTATCAACGATATTGCGTTTGCTCGCACACTCTTAGATAACGGTTCTTCAATCAACTTACTAGCATTATATCAGAAATTGGAGTTGGGACCACTTCGCAAATCCAGAGCGTTACTCCAATTCACAGATCGTTTAGTGAAGAGACCTATGGAGAAGTGAAGAACGTAGTTATCTCGATTGAGGGGCAGAACTATCAGGTTGACTTCACAGTATTGGACATGGAGACCCCCAATCACTGGAGAGAATCTCAGATTATTCTCGGACGACCCTTCCTTAGGACCGCAGGCGCAACTTTTGATTATGGTACGAGAATGATGAAGTTCCGTTCTCCAGGCGGAGAGGTGAACCTGAGATGAAGCAAACCAAGTGTCAGCGACCCGATTCAGAGAGTAGCACAGAGTACTCATCTTTAGAGGCAGATTTCAAAATGATTAGCACCAGTGGGATTTGGAGTCAAGTTCCTTCAGGACAGAGCGAGACCCTTTCATCTGGAGATGACATAGTGCATAATGCAGTTTGCCAGGTGTTGTCTGATCTTGTTAGAGATGCATCTACCTATTCTTATGATGACGTAGAGATCCATCTGGATTTGTCAGTTTCATCCTCTTCGGAACAATCATGAGACATAGATGATGAGTCGGATGTAGCTTTTGCCGATTGTTTGGATATTTTTGACAATCCGACTCCCGATACTTCTGATTTGGTGGAGAGTCCTACACAGTTGAGCCTACCTTCATGCAGCACGGAACCAAATTCAGTTCAGCCAGATTTGATTGATGATACCACATTATCGGAACTGAAGTCACTACCTCCTACACTCAAGTATGTCTTTCTTGTGGGACCCAAAGAGAGATATCCTGTCATTATTAGCTCAGACTTGACTTTAGAACAAGAGTTTAGGTTATTAGAGGTCTTAGAGAGGAACCACAAAGCAATAGGCTGGACAGTGTCAGATCTCATGGGGATCAACCCCGCTCTCTGCTCGCACCACATTTTTACTGAGGATAATACGAGAACTTCTCGTGAATTTCAGAGGAGACTTAACCCCAATCTACGGGAAGTGGTGAAGAAAGAGATTGAGAAATGGTGGGTGGCCCCGCTTCATGTTGTCCCAAAGAAGTCGGGAATTCAGATGGTCACCAATGAGGAGGGGGTAGAGATTGCGACACGAGTACCCATGTTGTGGCGTGTCTGTGTCGATTACAGGCGCTTGAATGCTGTGACCAAGAAAGACCACTTTCCCTTACCTTTTATTGATCAGATCTTGGAAAGATTAGCAGGGAAAGAGTTCTTCCGGTTTATTGACGGGTACTCAGCCTACAACGAGGTGGCCATAGCCCTGAGGGCCAGGAAAAGACCACATTCACATGTCCATTTGGCACTTATGCCTTCAGGCGCATGCCATTCGGGCTCTGCAATGCCCTGGGCACTTTTCAGCGGTGCATGATAGCCATATTTGTCGAGATGGTGGGAGATTTCGTGGAAGTGTTCATGGATGACTTCTCGGTCCATGGTGATTCTTTTGATACATGTTTAGCGCACTTGGATCGAGTCCTCACGAGGTGTAGAGAGGTGAATCTGGTACTCTCCTGGAAGAAGAGTCACTTTATGGTGACGTAGGGTATCGTGTTGGGGCATGCCATCTCCAAAAGGGGAATGGAGGTTGACCCTGCTAAGGTGGAGGTGATCAAGAAACTCAATCCACCTACCAATGTGAAGCCAATGCGGTCATTCTTAGGGCATGTTGGATTCTATAGGAGATTCATTCAGGATTTTTCAAAGATCGCCCGCCCACTGACTGAGCTCTTAGGGAAAGACACATAGTTCGTTGTAGATCACAGGTGTCTGGAGGCCATTGAGCTCTTGAAGAGGAAGATTTGTGCCTCGCCGATCCTACAAGCTCCTGACTGATCTCTCCCCTTTGTGATCATGACTGACGCTTCAGATTTTGCTATAGGAGCTGTGTTAGGACAACGGCAAGAGGGGATCCCGTTTGCGATCCACTACGCGAGCAAAGTATTAGATCCTACACAGAAGAATTATACAATGACTGAAAAGGAAATGCTCACTGTAGTATGGCCCCTCGAGAAGTTCATGTCATATATTTTGGACTCTAAGGTGACAATCTATACTGATCACACAACCATTCGATATTTAATGGAAAAGAAGAATGTGAAGGCACGTCTTCTTAGGTGGATTTTACTCCTCCAGGAATTTGATTTGGAGATAAAAGATAAACCAGGAGTGAAGAACGTTGTGGCTGATCACCTTCTCGGATTGAACTTAAAGATTCTCCTGATTATGAGCGGATTAGAGAGACCTTCCCAAACGAGTCAATTTGTGTTATTGACTCACTTGGTATGCCAACATGGTGAACTATCTTGTCTCCAAGCAAGTTCCCTATGGTTGGACTAGGAGCAGCATTGACCGACTGAAGTCGGATTCGAGGAGGTACCACTGGGACGATCCTTTCCTTTTCTTCGAAGGGTCGGATTGTGTTTGGAGAAGGTGTATTCCTTAGGAGGAGTACCAGAGTGTCCTTACATATTATCATTCACTCGAGTCTGGAGGACACCATTCGGGAAAGATAAACGCTCACAAAGGACTTCAATGTGGATTGTATTGGCCGACCTTGTTTAGAGATGCTATTGATTTTGTACGGTTGTGCCCGATATGTCAAAGGATGGGAGGGACAGTTGGACAGAGAGATGAGATGCCCATGCAGCCAGTGATTATTTGTGATGTTTTTGATGCATGGGACATAGATTTTATGGGTCCCTTTCCCAACAGCCAAGGACATGAGTACATTTTGTTGGCGGTTGATTATCTATCTAGGTGGGTGGAGGCTATCCCAACCCGAACTGCAGACAACAAGACTGTCTGTAAGTTTGTGAGAGACGATATTATTGTTAGGTTCGGGGTGCCAAAAGTTTTGATATCTGATGGGGGTAGCCACTTTGTGAACCGAGATATGAGATCTTTAGCTAAGGACTATGGATTTGAGCATAGAGTTACTAGTCCTTACCACCCACAGTCCAACGACATGGCAGAGGTTTCGAACAAAGAGGTGAATAGTATTTTGCAGAAGTTGGTTCATCCCGATAGGAAGAACTGGTCCCAGCTTTTGGACCAAGTTCTATGGGCCTATATGACAACCTACAAGACTCCATTGGGTACTTCACCATTCAGAATGATCTATGGCAAGCCATGCCATTTGCCCGCAGAGCTGATTCACAAATCCGAATGGGCAATTAAGCATATTAATTGGAGTTGTCACCTAGGGAAGCTTTATCGAGACTTGAACTTGAACGAGCTCATGGAAATCCGAAATAGGGCATATGACAACAGTTTGATTTATAAGGACAAAATGAAGAGATGGCATGATCAGCACATTAGGTGCAAAGACTTCGTCCCTGGACAAAAGGTATGGTTGTTCAATGCCAGGTTGAAGATGTTCCATGGGAAGCTCAAATCTAAATGGATGGGTCCCTTTGTTGTTAAGAAAGTGCACGAGAATGGAAGTGTAGAGATAGCTGATCTCATAGATGGTGCACAATCTCGTGTGGTTAATGGACAATTGTTGAAGCATTTTGTAGATTCGAAAGAGTAGTTAGTCCAAGTCGAGGTCATCAACTTCATGCAGAGTGAGCACAGAGCAGATACATCATATTATTCTTCATGAAGATCCAACACCAAGATTCAACAACTTAGAAGATTCATTCACTCTTGTATATCATCCCTTATCTGTATATTCTCCAGATCACATCGGTTCTCACACTTACTCATGTCCTATACTTAGGCTAATCAGAGCCTAAGTATAGGGGGAACCGATGCCCGTCATATGTATATACTCATTCATTTCTCCTCTTGACCTCGTCCGCCCCATTTTTGCTCTTCTTCTATACTTAGGCTGTCTAGAGCCTAAGTATAGGGGGGAGGATCGACTTCTATAATTTTTATTATTTTAGTCATCCTACGCTTAGCACGAGCTATGTCTTTTTCTCGCTTCTTGTGCTTTGAGGACAAAACACATGCTAAGTATTGGGGGGCGTGTATATATTACATATATACTTTACCCATAGCTCGTACTTTCACGTATTTTTGTATATTATACAATAATTATGGTATGGGTAAAATTGGTAAAAAAACGAAAAAAAAACTTTCCAAAAAAAACTTTTTCAAAAAAAATCTTTTCTTTCTTTGTTTAAAAAAAGGGTTTGTTTTTCAAAAAAATGAAATAGTGAAACCTGAGTGTCAGCACCTTTAGCCAGTATGAGAACATGGTTCTCCACATTTCAAGGCATCATCTCTAATTTTCGTGGAATTTTTAGAGCAACAGTGAGTGAGATATGAATTTAAAAGCTCAATGTGGGTAAAATATGAAATATTTCGATTAAACAATTTTAGTTAATTCACAATATCTCCCAAAAATATAAATAAATATTCAGATGACATAGACTAAGTTGCTCAACATAATGCTATTTTTCCTTGAATAAAAAGATACCAGATTGAAGTCCAAATTAATACCCTAACACAGGGTTATCCGTGCAAAGCTGAATTAAATACGAACAAAACAAAACAGGTACGAGGGTACATTTGTAATTACAGAAACTTAAAAGGGAAAATATGCAATTTTTACAAAAATAAAAAATGAATGGGGGAGGAACCCAAAAAGGGGATGGCGGCGACCTGCGTGGCAGTGCGGCTGTGGACGGTGCCGCTTGCGGGCGGAGGAGGTGTACGTCGACAGGAAGGCGCAGGCGGACTGCAGGGTGGGCGGCGGGCTCCCGCAGTGGAGGCGACAGGCATGGCGGGGACGCGCGCACAGAGGGGGGGGGGCTGGAAGGAGCGACCGACGGTGGCGTGGCCGGCCGCACGGGACTGCGCGGAGGAGGGAGGAGCACCGCTCGAGGTGTCAGCGGTGGCCGATGGTGGGGAGCAGCCGCTGGCTGCCATGGAAGAAGGACGAGGGGGGGGGGCTGAGCCGCTGCTGCTCCCTCCGTTTTTTTAAATTTTTTTAATTTTTGTTGTTGTTGTTGTGATTTTTTAAATTTTATTTTATTTTTTACTTTTTTTCAATTTTCTAAAAAAGAAAATAGAAGAAAACAAAACTAAAGATTAGGATGTGGTGATGGTGGTGATGTGATAAATTGAAATAAATGGAGGAGAGTGGTGAATGAGATGTGCTAAAAAAATTTGCAAAGATAAAAATGATGAAAAATGAAATTACCTAAGGAAGAAGATGGTCGCGTCGCCTATGATATGATCACGAGAGCACGGTCTTCGCTCGAATCGTCGGCAAGCGATGAGCTCAAGCAGCGCGCGGGTGCAGCTGCGATGTTGGCAAAAAACCCAGCGGATCTCACTAGAGAGAGGGCTGTCGTCGCTCGACCGCGGTTGTGTCGCTGTCACCGATTCAACTATGGGAACTAGGCTCTCCTCACATAAAGATGGATCAAGTGCAAATTGAGGAGGATGTGATGTATATAAAAAGAAGACATAAGAAGTTATTAGTGATGGAGTTGAATGGGAGGTTGTATTATTAATGGAGTTGAATGGGAGGTTGGATGAAGAATATGAAGTGGAATGGAGGTTATTAAAAAAATGATGGAGTTGAATGGTGGTTATTGTAGACAATGGAAAATAAATAAAGGAAAATAAAATGAATAAAGTAGACTACTTTAAATACAATAAAATAAAAGAGAAGAAAATAAATAGTGGAGAATTTACGAAAGAAAACAAACAACAAGTACATTTTTTATTTGCTTTTCTAATTTATATTTTTTTAAAATAAGAGATATTTACAACATAAAAATACACTAAAATACTAGAATTAAAATACAACACAACAATGAATTTTTGTATTTTTAGTAATTAAGAAAGATAAAATAAAAAATGAATAAAAAATGAATATATACATAATATATAATTTACTTCTAGGTCCCAAAATCCAACTTTTGCAAACGAGCTCCGATTTTAATGAACCCACTTCCGTTGGATAGATAATTTTCTAACTTGAACTTTAAAAGTGAGTTTGGTGAATTTGGAGTTCATACAAAGCGGGAATTTGACCGGGAAGTTGGGCTTTACGGCTTTTTGTCTTTGAGATCTAGGAGCATTTCTTTGAGGTAAAATTTATTTTATATTTTTGTATTTTTATATACATTTTTATAAACAAGATAGAGAAAGAATTAGCCAAAAAGAAATTAAAATAAAATTATTAAAAGTATATGAAGTTTTGGGCTATTTACAGGTGAAAAACTCCTTTAATTTTGTGGCTTTTTATTGTTAATTTATTTTGTACAATCTAATATACAATAATTAATGTGTTTTATTTACAAGAGTCATTTTGTTAATTTATTGATTTTATGGACATTTATTTGGGATTTTACTCGGGGATTTTGCTAAGATCAAGATATTGAGATGATGAATCACGGATTCATCACCCCCTATACTTAAACTTTGCTAGTCCTCGAGCAAATAAAGAATGAATACGTTGGAATATCCTCTGACTATGCATGTGAATACAAGACTTGATCCGTTCAAGAACTCTCGATTTTAGAGATCCTAAAATTCTAAGATGAACCAAGCTCTAGTCAAAAGGTATCCAATTTCCCTAATCATCAGACTCTCTTTGTATACATATATAGTAGGGATATGATTTAAGTGTGGACTGCAGTTACAAGAGTAGAGTCGCAACGTCACCCAAGGTTCCAGTTCAAGAGACTCTCCTAAGAACCCGATCCTCAACACTAGGGAATAAACCATTTCTTGCATCCAATCCACCGTCTCTTTAGTCGTCAGACTTAAAAGTGTAGATGGAAGGCCAGTTGATTGAGGGCATAGGATTGTGTCATTTCTTCTCTCCCTCTCATTGAAATAAGGATTCTCTCAAGTGCTTTATTACTCAACGTATTTTTTTATATTGATAAGTGTGCCCGTCAAGAGAAGTTGGAGTCGTATGCACTTGTTTTCCTGGGAGTATACCAGGTGTGCCTTTTTTGAGTACCTATCGTACCTTCTACACCCAGACTTGTAGCATTTACGATGCAGAGCCCTTTTTTGGTGCAAGCCCAACTCCTGGTCCTAATAGCGGTGGTCCAAGTAGATACTTTGAAATGGTTGGGAGTGCTCGCCTTTGGTGGAAGCTCTTTGGTATTTGACTTTGTGGATATAGAGCTTTTCTTTGACATTTAATTGCTTTGTAATATTTTTGGCTAGCTCCACTGCTTTTACCAAGAGTTGGCGCACACTGATCAATATTTATTTTATCACACCCTGGCACATAGGTAAATATCAAGAGATAGTACAAGAACCACGTTCTCATACTGGCTAAAGGTGCTGACACTCAGGTTTCATGAAGCCTTCATTGATTTTATCCCATCTTCGAGTATCATCAAATCAGGTCCAAACTCAAATCCCTCATCCCAATTCCTCAAGTGAAATCCCAACTCATCTCTTCATAACTGCAGTCGTGTATGTGAGGTGCTGATCATATTCTTAAGGTAAAGACTAAGCATGCAATATAGCTCACAAATCTTTCAAACTAGGGAAATATGAATAATTAAGTCAAGGACCCTAATGACTAAGACTGGTTAACTCAAAATCTCAAGACCTCATAAACCAAGTGTTCTTGTACTTCACTAGTCTTGTGTGAAAGTGAATGTGTCAGGGGTTTAACCAACCCATTAGTTAGTTAGTTTTTTTTTATTTTTTTTCTTTTGTCTCTTTTTTTTGTTTTTTTGTAAGGAAAGGAAAGGAAGAAAAATGTTTTTTTCCAAAAGTTTTTTTGAAAAACACACCCTTTTTTAAACAAAAAAAAACTCTTTTCTTTCTTTGTTTAAAAAAGGGTGTGTTTTTCAAAAAAAACTTAAAAAAAAACATTTTCTTCCTTTCCTTTCCTTAAAAAAACAAAAAATAGAGAGATAAAAGAAAAAAAATAAAAAACTTAACTAACTAATGGGTTGGTTTAACTCCTAACACATTCACTTTCACACAAGACTAGTGAAGTACAAGAACACTTTTATGAGGTCTTGATATTTTGAGTTAACCAGCTTTAGTCATTAGGGTCCTTGACTTAATTATTCACATTTCCCTAGTTTGAAAGATTTGTGTGCTATATTGCATGCTTGGTCTTTACCTTAAGAATATGATCAACACCTCACATACACGACTGCAGTTATGATGAGATGAGTTGGGACTTCACTTGAGGAGCTGGGATGAGGGATTTGAGTTTGGACCTAATTTGATGATACTCGAGGATGGGATAAAATCAATGAAGGCTTCATGAAATCTGAGTGTCAGCACCTTTAGCCAGTATGAGAACATGGTTCTTGTACTATCTCTTGATATTTACCTATGTGCCAGGGTGTGATAAAATAAATGTTGATCATTGTGCGCCAACTCTTGGTAAAAGCAGTAGAGCTAGCCAAAAATATTACAAAGCAATGAAATGTCAAAGAAAACTCTCATTCCACAAAGTCAAATACCAAAGAGCTTCCACCAAAGGCGAGCGCTCCCAACCATTTCAAAGTATCCACTTGGACCACCGCTATTAGGACCAGGAGTCAGGCTTGCACCAAAAAAAGGCTCTACATCGTAAATGCTACAAGTCTAGGAGTAGAGAGTATGATAGGTACTCAAAAAAGGCACACCCCGGTGTACTCCCAGGAAAACATGTGCAGACGACTCCAACTTCTCTTGACGGACGCACTGATCAACACAAAAAATGCGTTGAGTAATAAGGCATTTGAGAGAATCCTTGTTCCAATGAGAGGGAGAGAAGAAATGACACAAACCTATGCCCTCCATCAACTGACCTTCCATATACACTTTTAAGTCTGACAACAAAAGAGACGGTGGATTGGATGCAAGAAATGGTTTATTCCCTAGTGTTGAGGATTGGGTTCTTAGGAGAGTCTCTTGGACTGGAACCTTGGGTGACGTTGCGACTCTACTCTTGTAATTGCAGTCCACACTTAAATCATATCCCTACTATATATATATACAAAGAGAGTCTGATGATTAGGGAAATTGGATACCTTTTGACTAGAGCTTGGTTCATCTTAGAATTTTAGGATCTCTAAAACCGAGAGTTCTTGAACGGATCAAGTCTTGTATTCACATGCACAGTCAGAGGATATTCCAACTTATTCATTCTTTATTTGCTCGAGGACTAGCAAAGTTTAAGTATAGGGGGTGATGAATCCGTGATTCATCATCTCAATATCTTGATCTTAGCAAAATCCTCGAGTAAAATCCCAAATAAATGTCCATAAAATCAATAAATTAACAAAATGACTCCTGTAAATAAAACACACTAATTCTTGTATATTAGATTGTACAAAATAAATTAACAATAAAAAACCACAAAATTAAAGGAGTTTTTCACCTGTAAATAGCCCAAAACTTCATGTACTTTTAATAATTTTATTTCAACTCTTTTTTGGCTAATTCTTTCTCTTTCTTGTTTATAAAAATGTATAAAAAATACAAAAATATAAAAATTTTTTACCTCAAATAAATTCTCCTAGACCCTAAAGACAAAAAGCCGCAAAGTCCAACTTCCTGGTCGAATTCCCGCTCCATATGAACTCCAAATTCACCAAACACACTTTAAAGTTCAAGTTAGAAAATTATCTATCCAACGGAAGTAGTTTTCATTAAAATTGGAGCTCCGTTTGCAAAAGTTGGATTTTAGGACCTAGATTTACATTGTATATTATGCATATATATTCATTTTCTTCATTTTTTATTTTATCTTTCTTAATTACTAAAAATACAAAAAAAGTCATTATTGTGTTGTATTAGTTCTAGTATTTTAGTGTATTTTTTGTTGTAAATATCTCTTATTTAAAAAAAATATAAATTGGAAAAGCAAACAAAAAATGTACTTGTTGTTAGGGGAAAATATGCAATTTTTACAAAAATAAAAAAAGAAATAGACCTTCTTCTTCAGGGGGCACGATGGGGGAGGAACCCAAAAAGGGGATGGCGGCGGCTACTGTGGATGGCACCGCTTGCGGGCGGAGGAGGCGTGCGCCGACGGGAGTGCGCAGGTGGACTGCGGGGTCTGCGGTGGGCACCCGCGGCGGAGGCGGGCGGAGGAGGCTGCAGGCATAGCGGGGACGCGCGTGGGGGCGGCAGCCTGGAAGGAGCGGTCGGCAGTGGCGTGGCCGGTCGTGCGGGACTAAGTGGAGGAGGGAGGAGTGCCGCTGGAGGCGGCGACAGTGGCCGGCGGTGGGGAGTAGCCGGTGGCTGCCGTGGAAGAAGGAGGGGGCGACAGAGCCGCTGCTGTTCCCTCTGTTTTTTTTTAATTTTTAATTTTTTTGATGTTATTGTGATTTTTTTAAATTTTATTTTTTTTATTTTTTCAATTTTCTTAAAAAGGAAATAGAAGAAAATAAAACTAAAGATTAGGATGTGGTGATGGTGGTGATGTGATAAATTAAAACAAATGGAGGAGAGTGGTGAATGAGATGTGCTAAAAAATTTGCCAAGATAAAAATGATGAAAAGATGAAAAATAAAATTACCTACGGAAGAAGATGGCCACATCGCTTATGATATGCTCATGAGAGCACGGTCTTCGCTCGAATCGCCAGCGAGCGATGAGCTCGAGCAGCGCGCGGGTGCGGCTGCGACGTTGGCCAAAAAAAACCAACGGATCTCATCGGAGAGAGGGTTGTAGTCGCTCATCCGCGGTTGCATCGCTGTCACCGATTTAACTCTGAGAACTAGGCTCTCCTCACGTAAAGATGGATCAAGTGCAAATTGAGGAGGATGGGATGCATATAAAGAGAAGACATGAGAAGTTATTAAACTTGGGTTCGTTAGGGTTGCGGAAGTTTTATCGCATTTCATTTTCGCATCTCTATTTTGTGATTATTTTTGACCCTGTTTAAATTGTTTAAATACGAAAATAAAACTTGGATTTCGTTTCCCATTAAATAAGGAAACTGTAGGATCTGAGTTTGCGTGATTGTGAATCCGTTTGCTCAAGTTATGATCAAATTAGTGAACATGTATCCACTGTTTCAGGGACTGCGAATCTTAACGTAATTAAAGAGTTAATTTTTGTTTAAAACACCTTGAAATGCATGAAAATCACTTAAGTTCTGTTATAAATCAAATTAGAAAACTTTGAAAACTTACTTTGCTTAATTTGGATTTAAATTGATTGAGATATGCTAATTTTAGTAAGTGAGGGTCACGGCTAGAAATTACTTTCCTAATCAAGAACCTTGTGATTATCATTTAATTAATTAGTGAAATTAATTTATTTAATTTTCTGAAATAATTATGGATAAACATTTGTGAAATATTTGATGATAATTATTTTCTTAAATGACATTGCCTTAACCAATAAATGATTAGATATGATCTAGATCACAATTGGTTATACAATCCACTTTCCAACAAACATGTTGCTTGAATAGGATTTGGGATTTGTGTAGCAAATCTCATTATAATGTTAATCAAAAATGTTTTGATTATTATTATATGGTATAATTTCAGTTGGAAAAAGTGATTATCATCTCAAGTACAAAGTGATCTAGTTTGCATTATCCTTTTCCGAGGCAGATATGGTGTTTAGTAGGGGAGCGTTGGGGTAGCAGGTTGCACCGTGTATGGTCTGTCCCACTCCCTCGTGTGTGTGCTCCGAAATACTCTACTTAGGCAGTCAAGAATCCCTTTAATCAAGTCTCGTAATCCTCAAAGAATGAAGTCAACTACACCTGAAGTACCTTCATTTCAGTTCCTATAAGATTCCTGTTAATTAGGTAGGTTTAAGGTCCAACCAAGCTCCAGTCTCCGGATTTTACTTAGACTTGTTCAACTATCAAACTCAATCCGAAAAATGCTCATGCTATGCAGAATGCAGAAAATATTTTTGTGATGCAATTTTCAAAGATTTTGAACTTTTTATGGGTTTTTGAAAAGGATGATGCATATGCATTTATTTGCATTTTTAATTTTGCAAATGTTTTTGTGAATTTTAGTTTTGCAAACGTTTTTGGGATTTTTGAAAACAAAAGATTTTGGCTAAAAATTATGTTAAAATATTTACAAGGAGATGCATCTTATATTTACAAGAAACAGATTTTAAGAATTTACAAAGGGTAAGTGATCGATTTTATAAGTATACGAATAAAGAATTTTAGTGTGATATATATCTTCCTCAAACTTATTTGAAAAAGTTTTACAAACAGTTTTTGAAAACTATAGTCCGAAATAGTTTTTACAAACAATTTTTACAAACATGTACACACATTTGAAAATCATTTTGCAATGGTTTTCAAACAGTATAAATAGATTTTTCAAAATATTTTTGCAACCATTTTCCAAACATTTGCAAATCGTTTTTCAAACATTTTTATTTCACACAAAGAAAATAACTTTTCAAAATAAAATAATTACAAAGTTTGAAAATATTGAACAAAACGTTTTCCAAATAGTTTTCAAAATATTTTTCCAAGAGATTTTCAAACTATTTTCAAACATTTTGCAAAAAAAATTTTTCACATGATTTATTTAATCAGTAAATACAAAAAGAATTTGAGGAATAATAACATCTTTTTGTTAAGCGATTTTAATGAATTTAATTAATATAATTAGTCATATTATTTATAAAAATACGAAAGTACAAGTTATGGCTAAAGTATATACGTAGTATATACGACCCCCTATACTTAGCTTGAGCTATGTCCTCATAGATCAGAGAGAAAAGAGAATACATAACTCGTACTGAGTATAGAAAAGTCTAAAGAATAAACGAACGAAAAAATGAACGAATAAGAAGTTGATCGTCCCCCTATACTTAGGATCAAATTATCCTAAGTATAGTAGACTGTACACAAAGCAGGGAGGATCAAGGGTGGGAATAAACACATCGTACTCATAGTGTCTCCCCCTATACTTAGGGTAAGATATCCCTAAGTATAGACAAGAAGAGGAGACAATTGAGAGGATCAAAGAATAGAACAAATCGGGTTGCACACCCCCCTATACTTAGGACAAAGTACGTCCTAAGTATAGAAGACTGACAAAAAGGGGTGACACCTTTTCGGTAGATAAAGAAGATAGAAAAGGAAAAGAAGAAAAGAAGAAAAGAGATTAGAAGATGGAAGAAGATATCAAAGGATGTACACATCACTCCCCCTATACTTAGGGTAAAAGAAGCCCTAAGTATAGACAACAACAGGAGTAATGAAACGGAATGAAGACTGAACACTCAGCTCGTCCACCCCCTATACTTAGGACAATGTACGTCCTAAGCAAGGCAAACACGAGAATGGATGGATGAGCAATACGGGAGATGGACATAGATGAAAAGAAGCGGATGTACAACAAAGACGGATGTACACAAGATCAAGAAGGTGGAAAACGAACCTTCTTGTGGGACCGCTGTGGGATAGATCTGACATGGTGCAGGTCAACATTAGGGTCCACAATAGACGGAAGATGATAAGGGTCGACGGGGTGAAGATCCTTAGGGATCCTAGGGTGGGAAGGCACAGACGGGTCAGTGGATGAAGTACGACTAGGTCTAGCCTTGGGAGTCTCGCTGATATCAAAATGGAAAAGGACAAACTCATCATCATCGGAAGAAGTAAGGTCAGTGTCGTCCTGCGAGGTCTCGTCCAGGTCAAAATCAAAAGGAGCGAACTCATCAGTGGAAGTAGTCGAACTATGTTCATCATCTACAATCTCAACCGGATCGTCTTTTTCATCAAAATGCCCGAATTCCCAAATAAAAGCAACAAGATCAAATTCGACCTTTGTCTCATCTGAATCTAAGTGAATAGGAGTGGACTCATCAGTGAAAGTAGTCAAGTCATGTCCGTCATGTCTAGTCTCTACATCTGCCCTCTACTTTAGGGTATCAATCGTGTAAATCCCACGGATGTCATCAACACAACGCCAAGTCCCAGAAGAAGGAACTCCGAGGTCCATACTTTCCGAGTCTTCCTCCATGGAAAGGGATTCTCGGGTCTCAGTGGAGTCCAGCATACAACAAAAGTCTCTGATAGTCTCGTCAATGTCACGGTCCTCGGTGTCAACCAAGATAGGTGAAGGTACATCAGGTACAGGTCTATGGTCAACAATGGGTACGGTGATCAACACTTCACTCTCGTCAACCGGACGAAAGCGAATCTCTCCTGATCCATAATCAATAACGACCCTCGCAGAGGCGAGGAATGGTCGTCCCAGGATGATTGGAGAATGCTTCCCAGTGGAGGTCTCCATGGACAACACGACAAAATCAACATGATAGCTCATGCCCTGAATCGAAATGAAGGCATTTTCAAGGATACCCTTTGGCCACTTTATTGATCCATCAACAAACTGAACGATCATCATGGTCTTCTTAAGAGGCCCTAAGTGAAGAGATTGTACCAGTGAGAAGGGTAATATGCTAATCGAAGCACCGCTGTCAAGGAGAGTGTGATCACAGGTATGGTCAGAGATGGTGCAGCTAATGAAGTTGTGGCAGTGTTCCTCTTCTTAGGAATGGGATGGTGTGTGATGGCGTGGGCAGTGGCCATGGTCAAGATATGATGCTTAGATCTGCTCCTCCGCTTTCTCTTCTTGGGAAGAGGAGCAGATAAATCAGTCATGGCCCGCTGAAGTGGGGGCACGGATGATCTCATGAATTGTGGCCACCACTTTGGGTCCAGTCAATAATTTTTTTAAATTTTTGGATCTCCTTCATACAAGGAAGAAGGTCAGAATCAACATATACACGAGGAATGCCAAGAGCAGTCTATATAGCGGCATCCTCGGGTCAGATATGGGACAAAGTTTGAGTGGTTGTGTGGTCAAAGGATCTGACAGGTGGGCCCTCTTCTCACAGTCTGACTCAACCAAAGGTCTCCCGAACTCTTCGTGTGTTTTTAAATTTCTCTCATTTTTTTGTATTTTGGGCGATTACAAGCTCTCATGATAATCCTCAAGTGAATCCGAATCCTCAAAGAATGGAGCGACATTATGGATCTTATTTATGCTCATTAAATCATTCATCCTTGAGTTCATATGCTCCATCATCTGATTCAAGGTCTCAAGTGCAGATATCATGAAAGGTGACTCCAAATCTCAATATCGGATGTGTCGAGTGTGGGTTGTGGGGGTGGACAAAATCACATTCCGGATCAGGATACTCAAGGAAGAGCGGGTTGTCGAAATGTATAGGAGATGGTGGTGGAAATGATTGGTGAAGGTCAAAGTCTGAATCCTTAAATAGTGGGTTGGTCGGTTATGTACAAAAATCATGAGCAAAATCCTCCTGGAAAAAGTGAGGTGGATTGGCTGGAGTGAACGAGGGATCCACAAAATATGGACAAAATATGCTCCAGTCAGCCATCTCCAAACAAAAGGTAAATGATACGGGAGAGCACGAAGGTCAAGTCAAGAGAAAGTGAGAAAAAAGCACAAATGCGCAGAGGCGATCTAGAATACACACAAGCAATCACAAACAAACTCACACAAAACAAACCCTCAATTCACCTACTCAACTCGGTGAAGATCGCAAATGCGGTCTTTTTATCTTGTATATTTTAGAGTTAGGTGAGAAGTCAAAATGTTGCGCAAACACTTAGGGGCTGAATTGGATTTTGGCATTAATCCTTAGTGTGTGCGTGAGCAATGTAAAACGAAGACAATGAGGGATTACTCGCCCCAAGACACTTTTTTTGATCTTTTTTAGGGTCGAGTAATATTAACAGTCCCAATTTTATTGTTATCACTTTTTTTGGATTTTTAATGAAAAATGCACAAGCCTATCAAGGAGTTGATAAGCACCTAGGTGATCAAAATCAGGGGTAGAGAAGGGAAAAAGCAATGCAAGTGGCAAACGATGATGACCTTGCCTCCAACACCCTACATGCAAGGATGCTCAGCAAAATTGAAACCTATCTATATGCAATGCAACTGATGAAATCGCCCTAAGTTCAGAAATTGCTATTATCGGGAAGAACCGTATTTCAAAATTTGACTAAGTCCAAACATAGACTATAGGAGCATGCAATGGTGATTAATGTGTTTGGACCTAATACTATCAACAAGCAAATCCTAAAACTAAGGGCTCAATCACACAAAATAAAGAAAATAAAACTGGAAACAAAGGGAAAAGGCGATAAAGATCGCGACAAAACCGACGAGGCCCCCAAGAGAACAATGCCTCGGGCACTGGACCTCGTGAAGTGTGGTAGAGTGTGGTAGAGTCCTGAGAGTCCTGTTTAAGTTACAAATCAATTGTCTCTCTCTCACTTAAATTACATAAATATATGAAATAAAATAAATGGAGCTCGATCTTCAAAAATCTCTAAGTCTCCTTCAGTGCCAGGCAGCTAAAGCTGGCTTCACGTGGGTGCACGGGTGCCTAGAATAGAGTGCCTCCCTCGATCCGCGGTTCCTCGCACAAAGTCAACAAAGAGAGGAGGTTAGTCAGCTCAACAAGTATATCAAATAAAAAGCAAATAAATAAAGCCGTAAAAATAGACAAATAATCACAAGAACAAATAATCCCAATCTAAGCGTTGTTGCTCCCCGACAACGATGCCATTTGTTTAACGTGAAAATCAAGAGGTCGTGTTTATTCACAAGGCGAATCAACAGTCGTTGAGTTGATCTCGCACGAAATCCGGATTAAAATAACAATTAACCCACAACAGAAATCAAACAATGAAAAGGCGGTGCTGAGTTAAAATTTATTATAATTCTACAAAAGATGTGTATAGTACAAGTAGTGTAAGTATCAAACATAGGAAGCAAACATGTAGATCGGGGCAAAAAATGCTCAAAAATGTCTGTGATGAATTTGTCTATGGGTGCTATTTTTGTGGGTTTTTTAATTTTATTTTTTAATTTTATTTTTAATTTTATATTTTTTATATTTTGATTTTTAATTCTCTGATTTTGTATTTTCTTTTTATATTTATATTTTTTATTTTCGTTTTCTATAAAATAAGATATATATACAATAAGGGAAAGAGAGATAATGTATTTATAAAAATAAGTAAAAATAAGCAAAATTCAGGAAATAAAATATTTTTTTATGATTTTTATAATTTTTTAATGTTTTTGATTTTTTATATTTTTGCTAATTTTTTGGTATTTTAGAATCACAAATACTCAAATCAGGGAATAAAAAAATAGCAGAGATTAAATTGGAGATAAAAAATATCAAACAGTAACCAAAATTCTCCAAATTAATTTTAAATTAAAGATAATAAAATATAGAAAATTCAAGAATAGAAACTATATTTTTGTGATTTATTATGGATTTTATATATTTTTGTAGAGATTTTTAGCGTTTTTCTATTTTTTTGAGTATTCTTTTTTGTTTTTTTAGTGATTTTTGGTTTGAATATAAAACACAAAAATAAACAAAATATATTTTTTTTGGAATTTTTTATAGAGTTTTTGTAATTTTTATATATTTTCTAATGTGAATAGAGATGAAAATACATGTTTTTTATTTCTTATAAATATTAAAATGCTATAAAAATGCAAAATAAAAAGATGGCATGAATGTGCAATGAAACAGAAAGCTAGGGAAATTTTTTGGGATTTTTTAGGATTTTATAGATGCATGAAATAAATGCAAACAACAAAGAGAAAATACACACTAGCAGGGGTATTTTTATAAATATGGAAATGTCCAGGGACAATGTGCAATTTTCCCAGAAAATTATAACAAAATAAAAATATTCACGGACCAATTAGAAATAATAAAAAACATAGAGCCTTCCCTGCAAAATTGCCAGAGCTCACGCGTCACGCAAGTGATGGCAGGGAACTAATGGTAATTATCAAGAATTTGGGTGGCTAACTTGCAATTTTCTAAAAAGTTAACAACTTAACTAAAGAGTTTCTGGGTTAAACAGAAATGACAATAAGTCCAGGGGTCCCCTAGCAAAAATTCCGTGCCTCACGTGCACAAGTCACGTGAGGTGACGTGGCCGGGTCCCAAATGTAAATAATAAAAATGCAGGGAGATTTTTGTAAATTTTATAAAACTATGAAATTGCAGATGAAAGTTTCAGTGTCGAATATTAAATACGAAAAGAGACTGGGTTTGTATGCGAAATACCCAGAGCTAAAGGCTGATCGGACGACGGATGATAGACCACTTAAGACACGTGTCGCGATCTGGTGTCCCGATACCCCTACGCAGATGAATGACCAGGATTAGATCATGGCCCCTTGATCGTACGGCTGTGGATGGGAGAGATCTAACAGTGGTTGCGCGATCTAGAGAGCCCTCACGATCCAACGACGAAGAAGACCCGACGAAGAACCAGGAAGAACTCCGTCGAGGCGTAGTTCCTCCGGCCTTATCGCACCTCTCCGGTGGTCTTCGATGCTTCAAAATGGCTCCCGGATCTCCTGCGGTCCTCTTCTAGCTGCTGGCGGCGGCAAAATAGGTCGGCGACCTGTAGAGCGCTCCTACGGCGGTGAAGTCGAGAAGGAGCTCAAGATGCCTCCGGCGGTAACAAAATCGCCTCCAGGCGCTTCCAAGTTACATGGACCTGCAAAAAAGGGTGAAGAGGGGCACGCGCAAATTGCCATGAACCTCCAGATGGCAAAAGAAGGTGGAAATTGCGGAAGAGGAGCTCGCCGGAGCAAGCTCCGACGAGGGTGGTGGCGTTGATGAACGGTGGGGCGATAAGCGAAATGAAGGTTGGGGATTTGCTCCTAAGACTATAACGAACAGAATAATGCAAGAAAAACAAATAAAAAGTACCTCGAAGGCAGGTGGAGCCTGAGATAAGTACCTCAACATCCGAGGGTCGGAGATGGAGGTGGAGCCGCTCCTTCGGCCACATGAGGTGCTCCCAAGTCGACTGGAGGATGCCTTGTCACGGCCTTCGGTCCAGAGCGCAAGAAGGGAGGCTTAGATAGGTCAAAAGAAGGTTCAAAGGTGGAAGGAAGGTAATGTGGTGTTTTTGAACGAGTGGTCGAGGCAGCTCAGAGATCGAGGTGTAGGCTGCGTTGTAGTGATTCAATCCTCGAGGGAAGCACCAGGCGTGTAAGGTGGATCCACGGGGAGAAAAAGTCTAGAAGGGAGGATCATGAATGGATGAAAGACGAAGCCTCGGAAAATCTGCGAACATGGCGAAAAATGAGGTGTCTGACAAAGGGCAGGCGTGGGTTAGAGAGTTGACCCGCGAGTCAACTCTCCAACCCTCCTGGTTGGTCCATGTGGACCAACCAAGAAAAAGCATGGAAAAAATATTTGTAAAATCACTTAAAAATAGCAAACGGATTTATTAATTTTTGGTTATTAAATAATAAATATTTCTTTTTTATATAAATTATTTTATTATGTTTTTTAATTATTTTTTTGAGGTTTCTAATTGCAAGTTACCTTTTATGAGTATATAGGTATATTTATCTATATATTTTAGTGTTATATTTTTATTTTGTATTTTCAATTTTAATAATTTGATTTATTATTTTATATATTTATAACTTATTTTTATAAATTTAAATATATTTTTATTTTATTTTCTGATGTATTATATACATTAAAATAAATAGATGTAAAATCTATATAGGTATACTTATAGGCATTATACCTATGTATTTTGTACCATTATTTTATTTTTGTGTTTTCCTTTTGTTTTTATTCATGTTTTAATATACACAAATATTATAAATAATATTTACAAAATTATACAAATATAAAATTATAAAATAATGAATAATAAATAAAATGAATATTTTAATCAGTATAAGTATACAATAGGGATCAAAAACCTAACTTTCAAATCATAACTCTAAAAATATGAAACCATCTTCATTAAATAGCTTATTAAAAATTATATACAATTAAAGGTGATTTTGATACATTTCGAGTTTTTTATTTCAGAGATACATGTCTGGGAAGTTGGGATTTTGGAAACTTATTCAGATCATAACTTTTTATCTGTACATTATTTTTGTGTGAAATCAATTTTGTATTTTTCTATATTTTTATTATCTATAACTTTCATGGACAAAGTTTATTTATTTGAGGCGTAAAAAGTGGAACTAAAAATAGGTCCCAAAATAAGTAAAAATGAATAAAATAAAGGGATTTTTACCCGGTAGACCCTATAAACTTTGCCAATCACCTCCACGACCTTTGAAACAACCTAATTTCCCCTCGACCTCGTAAACTTGCCAACTCTTACCCCATGAACCCTCTGGGTAATATGTTTTAAGCCTGTGGGGTTTCTTGGGATAATTACAGGGTCGATGGGGTAATTACGTTGTATAAAAGGTCGTAGAGCAATTTTAAAACGTCTATAGGGTCTGCTGGGTAAAAATCCCTAAAATAAAATAAAAAGAGAATTTTATTGGAATCTGGCCCTAATCTCCCCCTACTTTATTCCTTGTCGACCTCTCATCGAGATGCCTAGGTCTCGGGGTTTCGGGTCATAAAATATTTGTAATATTTTATTCTTTTTCTTTTCTTTATTCTAAAATTTTGGCATAAAAATTAGTCTTTTATACACAATTTACAGAAAAATGCATGAATGCTAAAATACCTAAATTAAGGCTATTTACACACATTTACTAGGGGTTTTAAGGCCAAAATGATAGAATAAAGATGATGAAATGTAGACTCATCAAGCGGCGGCATGTCAAACGCTTTGGCTCCAAGGTCTACTGACCGAGTTGATTGGAGTGGAGCCGAAACCTGTGAAGGTATTTGTCGACAACAAATCGGCAATCGCGCTAATGAAGAACCTGATATTCCGTGGAGGCATCAAGCATATTGACACCCGGTTCCATTTTATTCGTGAATGCATCGGGAGAGGACAGATTGTTGTTGAGTTCATTCGAACGGAAGAACAATGAGCTGATCCCTTGACAAAAGCTTTGCCGGCTACAAAATTGGGTACAATACGACATCTACTTAGTGTTCGTAAGCTTGGACCACTCCAAGATCAGGGGAAGAATATTGAATAATTCTCCTGGGTGGTTGTGTCACGATGATATGGTCATGGCCGTTATGGCTGGAGCATTCACCACACCCAACAAATTTCCATGAATCTCGTATCATAATATTGAGCATATATCACTGTTTCCGTTATTTTCCTTAATGTGCATGTGCATGGGCTACGTTTCCTTTTTGTAACGTGCCAAGTTTGGCACAATATGATGCCTTTAAATTGAATAAAGAGAAAGCATGAGGTGTGTGTTTTTTGTTCTACTCCTACAGGCACGTGCCTGCTTGAGGGGTGGGGGTCTGATTGCGATTAGATAAATCTCTGAAGGGCTTTCTGCAAATGATCTTTCTCCCCTCATGGATCTCACGTGCTGGGGGCTTTGATCTTCGTTAAAGGAGATCCAACAAGAGACCCATGTTCCAAGTGGAGCTTGCGAGGACTTCATGCCGATGGTGCGGGAGCTCACGGCCGCGCAAGGCGCGGCAGCAGGAGTCATGGAGGAGACCGTGGCAGTCAGATGGCTGGCAAGGTTGCCTAGGATGCACGGTGGTTCTGGAGACGCGACTTCATGTGGGGAACGGAGGGCTCCTGCTCTCCTCTACGGATGGTTGCAGGTTGTAGCTCGAAGATAGGTCCCCTCGCGCAGGTGTTGGCGGAGCGATGAATGCCGCCCGCTGGCTGGTGGAGCATTGATGAGGGGTCGATGTGAGATAGCTGGGGGGTTCTGGAGAGGCTGGCGGTGGCGCTTGGCATGGAGGCACGGAAGCGGGCGGAGCAGGCGGTGCTCCGGCTGCTGGATGGCAGAGCAGTGCGCACAGGTAGCGCAAACTGCTGGAAGACAAGGGCATTGTTGGATGTGTGGGATGTCGATGACGGACAGACCGAGGTGGCTGCATGGTTGAAGGTGGACGATGTTGAAGGTGGTGATGATGGGCGATTGAAGAACATAGTACTGGGGTGAAAACATGGGATTTTGGAGAGGGGGACGAATACGGAAGGAGAAGGGATGTAGTTTTGCCTGGGCGTAGGAATGGGCTACGACCCTCTTCCTTGGTTCTCGCCTCAGCTGCAGGCGGAGTGCGACGAAGCTTGAGTGATCTCGCCGGAGGAAGTCTATGCCCGAGATGGGAGGCCTCTTTCACCGACCTCCCTCTCAAACTCTCTCTTTCTCTCCTAGGATTTGGTGGATGGGGTTACACATTGGGGATGAGGTGTTTTTATAGGGTGGTAGCGGGGAGGGGATAAGGGTAGAGAGCTGACGGCCAGTAGGTCGTTGCCCTAGGAGGTTGCGGAGCGGGTTGCTGGCAGAGAGGATAGCATGGGTGGGTAGAACCGTTGGCGGAGAAGACGGTCTGTTGACTTGGAGAGGGAAGAAAGGGAGAGGTGGAGGAATTATTTTTTTTTAATTTATTTTTAAATTTTTTAATAAAAATGAAAATAAAAGGGGTTTGAAAATGAGTGACATGTGGCAGCTCCAGGAGTTGCCATGTGTCAGCTCCAGAAAATTCAGAAATAAAGAGGGAAGAAAAATCCAAAAAAAATAGCAAATGACCTCGGATCGAAAAGTGCTCAACAGAAAAATTGCTCGTCTCAATGAGATCTACAACATTCATGAAAGATCAAGAGCAAAAGAGGTCGTTTGTGCAAGATATTTTTGTAGTACTCTAGGTTCATAGAATACCTTGATTTTTAGGTTTTGTAATTTTTTGTGATTTTTAATTAAGAGAAAAATACAGGAAAATAACAATAAAATCAAATATAAATATTTACATAACAATCTAATTTTTTGGATTTTTAGTAAATAAGAAGATAGGGAAATAAAATAAAGAAGAAAAAGTGGATTATTTGTGCAAACTGGAGAGGGAGACTCAAACTTGGTTAGATTCTTTGATTTCAGTGTTATTTCAAATTTGGATTTTTGTGGATTTTATTAAAACTTTCATCAAAGAATATAAAAAGAAAATAAATAAGAGAAAAAGAGTTAATTTTGTACATGAAACAATAGGTCAAAATGGGTAAAACACAAAACACGCAAAAGAGGTCCAAAACCCAACCTTCACATATGAGCTCTGATTTTTATGAAATTGATCTTATTTTGAAGATCTTTGAATATATATTACTTTAAAAGTGAGTAGACCTAAATCGGACAATGTATGAGGAAGGTATGAGCGTTTTAGTCTATTTGATCTGAAATTGGAGTTTTGTCTCACGTGCCAATTATTTGAATTAGTAAATTTTTTTGTATCTTTTATTTAATCTTGTTAGTAATATGTACACAATGGAATGGTTTAAGGTCAACTGGAGTTAGCATGAATTAGTTAAAAATGCATGAAGTTGATGCAAATGTGAAGATGATTATGAATGCAATTATGAGTGCTAAAATGCAAATATTAATTTTAAATGCATGAATGATAAGAATGTAGAATAAATGATGCAATGCAGCTAATTACTCAGGAACGAATCTCTATTTTCATCTTTTAGTATAATGAATCATAGATTCATCACCAGCTCAGTTAGCAATCGAGCAAGACTTGGCTACTAGCAAGAAGAAAACAGAGGTGTTTGAAGCTGAACAGGAGGAAATGCATGCGCTACTTCATCGTAAAAACCTAGGACCCTCTAAAGCACGGTTCAAAGGATGGCATGGGAAAACTCCACGAGGAGCTTGTTACAACTGCCAGAAGTTTGTCCATTTCAAGTCCAACTATCCATCGGGAAAGAGGCAAGACCCATTCGAAGGTCCGGGAAAGAAAGGTCCTAACAAGCCAGAATTCACTGCAGTGGTTGAATCGATGGCTGGTGGATTAACTCTGGTGCAACACTTCACATTGCAAAAACAAAAGAGGGACTAGTGGACTTCAAAGAATTAAAGAAGGATGAACAGAGGATATATACAGGAAATGACACCTACCTCGATGTGAAAGGTGTTGGATCATATAGGTTAGACCATGGAGGAAGCGTAATGATCTTGTAGAAAGTTCTCTACGCTTCAGGGATTGGTCGGAATCTTATCTCTGTACATGTCCTTCTGAAGAATATTTTTGAAGTCAGATTTTACAATAATCGGGTCTCCATTAGCTGAGATCGCAAAGTCTTTGCTGTGGGGAAGTTTGTACCTGAGCACGATCTTGTTTTTCTTCCTGTGGTCACCTCTGAAGAGTCAATGAATGTTAGTTTGAATTATATTGGATGTCATATATCTGATTATGCTCTTTGGCATATGAGATTAGGACATCTGCAAAACTTAAAAATGAATCATAATAAAAATGAACTTGGTACCTAATATAATAGGTGGAAGAACATTGCCCCGTAAACATTGCTTGATTGGAAAAATGACCAGAAAACCATTTTATGAAGGTCAAAGGTCAACATAATTATTAAAACTAATTCATTAAGATATTCGTGGCCCCTTAAGTGTATGTACACACAGAAATAAAGAATACTTTATAACATTCATTGATGATTATTCCAAGTACTCATATGTCTATCTCTTAGAAAGAAAGGCTGAAGCCTTTGAAAGCTTTAATAGATATAAAGCAGAAGTGGAGAAAAAATTTGGGTCTACCGATTAAGGCGTTAAGGACTCATAGGGGAAGGGAATTCAATTCAAAGGAGTTCAATGCTTATTTCACTCAAATGGGCATTCGTAGGTAAACTACAATGTCATATACTCCGCAACAAAATGGAGTGGCTGAGAGAAGAATCGAACTCTTATGAATACAGTGAGATGTATGTTATCTCATTCTAGTCTCTCCAAGAAATTATGGAGAGAAGCTGTATTGACTGCTAATTATACACAGAATAGAATCCCTACTAAATCAGTAGATTCTATGCCTAAATGAAGCATGAACTAGTAAAAAGTCAGAATTAAGTCATCTCAAAAAATAGGGATGTTTAGCACATGTTATGGTGACAAATTAGCTTAGAGATAAGCTTGATTTTAAGATAATAAAATGCAAATCATAAGCTACTTTGAAAAATCCAAAGGTTATAGGTTCTCCTACGAAGAAAAAGATCTGATATAAAGTCGTAATGCTACTTTTCTAGAAAATAACGAAGAAAATCAGCAAGAAATAGAGGAATCAGGCCCTCTACTTGTTTTTTATGATAAGATCGACTCAGAAATAGATCAAAGAGGAGGGGATGAAATAATCCATCCGAAAGTAAAATGGAAGTAGAACCTATGGATGATCATCAACCTCCAGAAGAGATAGGGGAGCCTAGTCAATCCACTAATATTACTAGCAACAAAAGACCAGAACACAACCTGTATGGATGAATGATTATTATTTGTACTCATGCGAGGTTTCATGTTTTACCGTTGATGAGGATATTATGGATTATACATATCCAATATCTTTTAATGAAGAAATGGCTTCACCTGAGTCAGAATCATGGATGGCCGCCATGAGAGAAGAACTAGACTCGATTGAAAAGAATGGTGTTTGGGAACTATGTGACTTACTGAAGATAGAAAGTCCATAGGATGCAAATGGGTGTTTAAGAAAAAGTGCCAAGTTGATGGTACCATTGATAAATTTAAAGCAAGATTAATTGCTAAGAGTTATACACAGAAGGCTGGAATTGATTTCCAAGAAACATATTCTCCAGTAACCAAATTTGCATCAATAAGGATGATTTTGGCACTAGTCGCATGTATGGAGTTGGAATTATTCTAAATAGATGTGAAGACAGCTTTTTCTCAATGGAGAATTGGGTGAAGTTATTGAAAGTGCCAACCGGATGGTTTCCAGGTAGGAAGACAAGAGAACAAAGTGTATAAGTTGAAGAAGTCCTTGTATGGTCTGAAACAATCGTCGCGACACTGGTATCTCAAATTTCAGAAGACAATTATCCAATTCAGTTTTGTGGCAAATAAATTAGATAATTGTGTATATGTCACGAATAATGGGAGTAAGTTCATAATTTTTTCATTATATGTGGATGATATTTTGCTCAGCGGAAATGTCATAGATATGCTTAATGATGTTAAGCATAAAATGAGTGAAGAATTTGAGATGATGGACATGGGGGAAGCATCCTATGTTCTTGGTATTCATATCACTAGAGACAGAAATTCAAAAACATTGAGTTTGAATCAAGAAAAATATTTGCATACTACATTAAAGAGATTTGGAATGCAGAACATCACCTCTGCTCCCACACCAATAGTTATGGGAAAATGATTAATTAAAAGTCAATGCCCGGATAAAGGTCAGAAATCGTTGAATGTCCCATAAAGCGGTAGGAAGTTTGATGTATGCAATGTTATGCACCAAACCTGATTTAGGTTTTCCAGTCAGTTTAGTGAGTGGATACCAAAGCATTCCTGTATAAGAACATTTGAAAGCCATAAAAAGAATATTGAGGTATTTAAAAGGAAATATTAGCCTCAAACTTGTCTATCAAGCAAAATCGCTTGAAGTTGTTGGATACTCCGATGCAGATTTCAGAGGGGATATGGATGATAGGAAATCAACATCGGGTTATCTATTCATACTTGGTGGTGCAACTATTTCTTGGGGAAATAAGAAACAAGTTTGTGTGCCGAGACGCGCACAAGAAGCTGAATATATTGCATGTAGTATGGCTTCTACACATACTGTCTAGGTCAGACGTTTCTTAGAGAACTTAAACCTTAGATTGGCAAAATAACCAATCGAAGTTTTCTGTGATAATCAAGCAGGAATAAGTTTGATTAACAGTGGAGCAAATATTTCTAAAGGGAAACACATTGAGATACAGTATCACTATATAAGAGATATTGTAGAAAAGTAAGAAATTAAGGTAATATATATACCTACAGAAGATATGCTTACAGATTCCATGACGAAAGCAATACAAGCAAGAATTTATATCAAACATGTTGGATTAATGGGACTCAGGAATATTTGAGTCAAATGAGGTATTCATGAAAAATGAGCCTCAGACTATTTCTCCATGAAGTCAAACACATCTCATGAATAGTGGGAGTGTAGAATAATCTTGATCATATTGGTCAAACTGGGAGATGTTAGAAATATTGACCTTAATGGTCAAGATTTTCGATTAAAAATCTCCATAATAATGGAGGAATCAAAATCGTAATAAAAATGTAACATCCAAAATGAATACTTGGATTTATGGAGAATAAATCCGGAATGAATGAAATGAGCGATTACGATTCGGGCGAACATGATGGTGAATGCTCCTATATATCTCCATGGATTTGGAGAGGAAATATCAATCTTACAGAAACCCCAATTCCCTACCAACCTTCTTTCTCCTCTTTGATTACCTTCAGTATGAAACGAGTCCGTGGGAATGCAGCGGTGGACTAGAGGTGGCTTAGGGAGGTGTGATGGTGCGAGTAGTATGTGGTAGAGAGGGGTAGAGTGGATCCTCTACTGTTACAGCACATGCTGTAACATGCAGGGGTCAACCGATAGGGTATTGTTGGAAGCGGATCCTCTGTTGTACAACCAGAGCCACTAGATCATTATCGACCGGTTCACATGCAAAGGACCACCAAAACTCGAATTTCTTGTGAGCCGCTCGATCTTGATCGAGCGACTCTGGATGTACAACAAAGGAACCGCTCATGGGCATTGTTATGTGCGTTGATCATGCAGGTGATGGGGATGGACCGATGCATATTTCATGTTTTAATCTGTACTACAGATTGGATGAGAATGGTTTCATATGCATGCCACTTTTACGTATCTTCGAAGGTTTCCTCCGTTTTGCTTTTGCTCAGGGAGAAGGGGTCGTTGACCCAGACAAAAAGATCATTTGTTCTTGTAAGTAGTGTGATTTGACTAAGAAAGGAGTCTGAAATAGTGACATGCAATTGCAAAATCCTTATGTATAAAAGGATTCGTTTGAAGAATATATAACATGGGATTGCACATGGTGAGAAGCGTCCCCGGCATTGGCACTCATCTAGTAGTCATGAATATATATACAAACACATAGAGAAAGAAAAATGAGGCTGCTCTTTTCATTTTTCGATATATTTTTTAGAAAATACCATCATGTATTTTCATCACTATATCTCTCTAATACGTCATTCCAATTTCGTTAAAAACAGATACTCCTATGTCCTCAATCCAGAATAGATAATTTTAACGATCTAATAATTGCTTTAATCAAACTATTACCAAGAGACAGAGACTCTACCCCATAAAAATCCACCTTTTACCCATAAAAAAAACTAACAAAGACAACTTGGTGGAACTTCTAGTCTCAATTTGAACACGCCCTTTAACACCAACCCACGTGATAAATAATAAAAAGGAAAAGGTCAATAAGAGGTAATTAAAAAAATTAAGAGAAAAAAAACATGTCCTTTGACCAACACGACACAGCACGATCCTTCCACACTCCTCCGTGGGAAACAGGTGAGGAAATATCGAAAGGCTCTCCTAATCCTACTTCCATTCCAATTCCACCAATGCGGTAATCGTGAATATATATATCTGTTTTCATATCGAGAGAAAGAAAGCACTACAACTTAGAAACTCGCCTGCAATTCTCCTCTTGTCCCTTTCCTTCAAAGCATAACATATAGCAGGAGCAATAGAAGAAGAGGAGGGGGAGGAAGATGGGCAAGTATGTGGAGCTGCTGGACATGGGCGTGAGGATCGCCGCACGCTTCCACTCCCACTGCCCGCAGACTGCCCGTCTGTACTACAAGCCTCCTCCCTCCGCCGCAAACACCGGCGACCGGGGTGCTTCCTTTGCAAGCTGTAGGAGCAACAGCAGCAAAGATATGAGACCTGCCGACTTCACCTTTGCCCTCCTCAACTCTTGACTCAACATGATTCAACTGTTGCCCATTCTTTATTTCACTTTTTATTTTTTGGGGGGAGATCTAAACATTGTTTGGTACCAAATTCCATTCAGTATTCTTTGATACAGTATACATGTGATCCCATTCATGAATCAAGTGTTTCTCAAGTTACTTCCAGTGCTTATGGTTGTTTATCACTTTCCCAATTCAGCTTCTGCCCAACAGTTCCAAAGACATGTAAATTCAAATCCCTCAAATATCTGGAATTTTTATCCCAGATATGGAAATATGATGTTAACAGCAGCTGGGATCGATAGAAGATATAGCATATAGGGTTTTAAAGACGCACAGTCTGCAGAACATATAAATTGTTTTTCTACACAGCACATATTAATTCTGAATTGGTAGGAGAACATTGTCCAAGAATGACAGTTAACGCTAACTTTCCATTTCATGATCAAGAAGGAGCAAACCAATTAGGCCCATGTTTAGTTGAACCTGAAATATACTGCTCGAAGAAGATTTCGAATATCAAGCAGTCGATATACTGCTCGAAGAAGATTTCGAATATCAAGCAGTCGAACCTGAGAGAAGTATTTGAGGCAGAAAGAAGTACAGAACAAAAGAACCTGATTCTCCATTTTCAGAACCTGCCTCATTTAATTTCACTGAGATATTCAGATGCTTCTAATTCTTTCCAGAACATGGGAAGATGTAAAGAACAAGTAACTCAAGATAGATGGTAAGAGATTATATGAGGCAATCGGCATGGAAGTGATGCTACTGAGCAGTTGAAAGTCTAACTCCTTGCATGTAGTTTTGAGAAAGATACTGAGTTTATGATATGAATCTTCTGATAATCCCCGAAGTATCCATGCACGGATCCATACATTCTAGATGACTTCATTAGGTATCTTATCGGTGATGGTAGATGTGAGTGGTTGGATGAGAAGATTGATAGTTTGAAGCATCTAGATCTCGGGAAGAAACTACAATGTCATAACTCATAGTTTCCTACAGAGAAAAAAGTTTGTGTTTCATAGTTTCATACAGAGAAAAAAGTTTGTGTTTTGACTTAAATGCGAGATCTACGAGATATGTAGGGAGGAAGAAGAAAAGCTCGAAGATTTCGCATACTACCTTTATTTTGATTGACAAATGTATAATCAAACAAGAACACTCATCACAATAAAGCCAAGGATTTAGATGGAAACCCTACGACGAGGGAAAGATCACGGAGGCACAATAACTCTAATTTCCTCGTATAGGGATTAGGGTACTCTTCACAATCTTGACACTACAAGAAAAATGTGAAATGGCGAGCACAATTTTTCGAGGGATGTGCAAGCACATGTGTTCAACCATGTCTGTGTGAGCACATGGCCAACAACCATGCTCACCCGTTCTGTCGCCCTTATGTCATATGATCTGCACACTTGGACGTCCATTGTGCTTGCCCAGTTGAATTTCGACCCAGCAGGACGTGGCGCGATTATTTTTGCGGGCGAGCACTGAGGTGTGCAACGGGTTTGCACATTATGTGCTCACTCGCGTCTCTAAAAAGAATGCCCCATGGCTTCATTTTCTCATTTGTTTCGACTTCGAGCCCCAAAACCCTCCCTCTGACGACCCTTCTTCCGTGTACACTCCCTCCAACGGCCAACGTTTGCCTCATCCGACCACGTGCATGCCTTCCTTGAGGTATTTCCCAATATCCTCTCTCATCGTTTTCATTTTTTGTTGTATATTTTGATGTATACTCATGTTTTAGGTATTCAAGATTTTTGATAGGATAATCGTGTTTATTTATTTTTAATGCATAAAATTATTGTATATACATGTATAACTTGTGGTGGATTAATATGTTTTTGTTATTTGATTGATGTTTGTATTATAGTATAGATGAAATTATTCATGTATAGAAGGTGTACAATGAAATGTCACAACCAGTATCTTGTTTAGAGTTGTATAAGATGTTGGAAAATTAAATAGAAGTGCCATTTTAGTGGTTGTTAGAATACCTTATTGATGATAAAGAATGAATAAACCTATGAGATAGTACTATCATGTTTTGATTGTGCTTTATTATGCATTACTAGCTTAGGGTATAGCTCAGGGGTTAGTTGCCAATTAGGATTAGTTTACTTGACATGGGTATATATGAGAAAGGGGGAATATACATATATGTTTCTTTTAGCATGAGAATAATGTTATTTTAGTAGAATTGATGTCGAGAGGGGTGTATATATGTGGGTATGTTGTATAGAGGATACATATGAGAGATGGTATATGAATTTAGGGGTGGTAAGATGTTAACAATTAAGATATACTTTCCATCATTTGAAATATATAAAGTACAATACATATTAAGCAATAAAAGTAATTACTAAAATTTAATTAAACATATGAATATTCTTCCATTATATAATTTTACAATACTATTAATTAATTTCAAATATGACTACAAAACTATTAAAAATAATAACATATCAATGTAAAATCCAAGTACAATACTAATAATTATTTCAAAATATTCCTTACTAAAATTATACAATAATATATTAATAATGGTGTAAAAATAAATATTGTAAAAAACTATAATTATGCTACAATAATTAGATATTAAAACACATTGAAATTATTCATTACTCTTATTTAAGTAAATATTGAAATATATTAAAAATGAAATAATAATAAATACAATTCATTAGTTTTTACATTAAAATATTAGAAAATGTTATAAATTCCTATAAAATAAAAAATGATTAATTATAATTATTTAAGTAATAAAATTAATTAACACGTTGATATTTTATAATGAAAAATAATTTAACTTTAAAATATATTAAAAATGAAATATAATAAATATAATTTGTACATTTTTACTCTACTAAGATAGTGTACCTCTTTTTTTTAAATAAATAGCATTCTTGTGATTATTTATCACATTAAAGCTTAACTAATGTGGTTTAGTATGCCATATTAGTTTTTAGTTTAGTAGTTAATAAGGTAAAAATATTACAAAACTATGAAATCACACAAAACAATACACACAATGCACACTTCTACACCGGTGGTATGTGGCCATGCCGACGATCCGTAAAATACCCTTCTTAATTATCGTGAATTAGATGTATTGATTCGTTGCAGTCGGGCAACTAGAGATCAATAAAATTTGACCACACAGTTTGATGAATGAATTGATTAAGAATAATGTGGTTTGACCTGTACAAGTCCCAAGGTCGAACTCAAGGAGGTAAAGGAACAACCTAGATTAAGGTCTATCAAATTTTATGCATGATTTTTTAGGCAGATTTTTTTGATATTTTTTATGTAATTTTTTTGATGTAGATTTAAATACGGGCCAAGTTTAAGGACGAAAAAAATAAATGTCAATCAAACGATGTTCAAAAATCACAAAACTTAATCGAGATGTTTAAAATAATGAAATGAATGAATGACAGTTTTTTTTAATTTTCTAATGCAATAGAAATATTTTAAGAATTAATGAATGCAAACAATGTGAATTACAATAATTAATTATAATAAATACTAAATCTACTTATTTTTAGGGAATCAAATTATCCCAAGATATATCACTATGTAATCTATCTCAGAAAAATCCTATACCCTAAAAATGAAAAGCTTAAGATCTATTAAAAATTAATTATTGAAATGCACAAAATAATTTTTACAGAACAAAATATACATGCAAATGCAATTATTTTGGGCACAATATAATTACATCTAATTCTATGATCGGTGATTTTTGGTAATTTTCTGAGTAGTAGCTAATTATCTATGAATTTTAGAGTCTTAATTGGGCAAAATATGCAATTTTTCGTGAGAACAATTATTAAAAATTAACCACAAATCATACGCCACAATGTAAGGAATTAGTTGTAGAATAAAATGCGATTTTTTGAATAATAAAATGATGCAAAAATGAGGTTCAAATTATAGAGAGAGTGTAGGGTTCTAATTGCAAATTCTGAATATAAAATAAAATAAAATTGTTTTAGTCAGGGATGGAAGGGGAAATTACCAAGCCCAAGAGGGCTAGAATGCAAAAAGGCCAAGAGGGCATGTGTTGCGGACGTGCCCTTGGGTCGGTGGGCCTTTTTCAGATTTGGATGTTACACGAGGGCGGCTTTGCAAATCTTCCCTTTCCCATGCATGCATATCACGTGAAGGGAAGGGGCTTCGTAATGGGTGCCCGGCAGAAGGGGAGTAGCTAGCGGAGCGGTGGAATTAGTCAGTGAAGAAGTCAAGGGTTTGACCGATGGCTTGATGTCAGAGAGGGTTCCTTAATGCTGGAGGCAGTGCCCTCTACGATGTTGTCGGAGCTGTGAGGCAGAAGGCCCTCCTGGAATGAGGTGGGGCTGCATGCAGATCATTGATGAAGAATTGGCAGCTCAGTGTGACCCTTCTGTTGATGAAGACAAACCGCAGCAAGGCGGTTGGGGACGAACGGACGAGGCTCGAGCTCTGACTGGAGGAGGAGGCCCTGAGCCTTGATGATGAAGCCCTTGGTCGGGGAAGAGGATGAGCCCGGGTCCGAGTTGAGGTGGTGATGGTAGGAGAGTCTAGTGTTGAGATTGCTTCAACGACCGACATATAGCCAAGGGTTGTTGGGGTAAAGTCGCACCTACGTGCTGGTCAAGGCGGTGCGGTCCGAAGAGGTTTGGCTGAGGGTTCGGGTGGCAAGGGATGTTGGAGGGCGGTTGCGACTGGAGTCAAAGCACGGATGGATGCAGTGGTCACGGAGGATGAATCGATAGGGGAACAAAGGTGTGAAGGTCGAAGAGGCGATGGCATTCGATGATGGGGGAGAAGGTGAGATGAATGGAAGAAGGTGGAGGAGAAGAGAAGGCGGAGGAGGAGTACCTGAGAGGTCAAAGCTCCACGGCTGAATATTGGAGCGAGGCAATCGTGGAGGAGCGAACTGCGATGAGGATGAACCTCGGATCACGCCCAGCTTGAGGAGGAGGTCGTCGGAGGCGTTGTCACCGCCTCACGGTCTGGAGCTGCTCTTTGCTGGTATAATGGTGGATGCCATCGCTTCGTGGTGGTGGAGGTGGTTTTATAGTAGGTAGAGGGGTCGGTTGAAGATGGAAGGTTGTCGGGGCAACATCTAATGGGATTCGTCGAAGGCTCAAATCGAGAAGAGAACTGGTTATGGAGAGCGCGGGATCGAAGAGATGAGGGGATTGATAGGGAAGGCGATCGGGCGAGATATGCGGTAGCGGACGCGATCTGAGACGAGGTACGATCGGACAACGATCGGATTTGGAAAAGGTGGTAGTGAAAATGCGGGGGAAGAAGACGACATCTGGGCTATCTGATCGGTTGAGATCGGGCGGCCCAGATCATGCCATGTGGCGAGGGTAGAAATAAAAGGGAAGAGGGGCGATCCCAGTCATTGGATGGATACCCCTTCATCCAACGGCTGCAAAAAGGAGTAAGTGAGGGAGGACGCGATGACACATGGTGGCTCCAGGAGCTGCCATGTGTCGTGCTTAGAAAAATTCGAGAATAAATACAAAGAAAAAATAAACAGAAAATAGTAAACGATGTCATCCCCGGGGAGACGGGGTAGGCAGATTTTTTCATGCATTACATCCCCTCCCTACTCCTTCCCTTTGTCGTTAACCACCAGAATCTATGCCATCTTGAGAGAGAAAAGATTGTTTTACTCAAGCTTCCTACTGATGTTTTCTATAGAATCGAACAAGTTGTTGAGTTTAAAATGTGTTAAATTTGGTGGAAGTAGGTTTAGTTTGAAGGATATGGGGACATCCTTAAGCGCATCACGGAAGCATGAGGATCGCATCGTATGCGATCATGAGCGACTAGTCACACTAGTTGCTCGAGGCAGCGGAAATTAAAAATTTTCATGTTACGAAACCACATGATCCAAGAACACTTCTCGGATCGTTTCATCTAAACCACAAACAAGTAACAGGATTACCTCTTGAAGCGTGGTTGCGATCGAGTCTCTAAACGAAGAGACCTCCTGTCTCAAGTCCGATCCGATGGAGGAGACGCTTGCGAGCGTGTTGATGAAACATGTGCTTCTCGCAATCCATGTTGATAATCCGAGTAGCGGATCTTCTGATCTCGACACACGAGATCCGACGTCTTCTTCACGAGCGAGGCGCATCGAAGGAGATGGAGATCCACGAGCAGACGATGGGGCAGCATAACGACGACGCTGCGGTGATGGAGACTCTCTCTAGGGCATCCATGGTGGATTGCCATATGAGAGAGAGAGAGTGGGCGTGTAGAGAGAGAGAGAGAGACTTATGTTCTTATTAGCATGCAAAGAGCAAGGGGTGCCCTTCTATTTATAATATTTTGGGATACATGGATCTCATTCCATGGGAAACACAAATCCAATGACTCTCATTAATTTGTGTTTCTTTTAATGGCTAAGATTTGTGTTGGTAAAAACCAACAACAATTAATTTAATTTAAATTAAATATATATTGATAAATCAACACAATTTAATCAGAAAATTAAATCAACAATACATGGAGATAATGGAAGAGAGAGTGCTTCCTTTCATGTGGCGAGGGGGGACAGCCACCCTTTCCTAATAGGAGTGGTGGCCGTCCACCCTCCTCCTTTAGGAAGATGGCATTTTCATCTTCCATGTAATCTCCAAGATTTACAACAACTTTTGTTGTAAATTATTCTACAAAAAATAATTCATAATTATTTTGTGAATATTGCAATCTTGCCATTGGAAATTTGTGAATCACATTCACAACCCAAAATAAATTGTGAATTAAATTTTCAATTAATTGTCCAATGTGAATCCAATTCACATCAACATTTAATTAACAAATATAAATTACAAATTGCTCTCTCTTATATATTATAAATCACATTTATAATATATATGATTAATATGGATAGTGTTATCCATATTATTCATATCCATGATAATTAAATCACATTTAATCATCTTGGATCTCTATTATCATGTGCCCAAATAATGTGAATCATATTCATATTATTTATGTCTTTGATAATTAAATCACATTTAATTATCTAAGATAACTCTCTCTATAATATGAATCAAATTTATATTATTCATGATAATTAAATCACATTTAATTATCCATTTTCTCAATGCTCAGATACTTATATCAACAATGAAATTATCCTGAACTCTTTCAAGGATAATGCGCTTTCTTCGCGGATACTTGGAGATAAGGACAGGGCGATTGTATTGTTCCATGTATAGTAACTTGGATATTGAGATCACATCTCAAACTAGATCTCGGGCCTCCTATATATGCTTGATTAAATCAAGACCGTAAATCTAATCTTCTCATTGCATCTGAATCACATTCAGATCAATGTCCAATATTTGGACCAAGATCAGATTACTTCTCTACTGAGAGGAGTCACTAAAATCCAAACCCTTTTCATCACTCCCTAGGAATGGAAGCCTCATGGTTATACAATCGTTTATGATCACATCACCCTCAGGTATTCCCAATACATGTACATCATGCATACTGGAAGACTCAGAATAAACCAAAAGTATAAGATCAATTTTATACCGTCTACTTCAGGAATTTATCATTAAGTTTCTCATTTGACTATTGGGAGTTGGTATCGATCATATACTTTCCAAAAGCATATATCATACCCAGATGTTGATCATATACTTTACACAAGCATATATCAAACCTACAAATTCAGTCAAGCTTCCAAAGCGAGACCACCGTGCACGGAATTTGATTCTTCCCAATGTCTCATGAGTGAGCTCATGTCTTTCGATTCAATAATGAACCTGCATGATCCCTTTGAGAGATCGTATTACTCATATGCCCTTGTATGCACACCAGCGCGCCGGTGTATAGACCTTGATTAGGTCATCAACCTATTGGTCTGCCAAATGTACGTACTCAGACATATAGTAACACATCTATCTCCGGTCAGAGGATGTGTGCCTATATCGTGACAGCATACGTCATAGGACTTTGGTTATCTTGATCTCGTTAAGTCAACTCTTTGACCTAACTAATCTGACACCTTTGAATCTCTATTCTCATGCAGAGGACCTGCATCAAGAGGTCGGTCAGATATCAGCCTAAATGAGAAAGGATTGCCATCTCCTACTCAGGTTGGAGATCATCTCTCAACAATCATTTGAGGTGCTTGATGAGTCCTCAATCTAACTCTTTAGATGTTCATCCAAGCACCAGCCTCTATGATTCAATATTTGAATCAACAGTTGTATGATCATCAAGATGGTCATGGTACATAACCCTAATTGTACTAAGGGACCTATTATGAAAATGATCTATTCTTCATTTCAGATTAGGGAATGATATTCGCAATAACATTTATTGCATAATGGCTTGTCGTGGGCTCGCATGTCCAACAATCTCCCACTAGCCCAAAGAGCCATTAATGGGCTGATCATTTAAACCCGCACTCATGTGACAATCATAGGCTATTTAAAAAATATCTAGGTAAGTTGATCAGTCACTCTGTTCCCGAGAGACTATGCCAAGTCCTTTTACGACACTTGCATATCTCCGAGTAACAGTTCTTGCATTCAATGCAAAAATTGCATCTTATGCAACCAATACTCAACATTGTTAGTTATAGTGTCGTTGACACTACAACTCAATAATCATTTAACCAGTATTTAATTTCTATCGTCCTTATTAGAATACCCTTAATCCTGGAGATCTCTATCTCCTAAGGTGTTCGCAGTTAAAACCTTTTAGATCACTATCTATAAAGTCTTAATTTCTTGAAAATAAAACTTTGAGATCACTATCTCAAAAGTTTTTCCCTCTATGAAGATATTGTTATTACTGCAATCAAGTGTTTTATCTCCATACTAGGATTAGCAACAATTTACTACTCCCACTGCATGGCATACATCTGGCTTTTGTACACATCTAGCATATACCTGGCTTCTCATGATTGATGCAAAAGGACAAGCAGTTTTAGTATTCACATCCTCAACTCCTTGAGGTGTTATCCCCTTTAGAAAGGTCAGTACCATATCTTGAGGGAAAGAAGCCTTTCTTAGAATTTTTCAAAAAATAGAAATATCCAAGGTATACCATTAATGTGACTATCCCAATACCCTCTTTCTTTGCTTCTGAACAACTTCAAAACTAAGATCTAAGAGGTATCTTTGAGATTATATCTCAAGATATGGAATAGCCAGTCTATAAAACACTTATTATCATCCTTATATCATTCTAAATTATTAGGATATTATCTACATTTAGCATGATGAACACAATGACACTCCCAATAAGCTTCACACGGTTCATCAAGATTCTATTTGAAATCATAACATTTTTAATTTCATCAAATCTTATGTTCCAACTACAAGCAGCTTATTTTGAGTCCAAAGATGGAGTTCCTTAGCTTGCATACCTTGTCTTCCTCAACCATGAAGCCCTGGGGTTATTTCATGTGAATATCCTCAAAGAGGTATTCATAGAGGAATGCAATCTTGACCCACATCATGAAGATGTCATAGTCAAGTTGCATGGCTATAATTAGCAATATTCTGATGGGTTCAAGCATGGTCACTGAAGAGCAAGTCTCATTGCAAGCGATATCTTCTCTTCGGTGTGCAGCTCATGGCTACGAACTGTGCTTTGAAGGTCTCTACGTTCTCATCAGGTTCCCTATTTCTATTGAATATCCATTTACACCTTAATGGGTCTTACCCATATAGGTGGATCCTCGGGGGTCCATATACAACATTTGTATATGAAGTCTACTTTAGACTTTATTGCTAACATCCATCTTTCCATGCTATGATCTTCAGAAGCTTCATCACATGAAGTCAGATCATTGTCAGATTCAACTGACACATGGAATCCATCTTCAAACTTATTTGAAGAGGTATTAGTGTTTCATCTTTAATTGTCTATTTAGTTTCCAATTTCAGGAGCCTCGTTATCATCTCAAGATTAAATGAGTTCCTTCACTTCATTTTCATCTTGATTCTCAAGAGAGTCATCCTATAAGAATCACATTCTCAAAGATGAGATCTTTTAAGAATCTCAAGGTCATAAAGTATGTATCCAATACCATCTTTTATTTTCCTAATGAAGTAGCACTCTCAAGTGCTAAATTCCAGCTTACTTGCTTGGAACCTTATTAAGGGTATATATTGTAGTCTCTACTCTCTCTCTATATATATACCTTGGAAACTAATAGATAATTATGCTAATAATCATCATTGATCAAATCATGTCACCGAAAAATCCGAAAATGTCGCTTTTAATAAGTAGTTTTTATCGTGTTGTGCGTTGTAGGCGGCAATCGGAAACGATCAAGAAATTAACCACAAATAAATTACGCAAGTTTCAATCTCGTGGTTTTATGTTTATTTTACTTGGGTAAGTCCCAAGGTCGATCACAAGGAGGCAAAGGAACAACCTAGAATTAAGTCTATCAAAGTTTATGTTCGGTTTTCGAGGCGGTTTTTTTTGGAATTTTTCAATGTATTAGGGGGTGCATATGCAATTTTGGCCTATTCTAGGGACTAAAATGTAAATTACATCCAAACGATGTCCAAAAAATGCGAAACTTGGCCGGGATGTAAAATATGATGAAATAAGTGTACCGTAATTTTTTTGGAATTTTTCGATGCAATATGAATTTTTTATGGATTTTTAAATGCAAAAAGAATGATTTTTAATATTTAATTATAATAAATATTAAACCTACTTATTTTCAAGATCCAAAATTATCTAAGATCTATCACTAGGTGATGGATCTCAGAAAAATCCTAAACCTCAAAAATGTTGGTTTAATGCCTATTAAAAATCAAATACTAAAAGATGCAAAATGATTTTTACAGGACAAAATATGCATGCAAATTCAATTCTTTTTGGGCATGATGTTAAGAACAATTAACTTGACAATGGATGATTTTTCGAGGATTTTTAGAGCAATGATTAATAAGCTATGAATTTCCAAGCAAGAAATGGGCAAAATATGTAAATTTCCACCCAACAATTATTTATTAATTAATCATCAATCAGAAAAATACCCATAACATGTCAAAGCGTAGAGAATTAATTAACAAACATCATACGATTTTTAGATTGATAAAATAATGTAGAGAGAAGGTTCAAATAAAAAAGGGAACACAGGGGTATGTCTGTAAATAAATAAAAATAAAGCAAACTGCAGTGGGGGCTTTTCTAAAATTACCTATACCCGTAGGGGTATTCTTGCAAAATCGCCACTAGGTCACGTGACAAGCACGTGACCTGGTCGGTGAGGGCCTGCGCGCAAATTGGGAGACTTCCAGGGGGTAACTGCAATTGACCCAGCGGGTCACGTGCAGATCACGTGACCCCTGGGGATGACAAAGGACGTTCCCCGCGCACATGCCTCGCACGTGCCGGGGCCTCGGGCTTCGAGCCCGGTGCGGTTGGCCGGAGAGAGGCGAAGGTGGGTTGGCGTCGAACGGCGTACGAGACGTTGGCGGGGGCCGACGTCGGCCTCCCTCTGGCCGACACACGGCCTAGAGGGCGGCGTAAGGGGCGTCGAAGGTGGCGAGACGGAGATGGAGGCGGCGCGGTGGCGATGGCCGACACACGGCCGTGGGGCGTCGAGGGCGCAGCAGCGGCGATGGAGGAGTTGATGAAGTCGAAGCGGGTGGCTGGCGAAGGGGACCCGGCGGTGGTGGTGATGCTTGATGGAGGTCGTCGGCGCAGCTGGCTAGGTGTTCGAGGCGGAGACCGGGGAGGTGGAGCTTTGCGTTGGAGACGGGTCGATGGCGAGGCAGTGACTGAAGCGAAGCTTGCGGCCAAGCTAGCTGGAGATGGTGAACGTCGCCAGCAGTGTCGAGGCGGAGGTGGAGGCGGTGCGGTGGCGATGGCGAAGCTCCGAGTGGAGAGAAGCTCGGAGGCGGAGAGAGAGGGAGAGAGATAGAGAGAGAAAGAGAGATAACCTGGAGGATAGGCTCGACGACGACCACGCCGGAGCTGGAGCAGCGGCCTGGAGGTGTTGCTGCGACGAGGATGAAGACCTCGGATCACGCCGATGATGTACGGTCTGTCACTACCGGAGGGGGCTAACGGTGGATGCGGTCTCTGGAGGCGGCACTATTCTTTAAATAGGAGAACGGGAGGTGCCGGAGACGGAAGGAGATCGGGGGCGATGGGGGATCGACGATGGATTTGACGAGGGGATGATCGCGGGGCGGCGCGAAATTTGGGGGGTTGACCGAGGGATTCGCGGGGAAGGGGATACGAGGATCGGAGATGGGGATCCGATTGGAGGAGTCTGGCGGCGAAATCAACGGGGCGGCGGCGCTCTGATTTGGGAAAGAGGGGCCGGAGGAAGAAGAAGCACAGGTGCCGTCCGATCGGCCGAGATCGGACGGCCCCTGATGGGCCACGTTGGCGCAAGAGGGAGAGGCGGAGGCGCACGTGCAGTGCGCGTGCAGGACCACGTGCGCTGCACGTGCTCGGTCTTTTAATTATTTTTTTTTAATAAAAACGATTTAAATAAAGCTCAAAAATGGCTGACACGTGGCGGCACCAAGTGCTGCCACGTGTCAGCACCAGAAAATTCGAAAAAATAATTATTTTGTAAAATCGAAAATAAATAGTAAATAACCTCGGATCGAAAAACTTTCTTCATGAAAATTGCTCGTCTCGATGAGATCTACGACTTTCATGAAGACATCAAAACCAAAATCGATCATTTGCACAAAGTGAATTTTTGGGGTATCCCATGTACATAGAATACCTTAATTTTGGGGTTTTGCAATTTTTATGTCATTTTTAAACAAGATAAAAAAATCCGAAAAAATATGGAAAAATTAAAGATAAATAAAAGACATCTAAATCTAATTTTTTGGATTTTTATTAATAAAGAAAATATATACATAAAATATAGGTCAGAAAAGCCGCGACAATGTACAAAAGAGGCCCAAAACCCAACTTTCACATATGAGCTCCAATTCACTTGAACTTGGTCTTGTTTTGAAGGGAATTGAGTGTACATTAGTTCAAAAGTGAGTAGGATTAAATCAGACACTGGATGGGGAAGATATGTGGCTTTTAGTCCGAACATCCTGAAATTAAGGTTTGGGTTTTTGGTCCACTTATTTGGGTTAGTTATTTTTTTTGTATTTTTCCTTTATTTTTGTTAGTGATATGTACATAGTGGAAGTGGTTTTGAGTTTTTCGGAGTTAGCATGAATGAGTTAAAAATCAGGGAAGTTAGGCTATTTACAGGTTATTTTGGCTTTGATTTTTGGCTTCTTATTTTGTGCAGATTTTTGTGCTAAAATGCCATTCTTATGGAAACATGCATGAATGCTAATTATGCAAAATAGATGCAAGAATGTTGTTGATTTTGAGGGTTTTGAGCTTAATAAATGAGATTTAGAGTGATGAATACAAGATTCATCATCCCCCTATACTTAAACCATGCTCGTCCCTGAGTATCAAAAAGAAATGCCATGAGGTGAAATGAGATTGGGTTCCATACCAAGACCATGAGCTGAAGGTGAAAGTGAACCTAAACTCAACCTTTGGATTATTTGTGTGTCGGAACTTCTGTGAGACTTAGAATTTTAAAATCAACAGCCCTCAAGTTCTACACATCATTGCTATAGTTTCGGCTCAGAAGTCATCTTAGATCAATCCTCTTCCCAAAGTATACCCTATGAACATTGAATAATCGACTCTTGTGTGTGAAAGGTTTTAGCTCTTCCCATTCAGAATGCCAGACTACCATGCTCCTCTCCTCTCCAGTAACTCGTCCTCGGGGAGTCAGGTATTTCCTTCTAAGGTCTGTCGTGCTGTGTTCACAATCGAATGAGGGAGAAGATAGAAGAAAGAGAAAAGAACCGGAGGGTGGCCAGTGTAGTCACCTCTCCTTGTGAAGATGGCCAGTGTAGCCGAGTCTCCACCAAGATCTGCAGGTTTCTTGAAGCTTGGACCTTTTTGGTCAGATTTTTATTTGGTAGAATGCTTCTTTGTATTTGGAATTTTTGGTGGTTCTGCTTGGATCTTGTTGTGCCCCTACGGATATAGCATCTTTTTGTTCCGTACATTTTTTGGGGTCTTAGAAAAAATTGTGCCCAGCCGTCCATCCCTTTTCCGAAGCTTTATTTCAACCCGTACTCCGGTCTTTAGATTTCCATGCTACCAGAAAAGAAATTCACACAGTCTTCCAACATCCCGTCTGAGTTGAGCTAAGTGCATAGTGAGAGAGTACAAATTAATTCCTTATTCCAGAGTTGTACCCAGAATGAAGAGACCAGGTTAGACACTAAGAGTCAAACGCTGTACATTGTCATGTGGAACTCAAAGAATTAAGTCAAAGACCTGAAGACTCTAAAATCCTATTTCTCGGTGAAGTTCCTCTGAAAATTAGGTGGATTAAGGTCAAGTCCAGACCACTCTCGGTTTCGGCTCATAACTCGGTTCAGAACCCAAAGACTTTTCACATATGCAAATGCGATGCTTAGATGAAGTGCAGGTGTGTGAAATGCAGACATATATATATTTTTTGATTTATATGCAAAAATGAATAAGAAGCCATTTTTTTAATTATTATTACCCATCCCGTAAATACATATAGACTTAAGCGCAAGTACGAGGTATGGCAAAAAATATATACATAGTATATATACAGACCCCCCTATACTTAGCGAGTGCTGTGTCCTCAGAGCACAAGAAGCGTAATGAAGACATAGCTCGGGCTAAGCGTAAGAGAGAAAAATTATTCAAAGGTTCGCCCCCCTATACTTAGACTGAGAATAGTCTAAGTATAGAAGAAGAGCGCAAAAAGAGGCGGACGGGATATGTAAATGAGGAGAGTATAAACAGATGGGTGGCGGTTCCCCCTATACTTAGGCTTTGGTCAGCCTAAGTATAGAAGAAGGATGGATATGGAGTGAGCGAGAGATTGGAATGTGATGAGGGAAATGGTATATACAGATGGCATCGGTCCCCCCCTATACTTAGGCCTTGGCCTAAGTATAGGAAGAAGTTGTACAAGGGGATCGCTGTGGTCGGGAGGGAGGGTGGGTCTGATCTGATATATCGTCAATGTCCTTGTTTTTTGTGAAATAGATGGCCTCAACTTGCACTGTATGCTCTTTGGATGAATCTATATAAGGCTTCAGTAATTGTCCATTCACTGAGAAAGGTTGTGCATCATCTTTGAGTTCTGCAATGTCCACACTTCCATTGGTATGCACATCGATGACAACATAGGGACCTGTCCATTTCGATTTCAGTTTCCCATGAAAAATCTTTAATCGAGCATTAAACAACCACACTTTCTGCCCAGGGACAAAGGTTTTATCTCGAATGTGTCTATCATGCCATTTCTTGACCTTGTCCTTATAAATCACACTGTTGTCATATGCTCGGTTTCGGATTTCAATTAGCTCATTCAGATTTAGGTCTCGACATAATTTCCCAAGGTGACAACTCCGGTTCAACTTTTTGATTGCCCATTCAGATTTGTGAATCAGTTCTGCAGGAAGAAGGCATGGTTTGCCATAGATCATCCTAAAAGGTGAAGTGCTGAGTGGTGTTTTATAAGCTGTCCTATAGGCCCAAAGAACTTGATCCAACAGTTTTGACCAATCCTTCCTATCTGGACGAACCAACTTTTGAAGTATACTCTTCACTTCTCTATTAGAAACTTCTGCCATGCCATTAGATTGTAGATGACAAGGGTTGGCTATTCTATGTTCAAATTTGTACTCCTTAGCCAAAGATCTCATTTCCCTGTTCACAAAGTGGCTACCTCCATCAGAAATCAAAACTTTTGGTATCCCGAACCTTGCAATGATATTATCCTTGATAAACTTACAGACGGTTTTGCTGTCTGCGGTTCGGGTTGGAATAGCCTCTACCCATCGAGACAAATAATCAACCGCTAACAAGATGTACTCAAATCCATTGCTATTGGGAAAGGGACCCATAAAATCAATCCCCCATGCATCAAACACATCACAGAAAATCATAGGTTGCATGGGCATTTTGTCTCTATAACCAACGGTCCCTCCCATCCTTTGACAAATCTGGCAAGACCGTACAAAATCAGTAGCATCACGAAATAAGGTCTGCCAGTAAAATCCACATTGGAGTACCTTGTGTGCGATTCTCTTTCCCGAATGGTACCCTCCAGCCTCGAGAGTGTGACAATGTGTGAGGACACTCTGGTATTCTTCCTGAGGAATACATCTTCTCCAGACACAATCCGCTCCTTCATAAAAAAGGAAAGGATCATCCCAATGGTATTTTCTAGAATCCGACTTCAGTTTATCAATCATTCTCTTGGTCCAACCAAAGGGAATCTTCTTGGAGACAAGATAGTTCACGATGTTGGAATACCATGGGGTTGAATCAATAATGCAAACAGATTCGTCTGGAAAAGTCTCCTTAATAGGTCCAGTATCAGGATAATCATTTTTCTCAATTCGGGAAAGGTGATCAGCAACAACATTCTTTATTCCAGGTTTATCTTTGATCTCCAAATTAAATTCCTGGATTAACAAGATCCACCTCAAAAGTCATGCCTTGGCATCTTTCTTATCCATGAGGTATCTAATTGCCGTATGATCCGTGAAAATTGTCACCTTGGAGCCCAATATATATGATCTGAATTTTTCAAGGGCCCAAACAACCGTGAGCATTTCCTTTTCAGTTACTGTATAATTTTTCTGTGCAGGATCCAATACTTTGCTCGCGTAGTGAATCGCATAAGGGATTCCATCCCGTCTTTGTCCAAGCACAGCTCCGACTGCAAAATCCGATGCATCAGTCATGATCTCAAAGGGAAGAGACCAGTCAGGAGCTTGTAATATCGGCGATTCACATATTTTCTTTTTCAGGAGCTCGAAAGCCTCAAGACACTTGTGATTTACAATAAACTCGGTGTCTTTTCCTAAGAGCTCAGTCAGTGGGCGGGCGATCTTTGAAAAATCAGGGATAAACCTTCGATAAAATCCAACATGCCCCAGAAAAGACCGCACTGACTTGACGTTGGTTGGTGGCTCAAGTTTCTTGATCACATCCACCTTGGCAGGGTCGACCTCCATTCCCTTTCTGGAGATGACATGCCCCAACACGATACCCTCAGTCACCATAAAGTGACTTTTCTCCCAGGAGAGTACCAAATTAACCTCCCTGCATCTTATGAGGACTCGGTCCAAGTGTGCTAAACATGTATCAAATGTATCACCATGGACCGAGAAGTCATCCATGAACACTTCCAGGAAATCACCCACCATTTCGGCAAATACGGCAATCATGCACCGCTGAAATGTGCCTGGGGCATTACAAAGCCCAAATGGCATGCGCTTGAAAGCGTAGGTACCGAAGGGACATGTAAATGTGGTTTTTTCCTGATCCTCGGGAGCAATAGCTACCTGATTGTAGCCAGAGTACCCATCAAGAAAACAGAAGAATGATTTCCCTGCAAGCCTCTCCAAGATTTGATCAATAAATGGCAGTGGAAAGTAATCTTTCTTGGTCGCAGCATTCAGGCGCCTGTAATCGACACAGACACGCCACGACGTGGGTACTCGGGTCGCGATCTCAACCCCCTCCTCGTTGGTGACCATCTGGATTCCCGACTTCTTCGGGACGACATGAAGGGGGGCCACCCACTTGGAGTCAGAAATGGGGTATATGAAACCTGCTTTGCACCATTTCTCTATCTCTTTCTTAACCACTTCCCGAAGATTGGGGTTTAATCTTCTCTGAAATTCACGGGAAGGCCTTGCATTATCCTCAACATAAATTTGGTGCGAGCAGAGAGCAGGGTTGATTCCGACGAGATCCGACACAGTCCAACCGATGGCTTTTCGATTTCGCTCAAGGACTTCTAGTAGTCTAGATTCTTGGTCTAAGGTTAGTGATGAGCTAATGATCACAGGGAATTTATCTTTGGGTCCATTGAGAAATGCATACTTCAGGGTGGGAGGGAGGGGTTTCAGCTCTGGCAGATCTACGTCATCAATCAAATCTGGATGAATATCTTTTAAGTCTGGGTCAGTGATTGTTGGTGGTGGATCATTCTGAGATATGCTAGCCACTGATCTTGAAAGAAAGTGAGTCGGATCGCAAAAGTAGAGTGGTAATTCAGCCAAAGCCGCGCCCGACTCTTCATTGATTTTTTTCGAAGAGGATGGAATGGACCAATCCGAAAGGAGTTCTGTGTCGTCAAGATTGTACATATCCAGGTGTTCAGATTTGTCTGGCAATAGGTCACACACTGTATGGTGCATTGTTTCTTCTTCTGATGTGAGGGTATCCATGTGAAGATCTGGCAGTTGGTCCCAAGGTCCGGTAGTGCTGATCAGATTACACTCAGAGGTTTCGGCATCTTCAGTGGTGGTCTCGGAATCGGGTCTTTGCCATTTTGTTTGTCTCATTTCCAGATCCACTTCTCCATCTAGGGAGCGGAATTTCATCATTCCAGTGCCGTAATCGAATACATCCTTGGCGGTTCTTAAAAATGGTCTTCCCAAAATGATTTGCGACTCTTTCCAATGGTTCGGGGTCTCCATGTCCAGGACAGTGAAGTCCACTTTGTATTCCGTACCCTCAACCATAATGATAACATTTTTTACTTCTCCCTTAGGTCTTTTAGTAGATTTGTCCGCGAATTGGAGTAAAGATAGTGATTTCTGAAGAGGCCCTAACTCCAATCGGTAATATAAGGCTAAGGGAAGAAGATTGATGGAAGAACCATTGTCGAGAAGTGTGCGTGTGAATGCGATACCGCCAATGCGGCTTTCCACATAATGAGCACCCAGATCTCTTTTCTTCCTTGGTAAATGCTAGTTTCTCACACATTTAGTAGTGGCCACTGTCAGAACATGAGTCTCCACAAATTGGTTTGTTTTCTTTGTGCGGGTCCGGGTGGGAGTACATTTCATTTTCAAATATTTCTGAAATGCAGGGTTACTGGCCCCATATTGATCAAAGGGTACCTTCACAGTTATGTTTTGTTGACAGAATTTTTCCATCACTGGGTCATTCTGGATAGTTTTCTTTTGTCTTCCTTTCTTAAGAGCATGGGGAAAAGGTATGGAAGCATTCGAGACAGGAGAAAGAGGTCCAGAATCATAAATAAGAGCATCTTTATTGAATTTGGAGTTTTTATTACAATCATAATGTTCTGGATTATCATCATGTTGCTGAAATAGTGACAAAGGTATTTTTGCAGCAACTAGAGGTTCAAGGTCCTCTGTAGTCTCCATAGATGCTTTTCCCTTCCTTTGGGCAGAAATCCTCAGGCGTCCTTCGTCTTCATCCTCAGAAGCATCCTCTGGTTGATCTTCTGAGTCATGATGGTCAACTTCCCTTGCCTGGTTAGGTACGACCACGGTCCTTCCGCTCCTGAGGGACATGGCATTGATATTGTTAAACGAAAGGGTCTCGTGTTCAGATGTGGAAAAGTCTGAGTAATATACCTGATTGTTGTGTTGAGATGATTGAGGTTTGTTCAAGCTATTGGGGTTAGCTTGAACTTGAGCGGGAATGGCTGTGACAGGGGCTGTCTGTTCTTCCTTCCAACGGGATAGACGATTAACATCTACCCGTAGGTCGTACAGTTCATTCCGGAAGCTGCGAATTTCCTCCAGCATTTGTCTTTGGATATCAATCGGGTCTTCTGGAGGTTTGGATGATCGAGATGCTTGATTTGGAGCTTGATATTGTTGACGATGTTGTTGAGGTTGGTTCTGACGGTCGTGTGGCTGCTGCTGCCTTGAGGGCTGATTGTGTTGTGGAGCGGCATTGTAGGAGTTGGGTGTCGCTGATATTGCTGACGGTCCCCCAGATTACCCTGTCGGGTATTATCCTGTGTGTACCAGATGCCGTTTATCTCGAAAGTCAGAGGCGGGGCTTCTATGACTGTCTCAGCTGGAGGAGGTGACTGCTGGGAAGGTTGGACGTAGGATTGGTCCTGAGTCCATGGTTGCGGTTGTCCAGAGCCTGGCTGCTCTTGGACATGATGCACATGATAAATTGGGATCGTAGGAGCAGTAGGCATCCCGATCTTGGACACCTTCTCAGTGAGTTCCTCCATTTGTTTTGGAAATTGTGAGAGTCGGTTGTCGATGTCGTTCACCCTTTTATCCACAACTGTTAATTTGTCTGTGATGATGTTCATGTTGGGCAGCAAGTCCTCTGCTATTTCTGCGACCGTTTGTTTTCCTCCTTTGGCTTGATAGTTGTTCAGTGAATCAATGTAAGATCTACTAGCAATTTGTGAATGGCTAGTCTCCGCCATTTGCTCCAGTATTTTCCAGACGGTATCAGCTCCTCGGGATGTGTAATTTCCTCCACAGGCAGCGCTGACAAGACCCTGAGTCCCGTGGTTAAGGCCAGAATAGAGGGATTGGACCAGGATGTTATTATCTAGGTCATGACAGGGACATTTTTGCAGCAGATCTTTGAATCTATCCCATGCATCACAAAGTGGTTCATTTGGCATCTGAGAGAAGCTAGTGATGTGAGTCCTCATTTGATTGGTTCGACTCAAGGGGTAGAATTTTTTTAAGAAGAGGTTCTTGAACCTATCATAGGTGGTCACCGTCACTCCCAAATTTTTCACCCAGTAATCTGCCTTACCCTTCAAGGCGAAAGGTAATGCAGTGAGACGGATATAGTCTTGGCTTACTTGTGGGTGCCTCTGATTAGAACAGATTAGCTCCAAATCACGCAGGAATTCATAGGGTTCTTCATTCGAATTACCATGAAATTGTGGTAATTGATTTATGAAGTGTGGTTTCAGTTCATGGTGAACCTCAGGTTGAGATGGCTGCAAGTAATTTATGACCCTATATTGCCCGGGATTATATGCAGCGTCCATTGGTGGTTCTTCCTCTGCATGCATTCTTTCCAATTGTTCCCTCATCAAATTTTGCTGCTGCTCAGATGCAGCCAGTCTTGCGAGAATCATTTGCATCGGATCTTCATTTTGGTCATCTTCAGGATTGTTCTTCTTTGGAGGCATTTTTTGTGAGTTCTTCTTTTCACCTTCAGATTGTGAAAAATAGGAGTCAATAGTTTGAAGAGAATTATAAGATGAAAAGTCCAAGGGAAGGTGTCCCTGAACCCAAGGTGGTTCTGAGTAATAGTGGTTCAGATCAGTTGAGACTGGAAAGTTTGTGGTAGTCAGAAAGGGGTTCGCTGAGTCCGAACAGAAATTACCCCAATTTTCCATTCTTGAATTTCAAGATATTATCAAGAGATGAATGGATGTTGATCAAATCAAACACAATACAAAATGCTTTTTCACCAACTCACACAGTGAAGGTCGTAAGAGTTCGACCAATTTTCTTGTCAATTTTAAATGGTGAAAAGACAATCTTGTTAGCGAGATGAAATTTCGGATTTGGGCTCTAGCCTTAAGTGTCGTCTCTCGCTCACTGAGAAAAATAGAACATCCAAGGTCGGGGTTACTCTTCCGCAAAAATTCTTGATTTTATGGGTTATTTGAGATCAGATATATTTAGCAGTCCCGATTTTACTGAGGTGATCACTAAAAAATTAGATGAGCACAAATACACGTCTACCGTCCAGTCCCAATTTCCTTTAAAGTTATGTTATAAAACGAGAGAGAGGAGTTCGGGAAAAGCCGATGCACGCGGAAAACTATGATGAATGCTCAATTAGAAGACTTACAGTGAATCCTCGCAATCTCCATGTGGGATGCTAGACAGAATTTAAAAATTATTCTATATGATGTGCAAACCGATGGAAAAAACCGCACCTAAGCAGAAAGTTCTATTAGCGGGAAGAATTGATTTAAATTTGGCTAAGTTGAACGATCTATGTGCGTCTCAATTAAAGTGCAGTGTGGCTTAAGATCCTACGAGCACAAACAAAAATATAAATGCTCTGAGAGCCGTATGTGCAGGTCTATCCTAATCGCCACTCAAGTCGGGCCCCACCCTCTCCGGAGAGTGAAACAGGCCACGACACACCACAGAATAAAGTCAGAGGTCTTTCTACACACGCGAGAGTCCAAACGGACATCGCTGTAAAATTACAAAAATTTTAAAAAATGCAAGAATTAAAAACCTAGACTTTACGCTCTCTCACGACTGACTCGATCTTAAATTAATTGCGGTTTTTGCAAGAGTCGGTGAAGTTGCGTCGGTTATTGAAAACCGCTCCACGTACAAGGTACCTCGCAAAAAAAAAGAGAGAAAATGTAAGAGAGTGACTCAAAAATATATGAAAAATAAAGGCTGAAAATAAATTGCAGGAAAATGAAATTTACAATGAAAAATTCGGGGGTCAGACTACCCGAATGCGGAAAACCGAATAAAAATTTTTTAGACAAAAATCTAAGCCGTTTGCCTCCCCGGTAACGGCGCCATCTGACGAATCCAAAAATGTCGCTTTTAATAAGTAGTTTTAATCGTGTCGTGCGTTGTAGGCGGCAATCGGAAACGATCAAGAAATTAACCACAAATAAATTACGCAAGTTTCAATCTTGTGGTTTTATGTTTATTTTACTTGGGTAAGTCCCAAGGTCGATCACAAGGAGGCAAAGGAACAACCTAGAATTAAGTCTATCAAAGTTTATGTTCGGTTTTCGAGGCGTTTTTTTTTTGGAATTTTTCAATGTATTAGGGGGTGCATATGCAATTTCGGCCTATTCTAGGGACTAAAATGTAAATTACATCCAAACGATGTCCAAAAAATGCGAAACTTGGCCGAGATGTAAAATATGATGAAATAAGTGTACCGTAATTTTTTTGGAATTTTTCGATGCAATATGAATTTTTTTATGGATTTTTAAATGCAAACAGAATGATTTTTAATATTTAATTATATTAAATATTAAACCTACTTATTTTCAAGATCCAAAATTATCTAAGATCTATCACTAGGTGATGGATCTCAGAAAAGTCCTAAACCTCAAAAATGTTGGGTTGAATGCCTATTAAAAATCAAATACTAAAAGATGCAAAATGATTTTTACAGGACAAAATATGCATGCAAATTCAATTCTTTTTGGGCATGATGTTAAGAACAATTAACTTGACAATGGGTGATTTTTCGAGGATTTTTAGAGCAATGATTAATTAGCTATGAATTTCCAAGCAAGAAATGGGCAAAATATGTAAATTTCCACCCAACAATTATTTATTAATTAATCATCAATCAGAAAAATACCCATAACATGTCAAAGCATAGAGAATTAATTAACAAACATCATACGATTTTTAGATTGATAAAATAATGTAGAGAGAAGGTTCAAATCAAAAAGGGAACACAGGGGTATGTCTGTAAATAAATAAAAATAAAGCAAACTGCAGTGGGGGCTTTTCTGAAATTACCTATACCCGTAGGGGTATTCTTGCAAAATCGCCACTAGGTCACGTGACAAGCACGTGACCTGGTCGGTGAGGGCCTGCACGCAAATTGGGAGACTTCCAGGGGGGTAACTGCAATTGACCCAGCGGGTCACGTGCAGATCACGTGACCCCTGGGGATGACAAAGGATATTCCCCGCGCACGTGCCTCGCACGTGCCGGGGCCTCGGGCTTCGAGCCCGGTGCGGTTGGCCGGAGAGAGGCGGAGGTGGGTTGGCGTCGAACGGCGTGCGAGACGTTGGCGGGGGCCGACGTCGGCCTCCCTCTGGCCGACACACGGCCCAGAGGGCGGCGTAAGGGGCGTCGAAGGTGGCGAGACGGAGATGGAGGCGGCGCGGTGGAGATGGCCGACACACGGCCGTGGGGCGTCGAGGGCGCAGCAGCGGCGATGGAGGAGTTGATGAAGTCGAAGCGGGTGGCTGGCGAAGGGGACCCGGCGGTGGTGGTGATGCTTGATGGAGGTCGTCGGCGCAGCTGGCTAGGTGTTCGAGGCGGAGACCGGGGAGGTGGAGCTTTGCGTTGGAGACGGGTCGATGGCGAGGCAGTGACTGAAGCGAAGCTTGCGGCCAAGCTAGCTGGAGATGGTGAACGTCGCCAGCAGTGTCGAGGCGGAGGTGGAGGCGGTGCGGTGGCGATGGCGAAGCTCCGAGTGGAGAGAAGCTCGGAGGCGGAGAGAGAGGGAGAGAGATAGAGAGAGAAAGAGAGATAACCTGGAGGATAGGCTCGACGACGACCACGCCGGAGCTGGAGCAGCGGCCTGGAGGTGTTGCTGCGACGAGGATGAAGACCTCGGATCACGCCGATGATGTACGGTCTGTCACTACCGGAGGGGGCTAACGGTGGATGCGGTCTCTGGAGGCGGCACTATTCTTTAAATAGGAGAACGGGAGGTGCCGGAGACGGAAGGAGATCGGGGGCGATGGGGGATCGACGATGGATTTGACGAGGGGATGATCGCGGGGCGGCGCGAAATTTGGGGGGTTGACCGAGGGATTCGCGGGGAAGGGGATACGAGGATCGGAGATGGGGATCCGATTGGAGGAGTCTGGCGGCGAAATCAACGGGGCGGCGGCGCTCTGATTTGGGAAAGAGGGGCCGGAGGAAGAAGAAGCACAGGTGCCGTCCGATCGGCCGAGATCGGACGGCCCCTGATGGGCCACGTTGGCGCAAGAGGGAGAGGCGGAGGCGCACGTGCAGTGCGCGTGCAGGACCACGTGCGCTGCACGTGCTCGGTCTTTTAATTATTTTTTTTTAATAAAAACGATTTAAATAAAGCTCAAAAATGGCTGACACGTGGCGGCACCAAGTGCTGCCACGTGTCAGCACCAGAAAATTCGAAAAAATAATTATTTTGTAAAATCGAAAATAAATAGTAAATAACCTCGGATCGAAAAACTTTCTTCATGAAAATTGCTCGTCTCGATGAGATCTACGACTTTCATGAAGACATCAAAACCAAAATCGATCATTTGCACAAAGTGAATTTTTGGGGTATCCCATGTACATAGAATACCTTAATTTTGGGGTTTTGCAATTTTTATGTCATTTTTAAACAAGATAAAAAAATCCGAAAAAATATGGAAAAATTAAAGATAAATAAAAGACATCTAAATCTAATTTTTTGGATTTTTATTAATAAAGAAAATATATACATAAAATATAGGTCAGAAAAGCCGCGACAATGTACAAAAGAGGCCCAAAACCCAACTTTCACATATGAGCTCCAATTCACTTGAACTTGGTCTTGTTTTGAAGGGAATTGAGTGTACATTAGTTCAAAAGTGAGTAGGATTAAATCAGACACTGGATGGGGAAGATATGTGGCTTTTAGTCCGAACATCCTGAAATTAAGGTTTGGGTTTTTGGTCCACTTATTTGGGTTAGTTATTTTTTTTGTATTTTTCCTTTATTTTTGTTAGTGATATGTACATAGTGGAAGTGGTTTTGAGTTTTTCGGAGTTAGCATGAATGAGTTAAAAATCAGGGAAGTTAGGCTATTTACAGGTTATTTTGGCTTTGATTTTTGGCTTCTTATTTTGTGCAGATTTTTGTGCTAAAATGCCATTCTTATGGAAACATGCATGAATGCTAATTATGCAAAATAGATGCAAGAATGTTGTTGATTTTGAGGGTTTTGAGCTTAATAAATGAGATTTAGAGTGATGAATACAAGATTCATCATCCCCCTATACTTAATAAATGAATGCTTAATAAATGAGATTTAGAGTGATGAAGACCTCGGATCACACCGATGATGTACGGTCTGTCACTACCGGAGGGGGCTAACGGCGGATGCGGTCTCTGGAGGCGGCACTATTCTTTAAATAGGAGAACGGGAGGTGCCGGAGACGGAAGGAGATCGGGGGCGATGGGGGATCGACGATGGATTTGACGAGGGGATGATCGCGGGGCGGCGCGAAATTTGGGGGGTCGACCGAGGGATTCGTGGGGAAGGGGATACGAGGATCGGAGATGGGGATCCGATTGGAGGAGTCTGGCGGCGAAATCAACGGGGCGGCGGCGCTCTGATTTGGGAAAGAGGGGCCGGAGGAAGAAGAAGCACAGGTGCCGTCCGATCGGCCGAGATCGGACGGCCCCTGATGGGCCACGTTGGCGCAAGAGGGAGAGGCGGAGGCGCACGTGCAGTGCGCGTGCAGGAGAGGCACGTGCGCTGCACGTGCTCGGTCTTTTAATTATTTTTTTAATAAAAACGATTTAAATAAAGCTAAAAAATGGCTGACACATGGCGGCACCAGGTGCGGCCACGTGTCAGCACCAGAAAATTCGAAAAAATAATTATTTTGTAAAATCCAAAATAAATAGTAAATGACCTCGGATCGAAAAACTTTCTTCATGAAAATTGCTCGTCTCGATAGATCTACAACTTTCATGAAGATATCAAAACCAAAATCGATTATTTGCACAAAGTGTATTTTTGGGGTATCCCATGTACATAGAATACCTTAATTTTGGGGTTTTGCAATTTTTATGTCATTTTAAACAAGATAAAAAATCCGGAAAAATATGGAAAAATTAAAGATAAATAAAAGACATCTAAATCTAATTTTTTGGATTTTTATTAATAAAGAAAATATATACATAAAATATAGGTCAGAAAAGCCGCGACAATGTACAAAAGAGGCCCAAAACCCAACTTTCACATATGAGCTCCGATTCACTTGAACTTGGTCTTGTTTTGAAGGTAATTGAGTGTACATTAGTTCAAAAGTGAGTAGGATTAAATCAGACACTGGATGGGGAAGATATGTGGCTTTTAGTCCGAACATCCTGAAATTAGGGTTTGGGTTTTTGGTCCACTTATTTGGGTTAGTTATTTTTTTTGTATTTTTCCTTTATTTTTGTTAGTGATATGTACACAGTGGAAGTGGTTTTGAGTTATTCGGAGTTAGCATGAATGAGTTAAAAATCAGGGAAGTTAGGCTATTTACAGGTTATTTTGGCTTTGATTTTTGGCTTCTTATTTTGTGCAGATTTTTGTGCTAAAATGCCATTCTTATGGAAACATGCATGAATGCTAATTATGCAAAATAGATGCAAGAATGCTGTTGATTTTGAGGGTTTTGAGCTTAATAAATGAGATTTAGAGTGATGAATACGAGATTCATCAGTCACACATGATCCAATTGTATCTCCCTATAACTCCACTGAGTTTAGATTTATTAGGAGGATTGAGATAGGAATGGTATTCCTTTCTCCATAAGGTATTCCTTGAATTTATCTAATAGGTGCAAGCTACCTAGGTTAGATCAAATTCATTTAATCTTCCTTCAAATTTTGTTAACCAATATTGTGAAATCTTTGAATATTTCAAAAGTTTCTAAGGTGAAGGAAAGAAATCTCATATCACATATAATCATCGAATGATATCACATATCATCAATGTTTATCATGATATAGATGATCCGCATACATCAATATGTATGAGATATTGAATACCTTGTCATCTTAATCCATTCTCTGATAAGGGCGCTTTGGACATTATTACTTTGAATATAATATTCACAAGTATGTAAGATTTGAAAATTTAGACATTCTAAAGTTTCATCTCTTACTAGTCCATTGATCTCATCAATAGACAAATTTCCAAGGCTTGATACCAGATCATTTTCAAATGATCTTCATCCTCCCATTGATCTTTAAAGGTTTTATTTTCAATATTAGAAATTTTAATGAACCATTCATTAATTTTCTAATTTAGTGGAGTCCACTAGATGTTAGACTACTATTGAAATATATCCATCATAACTCTCTATGATAGGTTTATTCTAGAATTCATGTTTATTTCCAACATTTAGAAATAAACTATGAGTGTATTCTAATATCCAAGTTACAGAGACATTCTCTAAGACTAAGGGCTCCCACTGAAAATATGAAGTATATTGATCCAGTGGAAATTGTTGCAACAATTGCATCAATTCCAACATGGATGACCACTAAACCTTAAGATCAAAATTCTAATATTCTAATACATATGCAACCAGCAAGTATCATTAGAAGATTGAGATACAATTATTAAACTTTATCTTATCAAACAAGAAAGTCAATTTCAATGATTACATGTATATTATTCCGATGCACTATCCAAGTCCATCTCTAAGGATCCAAGATAGTCTAGATAGTCACACTATCAATATATCAACTTATTGCTGCATTGGCATTCATCTAACTATTTGGATGTCATATGGAAGTCATAGAAGTACAGTCAACCTTTTGACTTTCCTTCTTACTTGGGCTTGACCCATGCTTCCACTGCGCTCCTTTCATCTATAAACAAACATTGCTCAAGACAAAGGACATCTTATGTTGAAATCAAACAATTTCAATATAAAAGTATTTCAACATTTATACATGCTTCATTCAATTCATACAATATGAATAATATGAAGCATCATGAATGACCTGAGTATAGACACTAGAATGATGATACGCATCGTATCTACATCCATCTAAACTCTTAAAACATTGGTTCAGGTAGGTACTCAAACAATTTGAATAAATCATCTCTTATAGAGCCACCATTCTACATGATGCAGAGGACCACACCATTCATGATCAAATGTCGAGAGCACATATGTATGCCCAAATATCTTCTTAGAATTTTATAAGGATTATTTGACAATTACGATCATCATCGACATGTCACTTCCAAAGTACATTCGATGAGAGATAAGGACAACAGAGATATACAAACCCTAGAGTTGTAGTCCTATTGTCTATTTAATTGTTACTCCTCATTATTATGAGGAAACTTGCACATTGCAATCACATACAATATGTGTCCAACTACAAGTATAATATCTTCATCATGGATCCAATCTATGATATTTTACTGGTTATTATTGAGTATATTATTGAATGGGATTAATGAAGGATTATCTGAAATAAGAAATTTGCATAAGTGTATATATATTTATATATATATACACATATTTTACTTTGATTTAAGTATTTTTATATCAAAGTTGTCTTGCCTTGTCAACAATGAAAGTTCATTCCCTTAATCACTTTCAATGTAAGAGATATACTTACTAATATATCTCAAGCAAGATCTGGGATCTCCTTCCTAACTTTGTTACATTCCAATAATATGAGAATCTGTAACTCGGATAAAAAGAAGCGGGAACACATTCCGCTTTGCAAGTTCAACTTGCATTTCCCAATTTTCTCTTTAACACCCGGGCCCACCACCCCTAAGGTGATGTTGACCCGTCATTTAATTGAACCAACCGTCAACAGGAATACAACTCGCTATGCACAATCCAATATCGCCCCAATAATATGAGGACCCGATATTGGGGTCACTACGCATATGTCCTTACTCTTTCAAGAAGCGAAGAGCCCGATCTAGATGCGCTTGCATACAGGAGCTGTCACTTCGAACATGCGTCTCCTACATACAATCCCTGGCGATGGAACCCTCCGCCTTGACAGGAGACCATGGATGTCACTTATGTGATCCTTTATATCATATTCAAATTCTAATTAATCATCATGAATCATATTCATTATGATTAATTCTTCCAAGGAAAATAACATCTCTATTCATAATAGAGTGTTTTAGTTTTTTTAATTGGATTCCAATCAATCTAATCATATTAAACTAATGATCAAATTAATATCCAGCAAACATTCTTTATTGTTACTTGAATTATGGTATTATCTAAATACGTATAATTTCGAATTTTAATAATTAGAAATACATCATGATTTCTTAAGCATTATACCAATCCTACTCGTTGGCATGGCTAGTACCGGTCTTGTTGATAATGACCTAACTTGGACACCTGCACCTTTCACATGGCTCAACTCAGTTGGAGTAGTGAGGGGATTGGATTTGCCGGTATGAGTCGCACACAAGTGGAAACATTTGTCCTCCTCTAGGGAGGGAAGTGCACCCCAACCCATTCAGTGATGAGGAATTCTAAAGACAGGGGAGTGTAGGTTGCAATAAAGCTTCAAAAGAGGGATAGTCTACTGCTCAAGAGGAAACACTCCTTATGTAAATGCTGCTGTAAATAGTATTTCAAAAAAATGAAGGAAAAAAACCTCAAAAAAAAAGTGGCCAGGCTTGTATAAAAATAAAATGCCTGCTAGAGTGTTTATATGTTGTATAGAAAATAAGCAAGCTTGAGCTTCAAAGTCAAATCACGTGAGCCTGCAGATGGATGACTTGACTACACTGGTCTTGCATCCTAGGATAAATAGCTACACTGGCTACCGTCCATTCTTCTCTTCACCCCCTCCTCTTGAGCTGGTTGCCACTTGAACTTAGAAGGGAATACCCCGCTTCTCGAGGAAAGAGTTACTGGATTGGTGAATCATTGGGTTGTCATGATGGAGAAGTCAGTCCCTTTGTCATTTCAGTTAGGGAGAGCCACTATCACTTAAACTGTACGAGTCAGATTCATAGTCGTAAGGGTTTGCGTATGAGTTGAAATATTTCTGACCTGGCTATTGAGGAGGCTTGAGCATAGTTTTGGAATTGTCGAAGGCTGTTGGATTTCAAATCCGATTCCCATTAAGGTTCCGACCACACTAAAATTCCAAAGGTCTGACTTAAGCTCCAAACTTTGATTTTGTGAAGACAAGTTTGATAATTAAATTTAATCTAATTTTATTCTTTTTCTTTTCTTTGTTTTTCTTTTCTCCACTTATTGCATAAGTGTTTGCTAGGGACTAGCAAAAGCAAGTATAGGGGGATGATGAATCTACGTTTCATCATCTTTATTCTATCATTTTGACCTTCAAAACCCTAGTAAATGCATGTAAATAGTGTTAATTTAGGAATTTTAGCATTCATGCTTTTGTGTGTATATTGTGTATAAAAGACTATTTTTAATGCCAAAATTATAGAATAAAGAAAATAAAATAAAATATTGCAAATATTTTATGACCCGAAACCCCGAGACCTAGGCATCTCGATGACTAGGTCAACAAGGAATAAAGTAGGGGGAGATAAGGGTCAGATTCCATTAAAATTCCTTTTTTATTTTATTTTATTCATTTTTACTCATTTTAGGACCTATTTTTAGTTCTACTTTTTACACCTCAAATAAAGAAACTTTGTACATTAAAGTTGTAGATAATAAAAAATAGAAAAATACAAAATTGATTTCACAAAAAAATAATGTACAGATAAAAAGTTATGATCTGAATAAGTTTCCAAAATCCCAACTTCCCAGACATGTATCTCTCAAATAAAAAACTCAAAATGTAACAAAATCACCTTTAGTTGTATATAATTTTTAATAAGCTATTAATGGAGGTGGCTTCATATTTTTTGGAGTTACGGTTTAAAAGTTAGGTTTTTGACCTCTATTGTATACTTATACCGATTAAAATATTCATTTTATTTATTATTCATTATTTTTATAATTTTATATTTTAATAATTTTGTAAATATTATTTATAATATATGTGTATATTAAAATAAGAATAAAACCATAAAAAAATACAAAAATAAAATACTAATACAAAATACATAGGTATAATACCTATAAGTATACCTATATAGATTATACATATATTTATTTAAATGTATATAATACATTAGAAATAAAATAAAAATATATTTAAGTTAATAAAAATAAGTTATAAATATATAAAATAATAAACCAAATTAATAAAATTGAAAATACAAAATAAAAATAAAACATTAAAATATATAGATAAATATACCTATATAGCTCATAAAAGGTAACTTGTAATTCCAAACCTCAAAAATAATAATAATAAATTAATTTATAAAATAATAAACATTTTTTATTTAATAACCAAAAATTAATAAATTCGTTTACTATTTTTAAATAATTTTACAAAATATTTTCCAGGCTTTTTCCAGGTTGGTCTACGTGGACCAACCAGGAGGGTTGGAGAGTTGACTGTGGGTCAACTCTCTGACCCACGTCTGCTCTTTGTCAGACACCTTGTTTTTCGCCATTTTCACGGATTTTTCGAGGCTCCGTCTTTCATCCATTCACGATCCTCCCTTCTGGACTTTTTCTCCTCGTGGATCTACCTTACACGCCTGATGCTTCCCTTGAGGATTGAATCACTGCAACACAGCTTATGCCTCGATCTCTAAGCCACCTCGACCACTCGTTCAAAAACAGCACGCCACCTTCCTTCCACCTTTGAACCCTCTTTTGACCTAGCTAAGCCTCCCTTCTTGTGCTCTGGAACGGAGGCCGTGACAGGGCATCCTCCAGCCAACTTGGGAGCGCCTCGTGTGGCCGAAGTAGCGGCTCCACCTCCATCTCCGGCCCTCGGCCGTTGAGGTACTTATCTCAGGCGCCAGCGGCCTTCGAGGTAATTTTTATTTGTTTTTCTTGCATTATTATTTTCGCCGTAGTCTTATGAGCAAATCCCCAACCTTCATTTCGCCTATCGCCCCACCGTTCATCAACGCCACCACCCTCGTCGGAGCTTGCTCTGGCGATCTCCTCTTCTGCGATTTCCACCTTCTTTCGCCATCTGGAGGTTCGCGACAATTTTCCCGCGCCCTTTTTCACCTTTTTTTGCAAGTCCACACAAATTGGAAGCGCCTGGGGGTAATTTTGTTACTGCCAAAGGCTTCTTGAGATTCTTCTTGACTTCGCTGCCGTAGGAGTGCTCCAGAGGTAGCCGGCCTATTTTGTCGCCGCTAGCAGCTAGAAGAGGACCGCAGGAGCTCTGGGAGCCATTTTGAAGCATCGAAGACCGCTGGAGAGGTGCGATAAGGCTGGAGGAACTTTGCCTCGACGGAGTTCTTCCCGGTTCTTCGTCGGGCCTTCTCCACCGTTGGATCGTGAGGGCTCTCCAGATCGCGTAACCACCGTTAGATCTCGCCCGTCCGCAACTGTATGATCAAGGGGTCAGGATCTAATCATGGCCATTCATCTGCGAAGGGGTATCGGGACACCAGATCGCGACACATGTCTTAAGTGGTCTATCATTCGCCATCTGATCAGCCTTTAGCTTTGGGTATTTTGCATACAAACCCGGGATCTTTTTGTATTTAATATTCGGTACTGAAACTTTCATCTGCAGTTTCGTAGTTTTGTAAAATTTACAAACCCCCCTGCATTTTTATTATTTGCATTTGGGACCCAGCCACGTCACCTCACGTGACTTGTGCACGTGAGGCGTGGCATTTTTGCTAGGGGGCCCCTGGACTTATTGTCATTTCTATTTAACCCAGAAACTCTTTAATTAAGTTATTAACGTTTTAGAAAATTGCAAGTTAGCCCCCTAAGTTTTTGATAATTACCATTAGGTCCCTACTAGGCTCACGTGCGTAGCGTGTGAGCTTTGGAATTTTTGCAGGGAAGGGCCTCTATTTTTTATTATTTCTAATTGGTCTGTGAATCTTTTTATTTAGTTATAATTTTCTAGAAAAATTGCACATTGGCCCTGGAATTTTCCATATTTACAAAAATATCCCCGCCAGTGTGTATTTTCTCTTTGTTGTTTGCATTTATTCATGCATCTATAAAATCCTAAAAAATCTCAAAAAAATTACCCTAGCTTCCTGTTTCATAGCACATTCACGCATATTTTTATTTTGCATTTTTATAGCATTTTAATATTTATAAAAAATAAAAAACATGCATTTTCATCTCTGTTTGCATTAGAAAATATATAAAATGTATAAAAACTTCATAAATAATTCCCCAAAAAATATATTTTGTTCATTTTTGTGTGTTTATATTCAGTCCAAAAATCACTAAAAATATAAAATAAATCTAAAAATAGAAAAACAGGAAAAATCTCTACAAAATATATAAAATTCATAAAAAAATCACAAAAATATAGTTTTTCTTCCTGAATTTTCTATATTTTATCATCTTTAATTTAAAATTAATTTGGAGAATTTTGGTCACTGTTTGATATTTTTTATCTCCAATTTAGTCTCTGATATTTATTTTATTCTCTGTTTTGAGTATTTGTGATTTTAGAAATACCAAAAAAATTAGCAAAAATATAAAAAATCACAAAAATATTAGAAAATTATAAAAGTAATAAAAAACATGTTATTTCCTAAATTTTGCTTATTTAACTGTTTTTTATAAATACATTATCTCTCTTTCCCTTCTTGTATATATATATATATCTTATTTTATAGAAAAAGAAAATAAAAAATAGAAAATATAAAAAGAAAAAACAAAATCAGAAAAATAAAAATCAAAATATAAAAAATATAAATTAAAAATAAAATTAAAAAATATAAAATTAAAAACCCACAAAAAGAGCACACATAGACAAATTCATCACAATCATTTTTTTAGCATTTTTGCCCCGATCTACCTGTTTGCTTCCTGTGTTTGACACTTGATGAATCCTCATTCACCGCTCTTTATTTGTTTATTTTAGCTAAAAACCTTTGCAAAACACCATGTATATGTTTGTAAATAAAATAAATTATCAAAAAGCATGCATTGTGTAAATATTAATAATTAACATGTTTTTATGCAAAAATAAAATAATAAAGAAATAAAGAAAAAGAGGGAAATATTTAGAATAAATATAGAGTGACCTGAACCCAAGGGAAGGCTCAACATGGGCCTGACCGCAAAATAAAATAAATAGAGAGAGAGATAAGGTAACTCAGCCTTGTACATAACCCCCTCTTAGTGTAAATATTTTATTTTCTAAAAATAAAATTATTTATATGTTCCCCATATTATATATTTATAAAAATAAAATAAAAGTGGGAAAAATAAAAGAAAAATAAAAATAAATACTTTCTCTCTCATCATTGTTTATATATCATGTATATAAAATAAAAGATGTATTTATTTCACCCTTGTAAATAATTAAAAAATCAAATAAAAATCATTATATATTCCAAAATTTATGATGTAAATAAATAAAATATAAAAAATGGAATAATTGTACATAAATAACAAAATAAAAAAAATTCAAAACTACATATGTATTTATACTTGTATATAATAATAATATAATGTAAATACATAATTATTTTTCAAAAAAATAAATAAAAATCACTAAAAAATACTTTGAAAATAAAAAAAACATTTTTTATTTTGTAAATATTTTGAAAAAGCCTTTTCCAATTTTAGTTTGAATTTTCAAATCTTTTTCCAATGGATTTTTCTCATTCGTCCACGGGGGATTGTTGACCCCCGGTCAACTCCCCCCGGACCACTTCGCCCAGATCTGTGTGACGACCCGATCTTCCCCGCCTTTTCCAGACGTGGTCCGACCGCCTTTCACCTAAACTTCGGGCCCAGATTATCCACGATACATCCATGATCCATGCCCGCCATACTTCCTAGGGATCCGTGCTCCGATTTGCTCACCCGACTCCTGTCTTCCCGGACCCCTACCCGTATAAGACCTCGCCTCCGGCCGCATTTTCCCGTCACCTTCGACCTCCGTCTTCGACTTCCACGACCTCCATCTTCTAGCCTTGAGTGACAACAAGCCCTAGGAGGTGTTGCAGCGAGGAAAGGAGCGGTCTAGCCCCTGGTCCGGTGGTCTTCACCGCCGTGCTCCGCCCATCAGCGAGCTCGAGCCTATGGAGGCATCACTCCATTGAGGCAAGGACTCCATGAGACGCAGCATCTCCCCCACAGATGCCCTCGATCATCAGGTAGCCTCGATACCCCTTAGATTAGATTTAATCTCGTTCTTTTGATTTTGCGCCGCCGGCCTCTGCCGACCAATCCACTCTCATCCGACAGTTCGTTTCTCCATCCGATCATCGCATCACCTCCGCGACACCTCTCTCCACACTCTACGCCCCTCCGATCATCCTGGTTCGCCTCGAAACCAAGACGTAGGTCTCCTCCGCCGTCGCCTCGCTAGAGACCGCCACTCCGCCTCACCAGATCACCCCCTTCGCCCGCTAATGGGTCGAGGCAGTTTGCCCTCGACCCCTCTTGCCTCCTGTGCAGGTATCACGGCGTGAGAGATTCATCTGGAGGCTCATCCATTCAGGACAGGAGTTTCAAGTGCTCGACGTCGCCGGGGACCCTCCAGGTCCTCTCGATCTCATCGGAGCACACCACGAGCTGCGGACGACCACCAGCTTCGATTTGCCCACCCGAGTAGCTCCGGAGGAGGACCATAGCATGTGTATTGGCCCGACGAAAGTCACCGGTGAGCTGTTCTTCCAGGACCTTCTCCCGCCGTCAGATCGAGCCCTCACGCCAGATTAGATCATCTCCGTCCATCTGAGGGTTGCATCTGACCGTTGGATCCAGTTGAGGATCTGATCCAGGCCGCACATCATCGAAGGGGTACCCGCGCACCAGAGCCGTCCGATCTTACATGTGCCCCCTTCAGCCATGGATCTTAATAAAGGGGTAATTTATACTTAGGCCCTCTTTCGTTTTTTATATTTTAGTTTAGTTCTATAAATCTCTTTTATAGTTGTTTTATTTTGGGTAACTTGTACTTTGGACCCTGGTGTTTTTAGATATTGCATTTTAGTACCTATACATGTGGTGCATGTGCTTCGACACGTGATTGTGGAAAATTTGCATACTATAGTTTTGGGCTATTACTGTTTGCATTTCTTTAAATAGGAATTACATAAATGCCCTTGTTTTTGTGTATCACATGCGTGGCTCGTGCCTACCTGGGCTTTTTTCATATTTGGCCCTGTGATTTTTACTCTTGTTATTATTTGGCCCTGCATCTTAGTTTTCTTTGTACTTTCATCCTTGTGTGATGTTCCCTTTTTATTGGTTGAATGAAATAACAAATAAACTCCAAATCTTGTGAAATTTGGACACATGGCTCCTGCCACTATGTAAAAATTTCACAATTTTTTGGGACATTTTTATTGCTATTTTAAAAAATAGAAAACACCCATTTTTGTCATTGTTTGAATTATAAAATCAATTAAAAATATAAAAACCCTCTAAAAATTTCAAAAAAATTAGGTACTGTTTGTTTGGTTGTTTACTTGCTTCATACCAATTTTCTTCTTGTTTGGATTTATAAAACCCCAAAAAATATAAAACCCTAAAAACCTTATAAAAATTGTTAAAAATTCTAAAAAGTTCAAAAAATTGCAATTTTGGCTTCTTAGCTTAGTCTTTATTTCTATTTTTAATAAAAATTGCCTTCAGATTTTTATAGGCTAATTATCTATTTTTAATCAGCCTTTCAAATTTGGCTGCACATTAGTCCACTGTTTTTGCCTTTTTCTATTTTCATAAAATCAACTAAAAATTACAAAATTCTGAAAAATCACCAAAAACACTTAACAATATAAAAAACACAAAAATAATCTTATTTGAATTTTTTGAGTTATTTTGGAGTGTTTAATAAATTGTGGTTTGTGTGTTTTTTGCCTTTTTCTTACATTAGCCTGATAGTGAGAGGTTATCTCGGGTCATTAGAATGGCCCCATTGCCAGGGAGCACGGCTTAGTAGTCATATTTGATTTTGTTTTTTGTTCGCGGTTTTCTTCGCGGCTTTTCTTTCTTTTGCGGCTTTTCGCGACTTTTTGTTTTCTTTTATTTTTCTTTTATTTTTATTTTTGTTTGTTTTATTTTATTTGTCTTTATTTTTATTTTTTGCATATAGTTGCCATTTTATTTTATTTTTTTTGTTTTGCTTGGTTTTATAATAATCTGGTTCTGACACACTCTTCTTTGATTTCTTGCGAGGGCCCAAGGACCGAGGTGGCTTTCTTCAGAAAGCCGAAGCAACCACAGAAGTTGGAGGCGACTCCCTTATGTACGGAGCCGTAGGAGAGAGCGAGAGGTTGAGCAGGAGAGGAGAGGTTTAGGATAGTTTTATTTTCAGATTATTTGATTATTGTAATAATACAGGGACAACCAGACTCTCAGAGACTTGTGATTGTGGGGTCTGTTTCGCCGAGCACCGGTGTGCTTGGGGGACCTCATCGCGTTTTTCGCCGGTTTTCAGTTTTTCTCGCATTTTATTATAACTGCTTGTCTGATTTACGCGGTTTTGGCTTTAGCTTAGGATTTTCTTCTGATTGTGACGTAATTGATTAGGATCCAAACCCTAATTATCTGCCTGCTCCTATTTAGATCGTAATTGGACCTAATTAAAAATTAATAAAGAAAAAGCTAACCTGGTCACTCGAGGGGTCATGTGCCGCTATAGGCCGTATACAGCGCTGGCAGGATCCGTTGTAGCGGACACCGATCGGCATCGGAGACCGGAACCCGACCCCTCTTGTCGACTCGTTAGCTATTTGTTCTCTCCATGTAGAAATTGCTTCGTCTAAGGTCGTTTTCCTTGTGCATCATATAGGTAGTTTATTTTCTGTCTTTATTTTTATGCGCGGATCACCCTGCATGTAGAGTGCTGGAGTCAGATACGCATTTCTTACTCTGCATGCATCATTGATTTCTTTGCGCATCGGCTTTTTCGTCTTCTCCCCCATTTTCTGGACTTAAATAATCAGGAGAACCTGAAAAATTCGTTAGGCATTTGTTTGCTTGAAAAATACTTCAAAAAAAAAGAAAAATAATAAAATTTAGGACTGGTAAAGCAAATTGGACCTAAAAAACACTTCACCAAAAAAGATTGCATTGGGACAGCAACCCCCACCTTGTATGGTTTGATTGGGCGAAAGAGTGACCCATACACTAGGTAGAGCCAAATCCGACCCTTCTTCAGACTACTGCTTCTGGGCTAGTCGTTCTCCAGTGAGGATCGCTCCGATTTCCGGTAAAGGGGCCGCGATATCCTTAACAGAGCGAGCCGATCGAGTAGCTGGTAAACGGTCTGCAGCTTGTACTGGCTGGGAAAGATCTACCAGTTCCCAGCAGCAGCTTCCAGTTCAGGGTGGCCAGTACGACCAGAAGCGTGAGCAGCACCAGTAGCCCCAGCCCTTAGTACAGCAGCAACAATCATCCCACTACCAGCAGTATGGCCCTCGTCCCTATCATCCAGTACAGCCTTGGAGGCGAGAGCAGCCTCAGCAGTAGTATCATCAGCGGTACCCCTCTCACCCTCACCACCAGCAGCAACAGCCTCATTACCAGTGAAGCTACCCGTCAGATTCTCATGGGCAAACCTATGAGAACCCCGCCTTGGATGATCTAGCCTGCCTCATGTCCGAGCAGCAGGCTACCTTTCGACGGGAGATGGATGAGTTCTGTCAGGAGATGAGGGATATTTTGAGAGGGAAGGCCGCCATTCCTGCCCAGATCGAGCCGAACCCGGACAACCTGAAGAGGAAGTCTGAGTAGGTAGAGTTCACAGAGACCACCACTCCTAGTGATTCACTTGGTGATATTTCTACATATCTTTTTGATGCTAACTTTGTTACACTTAGGAGCGGTAGGATGCCAGCAGGCGGCGCCTCGTCTGAACGACGACTCGATGCTACTACAGGAGCGCCAGACGAGGAGGAGAGCGGTGCTGATGCCGCTAGAGATGACGATGGTGGTGCTGACGCCACCACTGATGTTGATCCAGCCGACGGTACTGAGGCTGTCATTTCACCTGATGGAGGAGGTGGTACTGATGCCACCATACTTGTTGCCGAGCCAGAGTGCGATACTGATGCCGCGAATTCAGATGCCGAGGGTGGTGCTGAGGCCACCATTTCTACTACTGCTAGTCCTGTTGTTTTTCCATCTGTGCATGTACCTCAGGACATTTCTGCGAATAAAGAAAAGGGTTTGATTTCTTCTGATCCACCTGTGGTGATTGATGATGTATGTGTGGATTCTGCCGTGCTTGAGCAGCCCAGACCCTCTCCTAGTCCTTCATCTGAGAAGGACCTAGCAGTCCCCTTCCCCCAAGCACTCCGCTTGGCTAAGGGGACCAAAAAAGGCTTAAAAAAGTCCCACCAGCTAGAGTTCAGCCAGCATATGATGGACAGATTTCAGATACAGCTGACTCTGTAGGAGGCCTTGGAGCACATCCCTCTCTTCCAGAGATCACTCAGAGATAGGACCATAGTTTGGAGGAAGAGGAGGAACCATCATTCAGAGATCCATGTGCTCACTCGCACCACATGCTTCGTGATTCAGAACTGTCTGCCAGCCAAGAGGCCAGATGAAGGAGCCCCGTATGTCAGATGCCATATCCAGGAGCAGAGGTTCGATCGTACTCTATTAGATAGCGGGTCTTCGATCGACCTACTTCTGGCAGCCCTACTTGACCGCTTCGAGTTGGGCCCTCTACGACAGAGCAGGACGGTCCTTCAGTTTGTTGATCGATCTATTAAGGGGCCGAAGGGGTTGCTGAAGGATGTTGTCGTCACGATTCAGGGCTTGAAATTCCTTGTGGACTTCGTTGTGTTGGACATGGAGATCCCTGAGTCCGTGACCGATACCAGCATCATTTTAGGATGTCCGTTCTTGGCCACAGTCAAGGCAGTGTCCGATCATGATAGCAGGAAGGTATACTTTCGCGTCAAGGGCGGGAGTATACAAATAGAGACGATCGAGAAGACTAAAGCCAGAGATTCAGCTTGCTCCGAGCCGACATCAGATTCAGAGCAGCTGACAAGGGCAGGGCGAGACATCCACCAGGACTACGACTTTGTGATCACAGATGACGAGGTAGTTTGGGAAACCCCAACAACACTGGCCATACTCTCACCTTCAGAGTTTGTTAATGTACATATGACAAAAGAGGAGAGATTGGAGAGCGCAGCCCTGGTCCAGGATACATCTCAGACAGTAGAGGCAGTTCCCGATCGTGAGGCAGATTTTTGTGATTACGATATAGATCTCTCGAAGTCAGATTTTGACTGGGCTGAGTTTGATGACTTGATACTGTGTCTGACTTCCGCAGAGCCTACAGCTAGGGAGGAGGCTGATTCCACACAGAGCAGAGACACACCAGCAGAGCAGCCTTCACCAGATTCAGATTGCGAGCGAGAGTTTTCATTCTCCCATGCAGATTTGGCCGCATTCACTCAGACCTTTCAGAGGCCAGATCCACCAGCACCGTGTTGTCCAGAGCTGAAGCCGCTTCCTTCATCGCTGAAGTGTAGATTCCTAACGAGCGAGCATGAGATGTACCCAGTCATTATCTTCGCAGATTTGATTGGAGAGCAGGAATCCCGTCTGATGGGGATTCTTGAAAAGAACCGTAAGGCGATAGGATGGAGTGTAGCCGATCTCCAGGGGATAAGTCCGGCCCTGTGCTCCCACCATATCTATCTCGAGGAGGACGCGAAGCCGTCGCGTGAGTTCCAGCGATGGCTGAACCCAAACCTTCGAGATGTTGTCATGAAGGAGATCTCGAAATGGTGGAGCACCGATTTTATCTACCCCATCTCCGACTCCAAGTGGGTCAGTCCTTTGCATGTGGTGCCCAAGAAGACGGGCATCGCTACAGTTGTTAGTGAGTCTGGAGAGGAGATCGCTACCCGGGTACCCACTTCTTGGCGGGTCTGTGTGGACTACAGACGATTGAACCAGGCCACCAAGAAGGATCATTTCCCCCTGCCCTTCATTGATCAGATTATAGAGAGATTGGTAGGGAAGAGTCATTATTGCGTTTTGGACGGGTACTCCGGATACAACCAGGTGGCGATTGCGCCCGAGGACCAGGACAAGACCACCTTCACCTGTCCCTTCAGGACATATGCTTTCAGACGGATGCCCTTTGGATTGTGCAATGCTCCGACGACATTTCAGAAGTGCATGTTGTCCATCTTTTCGGACATGGTGGGGGAGTGCTTGGAGGTCTTCATGGACGACTTCTTGGTCTACGACGACGGATTCGATTCTTGTCTTGACTGCCTAGACCGCATCCTCCAACGATGTATTGAGGTGCACCTGGTGCTTTCTTGGAAGAAGAGTCACTTCATGGTGACTCAAAGGACGGTGCTTGGCCATATCATCTCCAACATGGGCATGGAGGTTGATCTGGCCAAGGTGGATATCATTAGGAAACTCAATCCACCGTCCAACTTGCGGCAGTTACGGTCTTTTCTGGGGTACGTCGGTTTCTACCAATGATTTATTCATGATTTCAGCCGGATTGCCCGACCGTTGTCTGACCTGCTGACGAAAGACACCGAGTTCATTGTGGATGATAAGTGTCTAGTGTCATTTGAGACTCTCAAGAGTCTAGTTGTAGAGGCTCCTTGATGACCGAAAATTCACCAAGACCCAGGTGAAGGTATAAAAACACGGGTCGTTGCGACCCGGATCTCGACGATCGGTCAATCAAGAAAATCAGAGACCACCAGATCAGAAAATAAAGCAATAAAATCAAAAGCGGTCCTCGCTATTTATTTAACCTGGTATAGCGACCAGGGTCGAACTCAAGGAGCACGGTTTGGCCGGATCGGCCTATGAAGTAGTCAAAAAAGAAATAAAATAAAAAGAGATGTTTTTGGTGGATTTTTATGTTTTTTTTTTAATTTTTTGTATTTCTAATTATAAAGAAAAATAAAAAGAGAGTAAAATCACATAATCAATAATTTATTCAACACATCAAATAAAGCCAAAAAAATCAAATAAAACTGTTTTTGTGTTTTTTATATTTTTAGATGTTTTTGGTAATTTTTTTAGAATTTTACAATTTTTAGTTGATTTTATAAAAATCGAAAAAAAGGTAAAAACAATGAAAAAGTGTGCAGTCAGATTTGAAAGGCTAATTAAAAATAACTAATCAGCCTATAAAAATCTGAAGGTAATTTTTATAAAAGTAAAAATAAAAACTAAACTACAATAAATAAAATTGCATTTTTTTGATTTTTATATAATTTTTAACAATTTTTATAAGGTTTTTAGGGTTATATATTATTTTGGGTTTTATAAATCTAAATAATATGAAAATTAGACAGGAGCTCAAAAACAACAAAACAAACAAGCCCTAGTTTTTATAATTTTTGGAGGGGTTTTTATATTTTTAGTTGATTTTCTATTTCAGACAGTAGCAAAAATGAAGGTTTTTGGTTTTTTTAAAAATAATAAAAAGCAACAAAAATGTCCCAAAAATTGAGTGAAATTTTTACACAGTGGCAGGAGCCACATTTCCAAATTTTACTTTGTTTGGATTTAATTTGCTATTTTATTCAAACAAACAAAAGCCACAGCACACATGGACCTATACGCAATAAAAATAACTTGCAGGGGCTAAACTGGAACATGTGCTGGAAACTAGAAGGGCATCAATGCAAAAATCACATCAAATCCGCACAAGTTCGAATACTGCACGCACATGGGTATAAATGTAATTTTTAAAACATAAATATCATTCTAGAACAGTCACAAACCCCAACCCAGATAATGCAAAAAGCCCAAATATCATGTGCCTGGCACGTGATTCACATTCAGAAGGACTAAAGTGTAAATCCTATTTATAAAAATGTAAACTGAAACAACCAAGAACTATAGGATTAATACTGCAAATGTTCCAACAAAGCACGTGTCGATGCACGTGTCTCCACAAAGCAGGGACTAAAAAGTAAATACAAGAAACTAGAGGTCCAGATATGTAATTTAACCAAGTGTGCAAATTTATTTAATAGACTAAATGAAAACTAAAGCAAACTGTAGGGGGTTCGGGCGTAAATTACCCAGCCGAGGCGCGTACGGGGCGCGTGAGTGGTGGCGTGTCGTGCGGTGGATGGCTGGCGGGTGCACGGTCCTGATGACGCCTCCTGGAGAATCTAACGGTCCTGTTGCAGGGGAGAACGTGGGGCGCATGTGGCCGTCAGCTCATGGATCCGACGGTCTGACGGTGGCAGGGGACGTGCGGCTCTGATGATAACTGGCGCTGAGGGTCGATCCGACGGCTGATAGATGATCTGGAAGAACTCCTCTTGGGCGAGCTTCTCCGGCGAGCTAGGAGCAATCCGAGCCTCCGGTAGAAGATCAGAGAGAGGGGTTCTCCTCGCGATGGCGTTCCGCATCGGGTGGTGGCCTCCGATGAAGCTCCCAACGGCCGGATCCTCCGCAAGGGAAGAAGGACCTGGGCTGCTCCAATGAAGGGGTGGAAAGCACGGCCAAGGGGGGTTCCTGCGCTTATTGACCTGCAAAAGATAGCTTGTGCTCGGAGGGACGCTCCGACATGGGTTATTGGCTAAAAGATAAAGAGAAGCGACGTGGATGGGCGACGAGGTGGTTCCGGCGAAGGCGGCGGGAGGAACCCAACTCGATCTAGGCTCAGATAGCCCAACTCGAGGTGATCAGATCGTGGAAAGAAGGTGGCAATGGGTCGAGGAGTCGATCAATACGGATGGGGTGAAGCGGTGGGGCTCCGGCCACTGGGGCTAAGCTGGCAGAGCTAGGTGGAAAAGATCGGAGCTAACTGACGAAATGGAACCCTAAAGTGATATCTGATGGCCGGAGTCGACTGTGGAGGAGACGCTGGTTCTCCGGTGGTCTTCGCCTCGATGGAGCGTCGCCTCCAGAGGCTCAGGCTACGCTGGCGGTGGAGCTTGACGACGAGGGTCACCAAACCTAGGCTACACACCTCCAAATCCTCACTGATACACTCGCAATCACTCGCTGTCACTCAAGGATGACGGTGGAGGTCCTGGGAGTCGAAGAAGAGAGCCAAAGGTGCCTCAAATGGCGGAGGAAGATGAGACTATATAGTGGTAGGGATCCGGCAAAGATGGAGTCGGGCATGGAATTTTGGTGCACGGATCCCTAAGAAGATCTCCGGGCGTGGATTAGGGATGTATCACGGATAATCGGGGCCCGGGGTTTAGGGAAATGGTTGGCGGATCACGGCGTGATAAATGGGAGAAATCGAGTCAAAAGTGCAGATCCACGTAGAAGTGGTCCTGGGGGGAGAGTTGACCGGGGTAGAAGGATTTTATTTACAAGAAAAAAAATTTAATTTTTATGTATTTTTGGATTTTAGCCATTTTTATTTATTAACACACTCACACAAAGTACGAGTTATGGCTAAAGTATATATGGAATATATACGACACACCCTATTCTTAGCTCGAACGATGTCCTCAGAGTCAAGAGCGATGAAAAAGACATAACTCGTGCATAGTATAGGGAAGTAAAAAGAAAGGTTATATACAAAGATGAATGAAAGAATAGAAATGCAAGAGATCTCGGGGTTTCCCCCTATACTTAGTATCAAATAATCCTAAGTATAGCAATTTGTACACAAAGGGAAATCCGAGTGAGAATGTACAGGGTCTACCTCCCCTATACTTAGGGTAAAATATCCCTAAGTATAGGCAGCAAAACAGAAGTAGAGATGACTCAAAAGAAACTCAAAAGTCTCACACCCCCTATACTTAGGGTAAAGTGCACCCTAAGTATAGCAACGTCGAAGATGTAAATGGGGTGTTGGACTGAAGAACAGTGTGATATGGACAACTGGATCTATACAAGTAGGAGGAACAATGATAATCAGGCGTGAGATGCAATAGATGTGAGTCAAGAGACCACATCTCACGCAAAATGAATCGGGGCAACGCCAACGACTAGCGGCTCTTGATCTAGATATGGCTTGAGCCGCTGCCCGTTAACGCGAAAGGTACTCTCAGAAGACAACTCAGATATATCAATACTCCCGTTGTCGTGTACCTTTTTAACCAAATAAGGTCCCTTCCATTTGCTCTGTAGCTTCCCTGGAAGTAATCTCAACCTGGCATCGAACAACCATACACGTTGTCCTGGCTTAAACTGCTTGTGGCTGATATGAGAATCATGCCACTCCTTCACTCTCTCCTTGTACTGTAGGCTGCTCGAAAAGGCTGCATCACGAAGCTCCTCCAGGGTTGCTAACTTTGCCCTCCTCTGATCTCATACACTCACTGCATCCATGATAATATCAATGACTGCCCAGAGTGACGTATGTCTAAGCTCAACAGGTAAATGGCAGGGCTTGCCATAAACGAGGTGAAAGGGAGATGTACCCAACAGTGTCTTGAAGGACGTCCGATATGCCCACAAGACTGAGTCCAAAAGCTGTGACCAATCCTTTCGGTCAGGGCGGATGACCTTCTGCAATATAGTCTTGATCTCCCTATTCGACACTTCAGCAAGACCATTGGTCTGAGGATGGTATGGTGTGGCTACTAGATGGTCTATGCTGAACTCGCTAGCAAGAGCCTTTACCTTGTCGTTGACGAAATGAGACCCCCTGTCAGAAATCAACACTCGAGGTACCTCGAACCGTGAAATGATATTCTTCCTACAAAATCTGCAAACAGTCCTAGCATCTCCGGTTCGGGCGGGGATGGCCTCAACCCAACGACTAACATAATCCACGACCAACAGAATGTACTCAAATCCCTGACTCCTAGGGAATGGACCCATAAAATCGATGCCCAATGCGTCAAAAACCTCACAGAAGTGAATGGGCTACATCGGCATCATATCACGCTGTCCACAAGTGCCCATCCTCTGACAGTCAGTACACCTCTTCACGAACTCATCAGAGTCCTTGAAGAGGGTAGGCCACCATAGGCCGAATTGGAGCACTTTCTGTGCCTTTCTCCTCCCAGAGTGATGTCCTCCTGCCTCAACCTTGTGGCAGTAAGTGAGGGCGATGTGGTGCTCCTCCTGAGGAATGCACCTACGCCAGACGCTATCCCCTCCTTCATGATAAAGGACGGGATCCTCCCAGTGGTGGAACTTGGCCTTAGCGAGGAAGGTCTCAACTCTCAAGTCGCTGCCTGGGCCAATCTTGTGGGACTTTCTTGGCAACAAGAAAGTTCACAATATCAGCGTACCACGGGAGAGAGGCGATTGCAAGGATCGTCTCATCTGGGAAGGTCTCACAAATAGGCTCGATCTGCTCAGAATCCTCAAGATACTCCAATCGGGAGAGATAATCTGCCACCACATTCTTGACTCTAGGCTTGTCCTTAATCTCTATGTCAAACTCCTGGAGTAGAAGGATCCATCTGGTCAATCTAGCTTTGGCATCCTACTTTGCCATGAGGTATCGGATGATGGTATGATCAGTGAAGATGGTCACTCTAGATCCAATGATGTACGATCTGAACTTATCTAGGGCAAACACTACGGCTAGCATCTTCTTCTCAGTGACTATGTAGTTCCTCTGAGCTGCATCCAAATTCCGGCTAGCGTAGTGAATAGAAAAGGGGACTCCATCCCTCCTCTATCCCAGCACGGCCCCTACGGCGGAGGCATCCGTCATGATCTCGAATGGGAGAGACCAATCAGGCGGCTGCAGGACAGGAGCCTCGACAACTAGACTCTTGAGAGTCTCAAATGACGCTAGACACTTATCACCCACAATGAACTCGGTGTCTTTCGTCAACAGATCAGTCAACGGTCGGGCAATCCGGCTGAAATCATGAATGAATCGTCGGTAGAAACCGACGTACCCCAGAAAAGACCGTAACTGCCGCAAGTTCAACGGTGGACTGAGTTTCCTAATGATATCCACCTTGGCCGGATCAACCCCCATGCCCCTGTTGGAGATGATATGGCCAAGCACCGTCCCTTGAGTCATCATGAAGTGACTCTTCTCCCAAGAAATCACTAGGTGCACCTCAATACATCGCTGGAGGACGCGGTCTAGGCAGTCAAGACAGGAATCGAATCCGTCGCCGTAGACCGAAACGTCATCCATGAAGACCTCCAAGCACTCCCCTACCATGTCCAAAAAGATGGACAACATGAACCTCTGGAATGTCGCAGGAGCTTTGCACAATCCAATGGGCATTCGTCTGAAAGCATATGTCCCGAAGGGACAAGTAAAGGTAGTCTTGTCCTGGTCCTCTTGCGCAATCGCCACCTGATTGTATCCGGAGTACCCATCCAAGAAGCAGTAATGGCTCTTCCCTGCCAGTCTCTCAATAATCTGATCAATAAAGGATAGGGGGAAATGATCCTTCTTGGTGGCCTGGTTCAGTCGTTTGTAATCCACACAGACCCGCCAAGAAGTGAGTACCCGGGTAGCGATCTCCTCTCCAGACTCGCTGACAACTGTAGTGATGCCCGTCTTCTTGGGCACCACATGCTATGTACTGACCCACTTGGAGTCAGAGATGGGGTAGATAAAATCGGTGCTCTACCATTTCGAGATCTCCTTCATGACAACATCTCGACGATTTGGGTTCAGACGCTGCTGGAACTCACGCGACGGCTTCACGTCCTCCTCAAGATAGATATGGTGGGAGCACAGGGCCGGACTTATCCCCTGGAGATCGTCTACACTCCATACAATCGCCTTGCAATTCTTTTCAAGAACCCCCATCAGACGGGATTCCTGCTCTCCAGTCAATTCCGCTGAGATAATGACTGGGTACATCTCATGCTCGCCCGCAAGGAATCTATACTTCATCGATGAAGGAAGTGGCTTCAGCTCTGGACAACACTGTGCTGGTGGATCTGGCCTATGAAAGGTCTGAGTGAATTCGTCCAAATCTGCAAGGGAGAATGAAAACTCTCGCTCACAATCTGAATCAAGCGAAGGCTGCTCTGCTGGTGTATCTATGCTCTGTGTGGAATCAGCCTCCTCCCTAGTTGTCGGCTCTATGGAAGTCAGACACGGTATCAAGTCATCAAACTCATCCCAGTCGAAATCTGACTCCGAAGGATATGTATCAGTATCACAATCAAAATCTGCCTCGCGATCGGGGACCGGCTCTGCTGCCTGAGATGTATCCTAGACCAGGGGTGTGCTATCCAAGCTCCCCTCTGCTGTCACTTGTGCATCAGCAAACTCTGAAGGTGAGAGGATGACATGTGCTACTGGGTCTGCCCAAACTGCCTCGTCATCTGTGATCACAAAGTCGCAGTTCTGGTGGATGTCTCTCTCTGTCTCTGTCATCTGCTCTGAATCTGAAGTCGGCTCGGAGCAAGCTGAATATCGGGCTCTAGTCTCCTCGATCGTCTCTATTTGTATACTCTCGCCCTCGACGCGAAAGTAAACCTTCCCGCTATCATGATCGGATACCGCCTTGGCTGTGGCCAAGAACGAGTGTCCTAAAATGATGGGGGTATCGGTTACGGGCTCAGGGATCTCCATGTCCAACACAACGAAGTCCACAGGGAATTTTAGGCTCTGAATCGTGACGACAACATCCTTCAGCAACCCCTTCAGCCTCTTGACAGATCAATCAGCAAACTGAAGGATCGTCCTGCTTTGTCATAGAGGGCCCAACTCGAAGCGATCAAGTAGGGTTGCCGGAAGTAGGTTGATCGAAGACCCGCTGTCCAATAGAGTACGATCGAACCTCTGCTCCTGAATATGGCATCTGACATATGGGGCTCCTGCATCTGGCCTCTTGGCTGGCAGACGGTTCTGAATCGTGAAGCATGTGGCGCGAGTGAGCACATGGATCTCTGACTGGTGGTTCCTCCTCTTCCTCCGAACTATGGTCCTGTCTCTGAGTGATCGCTGGAAGAGAGGGATGTGCTCCATGGCCTCCTGTAGAGTCAGCTGTATCTGAAAATGGTCCATCATGTGCTGGTTGAACTCTAGCTGGTGGGACTTTTTTGGGTTTTCTTTTTTATGTCCCTTAGCCAAGCGGAGTGCTTGGGGGATGGGGACTGCTGGGTCCTTCTCAGATGAAGGACTAGGAGAGGGTCTGGGCTGCTCAATCACGGTAGAATCCACACATACATCATCAATCACCACAGGTGGATCAGAATAAATCAAACCCTTTCCTTATTCACAAAAACGTCCTGAGGTACATGAACAAACGGAAAAACTACAGGACTAGCAGTAGAAGTACTGGTGGCCTCAGCACCACCCTCGACATCTGGATCTGCGGCCTCAGTACTGCGCTCTAGCTTGGCAACACGTGTGGTGGCGTCAGTACCACCTCCTCCATCAGGTGAAACGACGACCTCAGTACCGTCGGCTAGATCAACATCTGTGGTGGCATCAGTACCACCGTCAGCATCTCTGGCGGCATCAGCACCGCTCCTCTCCTTTCCTGGCGCTCCTGAAGTAGCATCGAGTCGTCGCTCAGACGAGGTGCCGCCTGCTGGCATCCTACCGCTCCTAAGTGTAACAAAGTCAACATCAAACAGATATGCAGAAATGTCACCAAGTGACTAGGAGTGGTGGACTCTATGAACTCTACCTGCTCAGATTTCCTCTTCAAGCTGTTGGGGTTCGGCTCAATCTGGGCAGGGATGGCGGCCTTCCCTCTCACGATCTCCCTCATCTCCTGACGGAACTCGCCCATCTCCCGTCAAAAAGTAGCCTGCTGCTCGGTCATGAGGCAGGCTAGATCATCCAAGGTGGGGTTCTCATAGGTCGGCCCATGAGAACCTGACGGGTAGCCTCGCTGGTAGTGAGGCTGCTGCTGCTGCTGGTGGTGAGGGTGAGAGGGGTACTGGTGATGATACTGCTGCTGATGAGGCTGCTCTCACCTCCAAGGCTGTCCCTGCTGATAGGAACGAGGACCATACTGCTGGTAAGGGGATGACTGCTGCTGCTGAACTGGGGCTGCTGCTGCTGGTGCTGCTCACGCTGTTGGCCGTACTGGCCACCCTGAGCTGGAGGTTGCTGCTGGGAACTGCCGGTGAGTTAGGAGCGATCCGAGCCTCCGATGGAAGATCGGAGAGGGGGGTTCTCCTCGCGATGGCATTCCGGGTCGGTTGGTGGCCTCCGATGAAGCTCCCAACGGTCGGATCCTCCGGCAAGGGAAGAAGGACCTGGGCTGCTCCGACGAAGGGGTGGAAAGCGCAACCAAGGGGGGTTCCTGCGCTTATTGACCTGCAAAAGATAGCTTGTGCTCAGAGGGATGCTCCGTCATGGGTTATTGGCTAAAAGATAAAGAGAAGCGGCGTGGATGGGCGACGGGGTGGTTCCGACGAAGGTGGCGGGAGGAACCCAACTCAATCTAGGCTTAGATAGCCCGACTCGAGGTGATAAGATCGTGGAAAGAAGGTGGCGATGGGTCGAGGAGTCGATCGATACGGATGGGGTGAAGTGGCAGGGCTCCGGCCACTAGGGCGGAGCTGGCGGAGCTATGTGGAAAAGATCGGAGCTAACTGACGAAATGGAACCTAAAAGTGATACCTGATGACCGAAAATTCACCAAGACCCGGATGAAGGTATAAAAACACGAGTCGTTGCGACCCGGATCTCGACGATCGGTCAATCAAGAAAATCAGAGACCACCAGATCAGAAAATAAAGCAATAAAATCAAAAGCGGTCCTCACTATTTATTTAACCTGGTATAACGACCAGGGTCGAACTCAAGGAGCACGGTTTGGCCGGATCGGCCTACGAAGTAGTCAAAAAAGAAATAAAATAAAAAGAGATGTTTTTGGTGGATTTTTATGTTTTTTTAAATTTTTTTGTAATTTTAATTATAAAGAAAATATAAAAAGAGAGTAAAAGCACACAATCAACAATTTATTCAACACATCAAATAAAGCCAAAAAAATCAAATAAACTTGTTTTTGTGTTTTTCTATATTTTTAGGGGTTTTTGGTAATTTTTTTCAGAATTTTACAATTTTTAGTTAATTTTATAAAAATCGAAAAAGGCAAAAACAGTGAAAAAGTGTGCAGTCAGATTTGAAAGGCTAATTAAAAGTAACTAATTAGTCTATAAAAATCTGAAGGCAATTTTTATGAAAAGTAAAAATAAAAACTAAACTACAGAAACTAAAATTGTATTTTTTTTATTTTTATATAATTTTTAATAATTTTTAAAAGATTTTTAGGGTTTTATATGTTTTATGGGTTTATAAATCTAAATAATGCGAAAATTGGACAGGAGCTCAAAAACAACAAAACAAACAGCCCTATTTTTTTAGAATTTTGGAGGGGTTTTTATAATTTTAATTGATTTTCTATTTCAAACAGTAGAAAAAATGAAGGTTTTTTTATTTTTTTAAAATAATAAAAAGCAACAAAAATGTCCCAAAAATTGAGTGAAATTTTTACACAGTGGAAGGAGCCACATATCCAAATTTCACTTTATTTGGATTTAATTTGCTATTTTATTCAATAAAAACAAAAACCACAGCACACAGGGACCTATACGCAATAAAAATAACTTGCAAGGTCTAAAGTGGAACATGTGCTGGAAACTAGAAGGGCATCAATTCAAAAATCACATCAAATCCACATATGTTCGAATACTACATGTACAGGGGTATAAATGTAATTTTCAAAACATAAATATCATTCTAGAAAAGTCACAAACCCCAGCCCAGATAATGCAAAAAGCCCAAATATCTCGTGCCTGGCACGTGATTCACATTCAGAAGGACTAAATTGTAAATCCTATTTATAAAAATGTAAATTGAAACAACCAAGAACTATAGGATTAATACTACAAATGTTCCAACAAAGCACGTGTCGAAGCACATGTCTCCACAAAGCAGGGACTAAAAAGTAAATAAAAGAAACTAGAGGTCCAGATATGCAATTTAACCAAGTGTGCAAATTTATTTAACAGACTAAATGAAAACTAAACAAACTGCAGGGGGTTCAGGCGCAAATTACCCAGCCGAGGCACGTGCGGGGTGCGTGAGTGGTGACGTGTCGTGTAGTGGATGGCTGGCGGGTGCACGGTCCTGATGATGCCTCCTGGAGAATCTAACGGTCCTGGCGCAGGGGAGAACGTGGGGCGCACGTGGCCGTCAGATCATGGATCTGATGGTCTGACGGTGGCAGGGGACATGCGGCTCTGAAGATAACTGGCGCTGAGGCTCGATCCAACGGCTGATAGATGATATGGAAGAACTCCTCCTGGACGAGCTTCTCCGGCAAGCTAGGAGCGATCCGAGCCTCCGATGGAAGATCGGAGAGGGGGGTTCTCCTCGTGATGGCGTTCCGCGTCGGGTGGTGGCCTCCGATGAAGCTCCCAACGGCCGGATCCTCCGGCAAGGGAAGAAGGACCTAGGCTGCTCCGACAAAGGGGTGGAAAGCACGACCAAGGGGGGTTCCTGCGCTTATTGACATGCAAAAGATAGCTTGTGCTCGGAGGGACGCTCCGGCATGGGTTATTGGCTAAAAGATAAAGAGAAGCGGCGTGGATGGGCGACGGGGTTTCCGGCGAAGGCGGTGGGAGGAACCCAACTCGATCTAGGCTCAGATAGCCCGGCTCGAGGTGATCAGATCGTGGAAAGAAGGTGGCAATGGGTCGAGGAGTCGATCGATACAGATGGGGTGAAGCGGCGGGGCTCCGGCCACTGGGGCGGAGCTGGTGGAGCTAGGTGGAAAAGATCGGAGCTAACTGGCAAAATGGAACCTAAAATGATACCTGATGGTTGGAGTCGACTGTGGAGGAGACACCGGTTCTCTGGTGGTCTTCGCCTTGATGGAGCGTCGCCTCCAGAGGCTCGGGCTACGCCAGCGGCGGAGCTCGACGACGAGGGTCGCCGGACCTAGGCTACACACCTCCAAATCCTCACTGCTACACTCGCAATCACTCGCTGTCACTCAAGGATGACGGTGGAGGTCCTGGGAGTCGAAGATGAGAGCGAAAGGTGCCTCAAATGGCGGAGGAAGACGAGACTATATAGTGGTAGGGATCCAGCAAAGATGGAGTCGGGCATGGAATTTTGGTGCACGAATCCTTAGGAAGATCCCCGGGCGTGGATTAGGGATGTATCACGGATAATCGGGGCCCGAGGTTTAGGGAAGTGGTTGGCGGATCAAGGCGTGATAAATGGGAGAAATCGGGTCAGAAGTGCAGATCCGCGTGGAAGTGGTCCTGGGGGGAGAGTTGACCGGGGGTCAACAATCCCCCCTGGACCAATTAGGAGGCACCAATTATTAATTATTTGTAAATTAAATTAAAAATAGTAAATGGCCTTATTTCAAAATATTTTCAAATGAAAAATGTTTATTTATTTTCAAAGTATTTTTTAGTGCTATTTATTTATTTTTTTGAAAAATAAATTATGTATTTACATTATATTATTATTATATATAGGTATATATACCTATGTATTTTTTAGTTTTATTGTTATTATTTTATTTATGTGCATTTATTCCAATTTTATATTTTATTTATTTACATCATAAAATATGGAATATAAAATACTTTTTATTTGATTTTTATTAATTATTTACAAAGGTGAAATAAATACATCTTTTATTGTATGTACATGGTATATATACACTGATGAGAGAGAATTTATTTATTTTTATTTTTATTTTTCCCATTTTTATTTTATTTTTATAAATATGTACAAAATATGGGAAGCACAAATATATTTTTTTATTTTGAGAAAAATAAAATATTTACACATAGAGGGATATTTACACCATGTTGAGTAACCATATCTCTCTCTACTTATTTTGTTTTGTGGTCAAGCCCTCGTGGAGCCTTCCCTTGGGTTCATGTCACTCAATATTTATTCTAAATATTTCCCTCTTTTTCTTTATTTCTTTATTCTTTTATTTTTGTACAACATGCTAATTATTATTATTTACACAATGCATGCTCTTTGATAAATTATTCTATTTACAAATATATACATGGTGTTTTGCAAAGGTTTTTAGCTAAAATAAAAGAATAACGAGTGATGAATGAGGATTCATCACTACTATCCTTTAGCCTCCTGATTGGTCTCTCCCATTCGAGATCATGACGGATGCCTCCGATTTTACCGTAGGGGCCGTGCTGGGACAGAGGAGGGATGGAGTCCCCTTTGCTATTCACTACGCTAGCCGAACTTTGGATGCCGCTCAGCGGAACTACACCGTCACTGAGAAGGAGATGCTAGCCGTAGTGTTCGCCCTAGATAAGTTCAGATCTTACATCATTGGATCTAGAGTGACCATCTTCACTGATCATACCGCCATCAGGTACCTCATGGCAAAGAAGGATGCCAAAGACAGATTGACCAGATAGATCCTTCTACTCCAGGAGTTTGATATAGAGATTAAGGACAAGCCTGGAGTCAAGAATGTGGTAGCGGATCATCTCTCCCGATTGGAGTATCTTGAGGATTCTGAGCAGACCGAGCCTATTTGTGAGACCTTCCCAGATGAGGCAATCCTTGTAATTACCTCTCTCCCGTGGTACGCGGATATTGTGAACTTTCTTGTTGCTAAGAAAGTTCCACAAGATTGGTCCAGGAAGAGACTTGAGACCTTCCTCGTGACGGCCAAGTTCTACCATTGGGAGGATCCCGTCCTTTATCATGAAGGAGGGGATAGCGTCTGGCGTAGGTGCATTCCTCAGGAGAGGCACCATAGCGTCCTTACTTACTGCCACAAGCTTGAGGCAGGAGGACATCACTCTGAGAGGAGAACGACACAGAAAGTGCTCCAATTTGGCCTATGGTGGCCTACCCTCTTCACAGACTCTGATGAGTTCATGAAGAGGTGTACTGACTGTCAGAGGATGGGCACTTGCGGACATCATGATATGATGCCAATGCAACCCATTTAGTGAGGTTTTTGACGCATGGGGCATCGATTTCATGGGTCCATTCCCTAGGAGTCAGGGATTTGAGTACATTCTGTTGGCTGTGGATTATGTTAGTCGTTGGGTTGAGACCATCCCCGCCCGAATCGCAGATGCTAGGACTGTTTGCAGATTTTTGAGGAAGAACATCATTTCATGGTTTGGGGTTCCTAGAGTGTTGATATCTGATGGGGGGTCTAATTTCGTCAACGACAAGGTAAAGGCGCTTGCTAGCGAGTTCAACATAGACTCGAGTAGCCACATCGTACCATCCTTAGACCAATGGTCTTGCTGAAGTGTCAAACATGGAGATCAAGACTATATTGCAGAAGGTCGTACGCCCTGACTGAAAGGATTGGTCACAGCTTTTGGACTCAGTCTTGTGGGCATATCAGACGTCCTTCAAGACACCTTTGGGTACATCTCCCTTTCACCTCGTTTATGGCAAGCCCTGCCATTTACCTGTTGAGCTTAGACATAGGTCACTCTGGGCAGTCACAGATATTATCATGGATCCAGTGAGTGTAGGAGATCAGAGGAGGGCAGAGTTAGCAGCCCTCGAGGAGCTTCGTGATGCAGCCTTTTCGAGCAGCCTACAGTACAAGGAGAGAGTAAGAAGTGGCATGATTCTCATATCAGCCACAAGCAGTTTGAGCCAGGACGGCGCGTATGGTTGTTCGATGCCAGGTTGAGATTATTTCCAGGGAAGCTACAGAGCAAATGGAAGGGACCCTATTTGGTTAGAAAGGTACACGACAATGGGAGTATTGATATATCTGAGTTGTCTTCTGAGAGTACCTTTCGCGTTAACGGGCAGCGGCTCAAGCCATATCTTAATCATGAGTCGTTGGTCGTTGACGTTGCCCCAATTCATTTTGCGTGAGATGTGGTCTCTTGACTCACATCTATTGCATCTCACGCCTGATTACCACTGTTCCTCCGACTTGTATAGATCCAGTTTTTCATATCACACTATTCTTCAGCCCAACACCCCATTTGCATCTTCGACGTTGCTATACTTAGAGTGCACTTTACCCTAAGTATAAGGGGAGTGTGAGACTTTTGAGTCCCTTTTGATTCATTTCTACCTCTGTTTTGCTGCTTATACTTAGAGATATTTTACCCTAAGTATAGGGGAGGTAGACCCTGTACATTCTCACTCGGATTTCCCTTTGTGTACAACATGCTATACTTAGGATTATTTGATCCGAAGTATAGGGGGAAACCCCGAGATTTCTTGCATTTCTATTCTTTCATTTGTCTTTGTATATATCCTTACCTTTCACTTCCCTATATTAAGCACGAGTTATGTCTTCTTCATCGCTCTTGACACTGAGGACATCGTTCGAGCTAAGTATGGGGGGTGTAGTATATATTCCATATATTTTAGGCATAACTCGTACTTTGTGTGAGTGTATTAATAAAAAAATGGCTAAAACCCAAAAATCCATAAAAATTTAAAATTTTTTCCTATAAATAAAATTCTTTTATTGCACATACATAGCTAGTTGTACAAATTATTTTTGTAAAAATGTTTGTAAAAACCTTTTGTGTAAATAGTTTGTAAATATTTTGATATCAAAATTATGTATATAGTACAAATTTTTTGTAAAATGTTTTGAAAAACAAAAGTTCGCAAAAACCTTGTGTTAATTTGTGTAAATATTTTGCAAAACTTACATTCATGCATACATCCATGTTTTCAAAACATTTTTCAAAAATTTTGCACATTTGTAAATATTTTGTAAATTGCATCTTTGTAAATATTGTATAGTTTTTCCTGAATCATAGTTGACATTTAAACTAGCCTGGAATTAAATTGGAAAATGGAGCTTGGTTAAGATCTTAATCCACCTAATTCTAAGAGGAACCTTATAGGGATTACGGTTCAGACTTTTCAGGTCCATGGTGACTTAATTCTTTGAGTCCACTAGGCTATGATCATATGTCATCTCGATGAGCCTAAGCAGAGCACTTAACAACACACACATGACTCATATAGACAATGGCTTTACTTGGACCAGCACTTTACACCGAGCTCTCTATGGATGAGGTGGTGAGGAGGCGGTCTTCCTTGACTTGGGGTAGCATATGAGGGTAGTACTTCTAGGCGAAACCTCTCTTCTTCTTATAGTGAAGGAAGTGCGTCTCAACTTGGTCCAGTCGCCATGAGGTCTAACGACATGAGTTGTGGGTTGCAATAATGCTTCAAAAGAGGGATAGTCTACTGGCTTAAGAGGAAAAATTCCTTATGTATATATGCTGCACTTTATAGATATGTTGTAAATATGCACATCAAAAAAATGCAAAAAGAAAAGAATAACTCCAAAAAAGTGGTGGGTCTGATAGAAAATGGTAATCCCACCGGAGTGTATATAGTGCAATAAGCAAAGCTTGGTATTCATGTTCCATCTCTTGTAGCTTGCAGCATGGAGACTTAGCTACACTGGTTGAGCTCCCAGGGATACATGGCTACACTGGCCATGGTCCATTCTCTTCTTCCCCCTCTTCTTGAGCCGGTTGAACTTGAACTTAGAAGGGAATACCCCACTCCTCGAGGAAAGAGTGGCCAGACTAAGGTCTTAGAGTTACCTTGTTGGGGAGTGTTGTCATTTTGCTACTTCTGAGATAGAGAGCTAGACCTCACCTAGACAGTACAAGGAAAGATTCATGGTCTTCAGGGTTTGTGTATGTAGACTTGTTCTGATATGGACTATCGAGGAGTCTTGACTATAGATTAGGGGAACTTAGAGGCCGTTAAGTTTTAAACCTAAGTCCAAATAAGGTTCCGACACATTAATAATCCAAAGATCTAACTAAGCTCCATATTTCAACTTAATGAAGGCAAGTTTAATATTTAGCATTGACTCATACATTTTCCCCTCTTTTTCTTTTTCTTTTTTTTCACTTCTTTTTCAAATAAGTGTTTACTAAGGGACTAGCAAAGTTAAGTATAGGGGGTGATGAATCCTCATTCATCACTCTTTATTCTTTTATTTTAGCTAAAAACCTTTGCAAAACACCATGTATATGTTTGTAAATAAAATAAATTATCAAAAAGCATGCATTGTGTAAATATTAATAATTAGCATGTTTTTGTGTAAAAATAAAAGAATAAAGAAATAAAAAAAAGAGGGAAATATTTAGAATAAATATTGAGTGACCTGAACCCAAGGGAAGGCTCAACATAGGCCTGACCGCAAAATAAAATAAGCAGAGAGACATAGGGTAACTCAGCCTTGTACATAACCCCCCTCTTAGTGTAAATATTTTATTTCTAAAAATAAAATTATTTATGTGTTCCCCATATTTTGTATATATTTATAAAAATAAAATAAAAGTGGGAAAAATAAAATAAAAATAAAAATAAATAATTTCTCTCTCATCAGTGTTTATATACCATGTATATAAAATAAAAGATGTATTTATTTTACCCTTGTAAATAATTAATAAAAAACAAATAAAAATCATTATATATTCCAAAATTTATGGTGTAAATAAATAAAATATAAAAATGGAATAATTATACATAAATAACATAATAAAAAAATAAAATTCAAAACTACATAGGTATTTGTACTTGTATATAATAATAATATAATGTAAATACATAATTTATTTTTCAAAGAAATAAATAAATAAACATTTTTTATTTTGTAAATATTTTGAAATAAATCCTTTTCCTATTTTATTTTTAATTTTCAAATCTTTTTCCAATGGATTTTTCTCATTGGTCCACGGGGGATTGTTGACCCCCGGTCAACTTCCCCCTTGGACCACTTCGCTCGGATCCGTGTGACGACCCGATCTTCCCTGACTTTTCCAGACACGATCTGACCGCCTTTCACCCAAACCTCGGGCCCCGATTATCCACGATACATCCATGATCCACGCCCGTCATTCTTTTTAGGGATCCGTGCTTCGATTTGCTCACCTGACTCCTGGCTTTCCGGACCCCTACCAGTATAAGACCTCGCCTCCGGCCGCATTTTCACGTCACCTTCGGCCTCCGTCTTCAACTCCCAGGACCTCCATCTTATAGCCTTGAGTGACAGTAAGCCCTAGGAGGTGTTGCAGCGAGGAAAGGAGCGGTCTAGCCCCTGGTCCGGTGGTCTTCACCGCCGTGCTCCGCCCATCGGCGAGCTCAAGCCTCTGGAGGCGTCGCTCCATTGAGGCAAGGACTCCAGGAGACGCAACATCTCCCCCACAGACGCCCTCGATCACCAGGTAGCCTCGATACCCCTTAGATTAGCTTTAATCTCGTTCTCTTGATTTTGCGCTGCCGGCCTCCGCCGGCCAATCCACTCTCATCCGACCGTTCGTTTCTCCATCCAATCATCGCATCACCTCTGCGACACCTCTCTCCACATTTTACGCCCCTCCGATCATCTTGGTTCGCCCTGGAACCAAGACGTAGGTCTCCTCCGCCGTCACCTCGCCAGAGACCCCCGCTCCGCCTCACTAGATCACCCCTTTGCTCGCTAATGGGTCGAGGCAGTTTGCCCTCGACCTCTCTTGCCTCCTGTCAGGTATCACGGCGTGAGAGCTTCATCTGGAGGCTCATCCATTCAGGACAAGAGTTTCAGGTGCTCGACGTCGCCGGGGACCCTCCAGGTCCTCCCGGCCTCATCGGAGCACACCACGAGCTGCGGACGACCACCAGCTTCGATTTTCCCACCTGAGCATCTCCGGAGGAGGACCATAGCACGCGTATTGGCCTGACAAAAGTCATCGACGAGCTGTTCTTTCAGGACCTTCTCCCGCCATCAGATCGAGCCCTCGTGCCAGATTAGATCATCTCCGTCCATCTGAGGGTTGCGTCTGACCGTTGGATCCAGCCGAGGATCTGATCCAGGCCGCACATCATCGAAGGGGTACCTGCGCACCAGAGCCGTTCGATCTTACACGTGTCCCCACTTCAGCCATGGATCTTAATAAAGGGGTAATTTGCATTTAGGCCCTCTTTCGTTTTTTATATTTTAGTTTAGTCCTGTAAATCTCTTTTATAGTTGTTTTATTTTGGGTAACTTGCACTTTGGACCCTGATGTTTTTAGATATTGCATTTTAGTCCTTGTACATGTGTGCACGTGCTTCGACATGTGATTGTGGAAAATTTGCATATTCTATCCTATAGTTTTGGGTTGTTACTGTTTGCATTTCTTTAAATAGGAATTACATAAATGCCCTTGTTTTTGTAAATCACGTGCGTGGCTCGTGCCCACCTGGGATTTTGCATCTTTGGCCCTGTGGTTTTTACACGTGTTATTATTTGGCCCTGCAACTTAGTTTTCTTTGCAATTTGGTTCCTATGTGCTGTTCCCTTTTTATTGATTGAATAAAATATCAAATAAACTCCAAATCTTGCAAAATTTGGATACATGGCTCCTGCCACTGTGTAAAAATTTCACAATTTTTTTGGGACATTTTTATTATTGTTTGCTATTTTTAAAAATAAAAAACACCCATTTTTGTCATTGTTTGAATTATAAAATCAATTAAAAACATACAAAACCCATCTAAAAATTACAAAAAATTAGGTATTGTTTATTTGGTTGTTTACTTGCTTCAGACCAATGTATATCTTGTTTGGATTTATAAAACCCCAAAAAATATAAAACCCTAAAAACCTTATAAAAATGTTAAAAATTCTAAAAATTCAAAAAATTGCAATTTTTGCTTTTGTAGCTTAGTCTTTATTTCTATTTTTAATAAAAATTACCTTCAGATTTTTATAGGCTAATTATCTATTTTTAATTAGCCTTTCAAATCTGGCTGCACATTAGTCCATTGTTTTTGCCTTTTTCAATTTTCATAAAATCAACTAAAACATATAAAATTCTGAAAAAATCTCCAAAAAACACTTTAAAATATAAAAAACAGAAAAATAATCTTATTTGAGTTTTCTGAGTTGTTTTGGAGTGTTTAATAAATTATGGTTTGTGTGTTTTTGCCTTTTTCTTACATTTTCTTTATAATTAAAAATACAAAAAACTTTAAATTATATAAAATCCACCAAAAATTCATTTCTTTATTTTATTTTCTTTTTGACTACTTTGTAGGCCGATTCGGCCAACCCGTGCCCTTGAGTTCGACCATGGTCGCTATACCATGTTAAATAAATAGCGAAGACCGCTCTTTGATTTCATTGGTTTTTTAACTTATTTTAGTGGTCTGATTTTTCTTGTTGACTGAGTCTCTCTGATTGGGTCGCAACAACACCGATTATTTTTACCTTAGCCTGATAGCGAGAAGTTATCTCAGGTCATCAACACTCTACACTACTTGCACTATACACATCTTTTGTAGAGTTATAATAAATTTTTACTCCGCACCGCTTTTTCATTGTTTGATCTCTGTTGTGGGTTAATTGTTGTTTTAATCCGGATTTCGTGCGAAGTCAACTCAACGACTGTTGATTCGCCTTGTGAATTAACACGACCTCCCGATTTCTACATTAAACACCACTGTAGCTGCCATGAACTCGGCCTCACAAGATGATAGTGACACAGTCTTCTGCTTTTGAGAATTCCAAATAACAATGCTCTCATTGATATAGAACGCCATCCCTTTGGTGCTCTTACGATCGTCTAGATCTTCGGGCAGATCACTATCTGTGTAGCCGGTGATCACCTCGTTTCCTGCTTTTCTGTCATATACCAACCCATATTGTATTGTCCCCTTTAGATATCTCAGGATTTGTTTGACAACATTGTGATGCATTACGGTGGGTCGTTCCATGAACCGACGTGCCACCCCAACTGCGAAAGCCATATCCGGTCTAGTATGGAAGAGATACTTGAGACATCCGATGACCCGAAGGTACTCAGTGGCATCCACCGGGTGTCCCTCAACATCTTTGTGCACCTGCGACCTCGACTCTATGGGATACATGGTGGGGTTACATTCATGCATGCCGAACTGTTCCAACACTTTTTTTGCATATGTTGATTGCTTTATAGCGATCCCATCTTCACCCTGTGTTACTTCAATGTCGAGGTAGTGGTGTAGCAAACCGAGGTCACTCATCTCAAACTCGATCATCATTTGCTTCTTGAATTCAGCAATAGCACATGGATCTCATCCTGTCACAATTAAGTCATCTACATACACCCCCACAACAATGCCAGTACGATCTCCCCCTCGAGTATACACGGCTTGTTCATGTTTACATCTTGAAAAACCAAGTTCCTTCAAGCTCTGATCAAGACGAACGTTCCACGCCCGCGGTGCTTGCCGGAGGCCATACAACGCCTTACATATACACAAGGTGCTCCTTGCCCTGTACTACAAACCCTTCCAATTGTTTAATGTAAACTTTCTCATGTAGTTCTCCGTTGAGGAATGCCAACTTGACATCTAAGTGATGCACCTGCCATCCACGGGTTGCCACGACAACAAGGATGAAGCGTATTGTATCAAGTCGAGAAACTGGTGCAAACACTTCCTCGAAGTCGACACCTTGACGTTGCACGTAGCCTTTAGCAAACAATCTTGCCTTGTGTTTGATCACTTCCCCATCAGAGTTCCTCTTGAGTTTGAATACCCATTTGAGGCCAATTGCTTTCTATCCAATCAGAAGTTTTTCAAGAGACCAAGTCCCATTCTTCTCAATCGACTAAATCTCCTTGCTCATTGCATCTTCCTAGTCTGGTTGTCCAACCGCTTCACGATAGCATGATGGCTCCTCCAACTCCATCAACAATAGATCCTCCTCAAATCTTCATCTGCCAAATCAACACAATGAGCTTCTTTCATGGCATCCTCGATGAGCCTGTATCGAACTGGACCATCATGGGACTCATTGCCACCTGCCGACCTGATGGCATTGATCCCCTGTGACTCTCGAGCTGGTGTAGAATTCGGTGAAGCTGTTGGTGTGGTTGGTATCGAGGTATGCGATGCCATGTCGCCCGCCACTGCCTCCTGTGTTGTGGTAAGTGATCCAATCGTTGTGGCGTCACAAGCCTCCTCTGGTATGGCAGTAGGAATCCCTGCCTCGGCATCTCCATTTCATGTCGTGGTAGCGTTATCAACCACCGTGGAAACCATTTCGTTGATGATGAATTCTGATGACTTCTCAGCCTCTGCACCTACATTCCAACACCAAAGCACATTCTCCTTGAATTGTACATCACGACTTACAATGACTTTATTTTGTCGTGGACCAAATAACCGGTGGGCCTTGCTCCCATCCTCAACGATAAGATATACCATTGCTTTGCTGCGATCATCGAGCTTTTCAAGTGTGGAGTGGTGATCTTCACATGTGCCGTGCAACCGAACACTCGAGTGTGGACTATGTACGACTTCCTTCCATTCCAAGCTTCAAATAGAGTGTGGTTGCCCATCGCCTTTGTCAGTAGCCGATTAAGGAGATAGACTGCATGCCTCACCGCCTCCCCCCAAATAGGGATCGAGCCATGTCCATCACCGTGCAATTTCGCCTTTCCACCACTCCGTTCTACTGTGGTGTGTATGGGGGCGGTGAAGTGTCTAACAATACCGGCATCTTCACAGAGCCGAGTGAACTCGGCTGAGAGAAACTCTCCCCCCGATTTGTGAGTAGTATCTTGATCCCGCTATCACATGTGTTTTCCACCATTGTCTTGAACTTGGCGAATACCGAGAGTTCTTGGTCCTTTGATCGGAGCACATATATCCACATCCAACGAGAGTAATCATCAACAAGAAGCATGAAGTATTGATTACTTCCTATCGTCGTTGGTGTGATTGGGTCACATAGATCTCTAGGGATCAATTCGAGTTGCTTCTCCGGACGAAAATTAGCAACCTTTGGGAACAGATGCCTAGCCTGCTTTGCCACCAAACAATCGTGGCAGACTTGGTGTGGATGAATGATTGATGGCACTCCCCTGACCGTCTCCTTGTCGGCCAACATCTTCAATGCCTGGAAATTGACGTGACCCAACCGTGCGTGCCATAGCCATGCTGGGTCTTCCAAACTTGCCAAGAGGCAGATGGGATGAGATAGTTTGAGCTTGATCTTGTAGAGGAGATTTTCTGAGTGCCTCACCTTCATGATCAACTACATGTGGCTTTTAGCAAACACCTCGAGTACATCTTCGTCCATGATCACCTTGTGTCCATTCTTTGTTAATTGGCCTAAGCTAACCGTGTTGCTTTGTAGGCTGGGAATGTAGTACACATCCTCAAGAAGCCATTGCTCACCATTCTTGCAGGCAAAGAGGATGGAACCCATTCCACACAGATATCCCATCGCCAAATCTTACTCTCCCGGTGACACTCTCATCCACTTCTTGGAAATTATTCTTGTCACCGATCATGTGGTTGCTTGCTCCATTATCGAGGAACCAGATGGCGCTACGGTTGGTCTGGTGCAGCTCCGGCCACACGCGATCTTTGTTTAACAACAGAATGTCTTGAGTTTGCTGTGGTAACAAAACTCCATGTTACCGTATCTCCTCAGAAGCAACGAGGAGTAACACCGATTCTGAATCATCGGTTTGTGCTAGGTCGGCATCTGCTTTCTTCTTGAGTGCCTTACATTGCGATGCGTAGTTTCCCATCTCATGGCAATCAAAGCAACAAATGTGGCTCTTGTCATATCCTCCATTATCGCGACCACGACTCCACCACCTGCTGGAGCCATGCCCTTCTGGCCTGTGGAAGAATCACCATTGCTACTTCTCTTCTACTTTGCCTCCCACTCTGCTTGAGTAAGAAGTAGCTGGTCGTTGAAGGTTACACCGGTATTAGTTCCACGTGGATGCGTGTGCTCGTCGAATACCTTCAACCGAGAGAGCACCTCCTCGAACAACATCATGTCGATGTCGCAAAACTGTTCGACGTTAGAGATGACGGGCAAGTACCAGTCTGGCATAGTATCGAATAGTTTTTTTTACCATGGTCGTATCATCCAGTGTGCCGCCGACGTTGGTGTACCTCACCGACATCGCGGTCAACCTTCCTGCGTAGTCGTTGAGGGATTCTCCATCACCCATCTACATGGCATCGAAGTCGCTCTTCAATGCCCTGAGCCAAGCATTCTTGACACGGTCGGCTCCAACAAACCTTGTTTTTAAGGCCACCCAAATCTCCTTCGATGATCTCTTCATAGCGACATGTATGAAGATGTCCTCAGGAAGAGCTTGGAGTAGATGCACCTTAGCCTTTTTGTTGAGCTTGATGTCAATGGCGTCATCGTTCTCTGGCTGGACTGCCGCCCAGATGCCTTAATCCTCCATGACGGCCTAGACACGGATGGACCAGCTGGTGTAGTTCATCATCGTTAACTGCGGGTACGTGTATGAGTTAATACTCCCGCCTCTACTACTGCCACTAGAACCATTGATACCGCCACCTCCACCTGTTGGGATCATCGCCATCCTCGCCTAAGCCTCGGAAAAGGTCGTGGCTCTGATACCAAATGTAGGAGTTGAACAAAAAACACACACCTCATGCTTTCTCTTTATTCAATTTAAAGGCATCGTATTGTGCCAAACTTAGCACATTACAAAAAGGAAACGTAACCCATGCACATGCACATTAAAGAAAAAAATGAAAACAATGATATATGCTCAATATTATGATGTGAGATTCACGAAAATTTGCTGGACGTGGTGAATGCTCCAGCCATAACGACCATGACCAGATCATCGTGACACAACCACCCAGGAGAAATATTCAATAGTGCCACACACGTACCCTGGTGGAGAAATTGCCGCAGACCCCTCGCGAGTCTAGGTATCTATATTTTGGTCCCTGTTCACTTAGTTAGTTTATTTTATGCATTGTATTTTTTTGCATTTTGAACCATATGTTTGCATGTTATTTTGAACCTCATTTCATCATCATTTTAATTATTTAAAAATTGCATGACGTTCTACAATTAATTGTCTACATTGTTGCAAGCTCATGATACCTTTATGTTATGTGATTAATTACTAATATTTATTCTTGCGAAAATTGATGTATTTTATCCAATATACGATTAAAAATTCATAGATAATTAACCATAGTTCCAAAAATTATCAAAAAAATCACAAATAGTAGAATTAATTGTTAGGAACATTGTGCAGAAAAAGAATAGGGATATTTACACCCATAACCCTGAGTAATATGGTAATTACCCCGGATACCCTCGATAAACACGAATTACATGAGAAACCCCGAGTAATTACTCCGTCTTACATCCATAACCTTCTATTAGTTTCAACCATTAACCCAACCATACAGTTGAGTTAATCTAACCTGGCCATCGATCCAATGGCTAAAATTAAGTCAAAAGAAAAAAAAGAAGAAGAATGACCCAGGGACTGGAGGGGTGGGTTTCTGATTGCAAACGCCAGGGGAAGCTTGCAGGCGCTGGAGGGCAGGGGAGAGGGTCCTTGATTGCAGGTGCGACCGGGGAAGGGGGGTGATTTTGGGTTGCAGGTGGGGGGATGCGGCGGGGCTCAGGGCAGAAACTGGGCGCAAGGAGGAGGGCGCACGGTTGGACCTGGGCGCAAGCCTCCTCGGGAGCAGAGACAGACAGGGAGAGGGCCTGGGGAGCTCGCATGAAGGCAGGCGGGGAGAGGGAGGAGGGCTCGCATACGGTTTGAGAAGGCGGAGGAGGTACCGGAGGAGGTTGCCCTGGATCTCCATCCCAGGAGGCGCAAGGGGGGGGGGGGGGTTGGGAGGTGCGACCGACCTGGGGGGGTGCTGGACCTACTGGCAGAGGAGGCGTGTCGGGGCGCGGGCGGAGGAGGCGCGTCGGGCGGGCACGGGCGGGAGGAAGCGCATCCTGCGGGCGGAGGAGGCGCGTCGGGCGGGCGCGGGCTGCCTTGGAGCTCCATCTCAATCGGGGCGGGGGGGGGGGGGAGGGGGGAGGGGAGGTGCGACCGACCTTGGGGTGGGGTGGGGGGGCAGTGTCTAGACCTGCGGGCGGAGGAGGCACGTCGGCTGGGCGCGGGGTGCCCTGGAGCTCCATCCCAAGCGGGGGAGGCGGGGGCAGGGCCTGGACCTGCGAAAGGAGGAGGCGTGTCAGGGCGCGGGCGGGGTCTGGACCTGCGAGCGGGGGTTGCCGTGGAGCTTCATTCCAGGAGGCGTGAGCACGGACCTGGGTATGGCTCGATCCCAGGAGGAGGCACGGGCGTGGGGTTGCCCGGAGGGGAGGGGTGCAGGCGGAGTAGGGGGGGCTTGCTGGGGGAGGTGGGGCGGCCGGCGGGAGACCTCGACTTGGGTGGGTGTGCTGGGAGGAGGAAGGGGAAGGAGGAGGGAGGGGACATTTGTCTTATTTGTTAATAACTAAAAGTTTAAGGGTATAAAATATAAAATCCGTGACGGATACCGTCATAATTGACGGAAAATTGAATGAAAATTAACACGGGGTTCTGGGTGTAAGAGTTAAGTATTACTCAAGGTCTTACATGTAATTCGTGTTTATCGAGGGTTCCTGAGGTAATTACCATATTACTCAGGGTTATAGGTGTAAATATCCCAAAAGAATAACATTTACATTGTTCTCTAGAAAAAAACATTTTGCGCACTTCATTGATTAATTTTTATAGGTATTAAATCCAACATTTTTAGGTTTTAAGATTTTTCTAAGATAAATCACCCAGTGACCTATCTTAGATCATTTTATTTCCCAAAAATAAGTAGATTGACTCTTTATTATAATTAATTAATGAAAATTTCATTGTCTGCATTCTTTCATTCATAGAAAATTCATTTTGCATCCAACAATTACAAATTTTACAGTAGTCTAATTTAATTGCATTCACATTCTGGACAAGTTTGAGGATTTTTGGATGTAATTTGTTCGAACTTTCCATTTTAGTCCCCGAACTTCGTTAAAATTGCATTTGTGTCATTTATTACATTTAAAAATACCAAAAAAATTCCTCTCTGAAACCTAATTTCTTGATCAACTTTAAGACAACCTAAGGAGACAGTTGCCTCCCTGAGTTTGACCTTGGACTTACCCATGTAAAAAAGAAATTGACCGCTTGCTTTAATTTGACATTAATTAAATTTACGGTTTTTGATTAATCGTGAAATTGCCCGCCTACAATGAAATTGTTAGATCGACGTTATTAAAAGGGTAAATTTGTAGGTTCTTCAAATGGCGACATTATCGGGGAGGCACGGCTTAGGTTGTTTTAAGAATATCAAGTTTTAGATTTTCCATCCCCAGGTAGTCTGACCCCTGATTTTTCTTTAATTAATTCTCTATTTTTTTATTTTCCATCTCTTTTATTTTTGTATATTTTTTTGTGAACTTCTCTCTAATAGTTGATCTTCTAATTTTCGTGAGAGGTACCTAGTGAACTTGGAGCGGTTTTCTTGGAAGCCAATGCAACTCGAAGCGACAGACCACTTGAAGAATTTAATATTTAAAGGAGAGAATTTTTTTAATTAACTACTAACTTCCAGCGGTTCCCAATCAGGTTCTCGCGTGTGTAAAAAAACTAAACATTTTTCTGTGGTGTGTCGGCTTGTTTCACCCTCACCGGTGAGGGTGGGGCCCGACTTGAGTGGTTCATAGTTTTAGGACTGTACTACGGCTATTAGAGCTATTAGGATTTTTGATTGTTCTCGTAGGACTAAGACCACACTTACACAAATTATACACACTAGATCGTCCCTCATTTAGCCAAATTAAATTCTGCTATCACTCGCTAATAGAAATTCATGATCTAGGTGTGATTTCTCGTGCATGCATTAGATTAACCTTTCTAGGGAAATTTCAATTCTGTCTAGCATATTCCACAAAGATTGCAAGGAGGCACTGTAAGTATTTCGAACTCAGCATTCATCATCGTGTTTTCCCGCTACACAACTTTTTTGATTCTCCCTTGGTTTTCACTCACATAGGAATAAAGGAAATTGGAATCCCCGTGTAGACGTGCATTGTTCCCCACTCAAATTCAAGTGATAACCAAATTAAAACTAGGGGACTGCTAACATTATTGATTAATTAAAATTGGATAAAATTGAAAATCGTTGTTTTCGAGAGAGCAACCCCGTCATTGTTTGATTTTAGGCTGAGTACAAGAGTGTGTGCACACACTAAGATAGAGCCCAAATCTCCGCCTTCCATATCAACGTACCCCACTCTTCGCAAATATCATAGACTGAAGTATTTGAAGTTCAACTGACCAACACCAAGTAGCCTCCGCTTGCTTTGGCAAGTAGACAAGTGCGAACCAGCGATGCGACGCGACAAGTTGGTTAGTAACCCCCTGGGGCGAAGTGACAAGACTTGTCAGCCTCCACCTACTTTGGTAGGTAGATAGGGGCATGTCCCTGAACTTCGTCGATATTAACCGAGTAAGCTAGTGATAGGAGCCGAGAAAGGAAGGGCGTTGGTATCTTAGACGACAGGCTAAACAGGGAGACGCAGCCGGCACTCAGCCGACTCCCCTATAGGCCATCACGCTTGAAACCAAATAGATTAATCTGACCCAGCTTCGGGTCCTTTATTGTATGAGTTGGTGAAATCGGGGTTTGCGTTGTGTATTGAATTGTGTGACAATGCACTTGCACACATAGATCATGGTTTCGCAAATCTTTCTTCCATTCCTTTTGAAGATGAAGGAATATTGGCATTCATACCCAGACTCCATAGGTAGCGCTCACATGACAAATTCGCAATCTTTGTGTTCATTTCCTTTTCAGAGAAATCCTATGTTTGAGGTAGTTTCTCCCCAGCCACCATTCTCTTCACCCACCCACCACCCTTATTTGAAACTTCAAGATACGAACCGCTCACAGAACCGAACATGTTCTTTGAAGACACAATGGAGCGCGCAGACTCGAGGATGAATATTGGTGTAACCGACTTTGATAGAGGAACACGATTCCCGATTACGTATGAAAATTCCTTATTTGAACCATCCTTTATTCGGGACGATCCACAACCTGAGTATGATCAATTTTCCTTTGACCACATAGATGGCATCCAAAGTCAAGGAAATAGACCTCATGACCAGACCTTGATCATAGAGACTTACTATATCTCGGTTCAAGAGAAAGTGCCAATGCTGCGGCATACTGAGCATAGTCACTTAAATTCAAGTCATGAGACGATAATAGATGACATGGCTCAGATCAATAAGAGGACCAAGGTTTTAACAAAACAATTTGATAATGTCATCCAAATAGTCAAAGATGTGATAATAAACCAAGAGGAGTCAAGAAAAATCACAGAGCGAACCCGAAACTCAGAATGTGCCTGACACATACACAGAAACATCACAAACCACTGACCCCCTACTGACTTTAGTGAAAATTTAAAAAAAAAATAAAAATCCAGAGCTTCCATTAATCAAGGCCATAGAGTATGTTCCCCATCTTAGGAGATTTGTGAAGAGTCGATTATCACTAAGAAGACGGGAAAGAAAAGATCTAGAACAGAATATCATTTAATCACTATGGCCAGTTCAATGGTGCTGACCCAGAAAAAACAAGGTTCGGAAAGTGAAATAGTTGACCAAGAAATCTTTGAAATTGAGAATACATAATTTAATAATGTTCGGATTAACGATAATTATACATTGAATATCCTTCCGAAGTTCGTGTTTGATGGACTCGAACTCGGACACCTCAGAAAAGGCCCGAGTGATCGTTCAGTTTCCTGATCGATCCACAAAAAGATCGAGAGGAATCATTCCCGTCGCCACTAATTTCCAAGATGTCGTACATAGAGTGGACTTCATTGTCTTGGACATTAAACATCGAGGAAATTTATCTGAGTCTCCCATTATTTTGGGAAAGCCGTTTCTATCTTTCGCTAGAGCGACTATTTAATTATGAGACTCAAGATATCATTTTCCCGAACACAAACCAAATAGATCAAATTCTCGAGGACACACCAAACCCTGAGACGACGAAACAGGAAACTATCAGTCATGATATAGAAGATTCCTCATATGTGCAAACCTCTCCACTTATCACAGACACAAACGAAGGAGAGACATCTTATGAGACGGCCGACGAAACTACGAAGGTGAATGATATCAAATGAGACACACCCGATTCACCACACCGGACAAGATTATGTCAAATTTCCTGAGTCCACACACGCAAAGCCAACAGAAAGTAAATACTCAGGAAGTGCGCTGACCTTACAAGAATATTACTATTTATATGGAGACTCATCTGATAGGGAACTCATGGTTAGCACCTCACAAAGAATACCTCCTGATTCGACTAATAATATCACTTTCAACATATCGGAGAAAAATATCTCTTGAGGATTACTCACCAGATTCAGAGGATAAGAGCAGTATGAGAGAGCTCAGTCAGAGAATCTAGAGCCTAATCGGAATAAGAAGTCATATATCGACCCACGTTGTACCTTCTCTGACTCTCCCTATTATTCGTCTAAGGCTGACTTCCCTGGTCCCATTCAATACATGGGAACAATACATTATGACCAGACTGACACTTGTTTATCTGAATATTCAAAGGAAGAAAAGATTGACCCAAAAACTGAGCGAGCTCTGAGAAAAAAGCTAAAAAATAAGAATAGTTGGAGTGACGTGACTTTTATTATTATTCCAATGACAGCTCCGACGGTGGTTGGGATTCTTCTGATTCATCTTATTCCAATCAATATTCTCTTCCACCACATTTCATGAAAAAGATCAGTCGTAAACCGCCTTGATCATCGCCAACTTTTTTCCTGCCCCCATTGATTTTCTTATACATTTTCTTCCTAGACTTAGGACAAGGACTAAGTATAGGGGGAACTGATGCCATCTGTATTTATTTATCATTCTACTCCTCATTTGATCTATATATTCTCCAGACTCATCGGTTCTCACACTCACTCATGTACTATACTTAGCTGAACAAAGCCTAAGTATAGGGGGAACCGATGTCTGCTCTGTATATATCCATCCATTTCTCCTCTTGACCTCAGTCGCTCCGCCTTTTCTTCTTCTTCTTATATACTTAGGCTGAGCAGAGCCTAAGTATAGGGGGCGGTTGACTCCTTTTCCTATTTTTATTTATTTATTTATTTATTCTTTCTCTCTACGCTTAGCACGAGCTATGTCTTCTTGTCACTTCTCTGCTCTGAGGACATAGCACACGCTTAAGTATAGGGTGGCTTGTATATATTACATATATACTTTACCCATAGCTCGTAATTTTACGTATTTTCATATATATTATTACGGGATGGGTATCAAAAAGAGAGAAAGAAAGAAAAACACACAAAAAATTTCTTTACTCTTGCATATCATTCTTGCGTTTATACAATAAAATTATTTTGCACCTCATACACATCTGCATTTCATTTTTCATATCTAGCATATGCAAAGTGAAAAGTTATTGGGTTCTGAACCGAGTTTGAGTAGAAATGGAGAGTGGTCTTGACTTTGCCTTAATCTACCTAATTTACAGAGGAACTTCACCGCGAAAGAGGATTTTAAAATCTTCAGGTCTTTGGACTTAATTCTTTGAGTTTCACATGACAATGTACAACCTTTGACTCTTAGTGTCTAACCCGATTGCCTGATTCTGGGTATAGCTTTTGAGTAGGGAATAAACATGTTCTCTCGTACTATGTACTTAGCTCAACTCAAACAGGATGTTGGAAGACTGTGCGGGTCTCTTTTCTGGTAGCGTGGACATCTAAAGACCGGAGTGTGGGTTGAAATAAAGCTTCGGAAAAGGGATGGACGACTGGGCACAATTTTTTCTAAGACCCCAAAACATGTACAGAAAAACGATTCCATATCTGTAGGGACACAAAAAGATCCATGTAGACTCACCAAAAATCCATACAAAAAAGAAGCCAAATTACCAAATAAATATCTGACCAAAATGGTCCAAGCTTCAAGAAAACCTGCAGATCTTAGCGGAGACTAGGCTAAACTGGCCGGCTTCGCAAGGAGAGGTGACTACACTAGTCACCCTCCAGTTCTTTTCCCCTTCTTCTCACTTCTCCCCCTTTCGATTGTGAACACATCACGATAGAACATAGAAGGAAATACCTGAATGTTCGTGGGATATGCTTTGGGAGAATGATTGATCTAAGATGACTTCTGAGCTGAATCTGTTACAATGATATGTAGAACTTGATGGCTGTTGATTTAAAATCTTGTCTCACAGAAGTTCTGCCACACTATTACTTCAAAGGCCGGGTCTAGCTCCATTTTCACCTTTTGTTCATGACTTCGGTATGGAATCCAAAATCATTTCACCTTTGCATTTCATTTTAGTTGCTCGGGGACAAGCAAGGTTTAAGCATAGGGGGTTGATGAATCTACGATTCATCATACTAAAAGATGACAATAAAGCTTCGTTCCTGAGTAATTGGCTGCATTACATCATTTATTCTACATTATTATCATTCATGCATTTAAAATTAATATTTGTATTTTAGTACTCATAATTGCATTCATAATCATCTTCACATTTTCATCCAACTTCATGTATTTTTAACTAATTCATGCTAACTCTAATTGACCTCAAATTATTTCCATCGTGTATGCATTACTAACAAGATTTAATAAAAAAATATAAAAAATTACTAATTCAAATAATTGGTCCGTGAGACAAAACTCCAATTTCATACCAGACATACTAAAACACTCATATCTTCCTCATACAGTGTCCGATTTAGGTCTACTCACTTTTAAATAATATATATTCAAAGACCTTCAAAAAAAGACCAATTTCATAAAAAATTGAAGCTCGTATGTGAAAGTTGGGTTTTGGGCCTCTTTTGCGCGTTTTGTGTTTTACCCGTTTTTGACCTATTGTTTTATGTACATAATTAACTCTTTTTCTCTTATTTCTTTTTCTTTTATATTCTTTGATGAACGTTTTATAAAATCCACAAAAATCCAAATTTGAAATAAGACTGAAATCAAAGAATCTGACCAAGTCTAAGTGTCCCTTGCCAGTCTGCACAAATAACCCACTTTTTCTTCTTCATTTTCTTTCCCTATTTTCTTATTTATTACAAATAAAAAAAATAGATTATTATGTAAATATTTATCTTTGATTTTATTATTATTTTTCTGGATTTTTCTCTTAATTAAAAATCATAAAAAAATTACAAAACCCAAAAATCAAGCTATTCTATGAACCCAGAGTACTCCAAAAATATCGTTTTGCACAGAAGACCTCTTTTTCTCTTGATCTCTTCACGAAAGTTGTAGATCTCATTGAGACGAGCAATCTTCATGTGGAGCACTTTTCGATCCGAGGTTATTTGCTATTTTTTCTGAATTTTTCTTCCCTCCTTATTTCTAAATTTTCTGGAGCTGACATGTGGCAGCTCCTAGAGCCATCATGTGTCACTCATTTTTAAACCTCTTTTATTTTCGTTTTTATTAAAAAATTTAAAAAAATAAAATTTAAAACAATGATTCCTCCACCTCACGTGCCACGCACGTGAGGCTCCCTCTCTTCCCTTTCCAAGTCAACAGACTGTCTTCTCCGCCAACGGTTCTACCCACCCCCCGCTATCCTCTCCGCCAGCAACCCGCTCTGCAACCTCCGAGGGCAACGACCTACTGGCCGTTAGCTCTCTACCCTTATCCCCTCGTCGACTTCCACCCTATAAAAACACCTCATCCCCAATGTATAACCCCATCCGCCAAATCCTAAGAGAGAAAGAGAGAGTTTGAGAGGGAGGCCGGTGACAGAGGCCTCCCATCTCGGGCATAGACTTCCTCCGACGAGATCACTAGAGCTTCGTCGCGCTCCTCCTGTGGCTGAGGCGAGAACCAAGGAAGAGGGCCATAGCCCATACCTACGCCCAGGCGAAACTACATCCCTTCTCCTTCCGTATTCGTCCTCCTCTCCAAAGTCCCCTGTTTTCAACCCCAATACTCTGTTCTTTAATTGCCCATCGTCGCCACCTTCAACATCGTCCACCTTCAACCACGCAACCACCTCGGTTGGTTCGTCATCGACAACCCGCACATCCAACAATGCCCTCGCCTTCCAGCAGCTTGCGCCACCTGTGCGCATTGCTCCACCATCCAGTATCCGGAGCACCGCCTGCTCCTACGCCTCCACGCCAAGCGCGGCCGCCAGCCTCTCCAGAACCCCACCAACTATCGCACATCAACCCCTCGTCAACGTTCCACCAGCCAGCAGGCGGCATTCGCCGCTCCGCCAACACCCGCGCGAGGGGACCCATCTTCAAGCTACAACCCACAGCCATCCATAGAGGAGAGTAGGAGCCCTTCGTTCTCCGTGTGAAGCCGCGTCGCCTGAAACCACCGCGCGCCCTTGGCAACCTTGCCAGCCATCTGACTGTCGCGATCTCCTCCACGACTCCAGCCATCGCGTCTTGCGCGACCGTGAGCTCCCGCGTTGTCGGCCTGAAGTCTTCGCAAGCTTCACCTGGAACAAGGGTCTCTTGCTGGATCTCTATTACCGAAGATCAAAGCCCCCAGCACGTGAGAACCATGTGGGGAGAAAGGTCATTTGCAGAAAGCCCCCCCGGAGATTTATCTAATCGCAATCAGACCCCCACCCCTCAAGCATGCAAGTGCCACGTATGTGCCCTATGGAGAAATTGCAGCAGACCCCTCGTGGGTCTAGGTATCTACATTTTAGTCCCTATTCACTTAGTTAGTTTATTTTATGCATTGTATTTGCATTCTGAACCCTGTGTTTACATGTTATTTTGAACCTCATTTCGTCATCATTTAAAATATTTAAAAATTACATGATGTTCAACCATTATTTCTCTACATTGTGGCAAGCTCATGATACCTTTATGTTGTGTGGTTAATTATTAATAATTGTTCTTGCGAAAATTGACATATTTTACCCAATCCGTTCTTAAAAATTCGTAGATAATTAATCATAGTTCCAAAAATTACCAAAAAATCAAAGATCATAGAATTAATTGTTAGGAACATTTTGCCCAAAAAGAATTACATTTACATGCATAGTTTTCTCTAGAAAAATTATTTTACGTATTTCATTGATTAATTTTTAATAGGTATTAAATCCAATATTTTTAGGTTTTAAGATTTTTTTGAGATTGATCACCCAGTGACCTATCTTAGATAATTTTATTTCCTTAAAATAATAGATATAATATTTATTATAATTAATTAATGAAAATTTTATTGTCTGCATTCTTTCATTCACAGAAAATTCATTTTACATCCAAAAATTCCAAAAAAAATATAGTAGTCTAATTTTATTGCATTTCACATTCTGGCCAAGTTTGAGGATTTTTGGATGTAATTTGATCGAACTTTGCATTTTAGTCCAGGAGGTTCATCAAGATTGCATTTGTGTCATTTATTGCATTTAAAAATACCAAAAAATTTTCCTCTGCAAAAACCTAATTTCTTGATCGACTTTAAGACAACCTAAGGAGACAGTTGCCTCCCTGAGTTCGACCTTGGACTTACCCAAGTAAAAAAAGAAATTGACCACTTACTGTAATTTAACATTAATTAAATTTACGGTTTTTGATCAATCGTGAAATTGCCCGCCTACAACAAAATCGTTAATTCAACATTATTAAGAAGGGTGAAATTCACGGTTCTTCAACTGGCAAAACAATAATCGTCTTAATGGTCCCATTAAGTCGTAATGTGATGGCAACCATATCAAAAGATGTCAGTAAGCTATTCAGAATAGTCGCCACTTGCATCTTTTCCAGGATTTTTGTTCCGGCGATGGTTAGGTCCTTAGTCATGACAATCATTTTATTTACGTGTTTAATTATACTGTCACATTCCTTCATCTTGCACGTATTGTACTTGAGCAAGAGAAGCTGTATGTTCACCTCCTTCTTGGAGTCGTATTTTTTCTTGACAACATTCCACAACTCGTAGGCATTTCCACAGTTTTCAAAAACTCTAATTAGATTATCTTCCATGTGAATCAACATGAAACTATGAGCCTTTTTGACATTCTTGTATCACTGCTCATAAGTTTTCTCGTAAGCTTTCTTTTCCTCATCAATGGTTTCTTCAGAAAGCTTAGGAGCTGGGGCATCAATGACGCCATCAAGATTGTCATGCATAAGTCCATATCGGATTTTCCGGCTCCACATATCATAATTCACACCACCATAGAGGTGTTCTAATGTAACCAGTTCAGAGGCAATCAACTTGGTGGCCATCAAGACAAATAATCATTTCTTTCTTTCTTTCTTAGAAAGACACATGAAAGAAAGCGGAAATCGCAGTCTGTCCCAGAAGATGCAAGCAAAGATCTTCTGAAATAGCTGCAAAGCTCGATTGGATTATCTCTTACGATCAACAAAAACAAGGCTCTGATACCAGTGAAGGTAATCGAAGATGAGAAAGAAGGTTGTTAGGGATATAGGGCTTCCGTAAGATGGATGTTTCCTCTCCAAATCCATGGAGATATATAGGACCATTCACCATCCCATTCGCTCGAATCGTAATTGTCCATTTCATTCATTCCGGATTTATTCTCCATAAATCCAAATATTCATTTTGGATGTTACATTTTTATTATGATTTTGATTCCTCCATTGTTATAGAGATTTGTAAAAAAATTTTGACCATTAAGGTCAATATTTCTAACACATACAACCGAACTGAGGGAGTACCCGACCACCTACGACCTGCATCCTCACACTCTCCCCCGAGGCATTTCGGATGCGTTGAGTATCACAAACCTATCGTCGTCTTCATTCTACTAGACTCAATTCGAACAACCGACGACGGAGAATACTGACTATTCATGTTCCTCACCTGCGACACACACCAACATACTTCCTCGGGTCATTTCGACCATTGCACGCCCCACCGTGGCCTCCATCCCACCACCACACTCTCCCATGCCCATCCTCAAAATCGATTTGAATAGCCGACGAGTGCTGGATGCTTCGGCCCTCCGATCATCGATGACCTGCACTGCCACACTCACCTAGGCCATGCCAACTCAAGGACTAAGTCGATCGTGTTTACATAAATATAAAATATGAGATTAAAAACTTATCCTTACTCGGATAGCAATGGATGAAGTATTATAAATCATATGCTAAATGGGTTGGCATGAGAATACCTAAATCTAACTAAGTTCTATTTTTTCTAGAGATTTTTATTTTCTGAATTCGATTCTTTGTTCAGAATTCAAACGTATACTGCCTAAGACTCGAAGCAAAAAGAAAATTATATCCTAATGGGCTAAACTATATCGGATTTTAAAGGTTTTCGAGTACTACTAATTTTAAGATGGTTGTTTTTGGGTTAATGAAGCTCGTTTTATTTAATAGGACGTGCCCCATAATACATTATTTTATTTGTATGTTATCATTAGTCTATGTGAATGCTAAAGAATGCATTACATGTACAAATGATGGATGTTCAATTGCAAAGAAACTATAAAATGGCAAGTAGCATTGCAATTTTTAATCTACTAGTATCCGCAATCTATTTTATATGCTGCATAATTACAAAATTTTGAATTTTGGGGACCTTGAATTTCTTTTAAAATTTTCATTACATTTGACTGGTTATTTTATTGGAGGAAAGGGAGCATACTTTGTGAAGTAGGTAACCTTACCTATTTCACATTCCATTTTTGCAAATTTTTTATTTTTCTCAAAAAATATCACCGTGGATTTTCATAACTATATCCCTCTAATATGTCATTCAAATTTCGTTAGAAACAAAGATTCCTACGGCCTCCATCCAGAACAGGTAAAATGCAACAAATCTGTGACCGTTAAAAAATGACTGTCTGGATGGAGGCCGTAGGAGTCTCTGTTTCTGAAGAAATTTGAATGACATATTAGAGGGATATAATTATGAAAATCCATGGTGGTATTTTTCAAAAAAAAATAAAAAATTTGCAAAAAAAATGAAATGTGAAGTAGGTAAGTTACCTACTTCACAAAGTAGGCTCCCTTTTCTCATTTTATTGTCTTGTAAAATTTACAAGATGTAGTAATGAATAAGTGAGCAACATAGCACAAAACGTAACAACATTGGAAATACTTCAGTTTTGATTACTTTAATTTTGATACATGTTAATTCAGTATTTTCTTCTTAACCTATTCTACCTCTACCTAGTACTCCACACGTCAGGAGTCACAATGTGTCATGAGGAGCATTTCATATATCGTAAATGGCTGATTTTATGAGAGCCAAAACCTGTGAGAGTATAAGAGCAGTGATTCTGAACCACTAGATTCAACCATGAGAGAGAAGATAGAATCTAGTAGTCCAGAATTACTGTTCTCATGCTCTCACAATTTTTTGCTGTCACAAGATCACTCCTCTATATTGTAAAAGCTAAGATGCAGATAGTTTGGCAAATGAGAAATGGAACCGTGATCTGGAAATGTCATCAAAGAATGCAACCACATATTGTGATCTCTAGTGATCATAATTCCACGTTATGGTCAAAATTGAATATGCTAGATAAATGCGACCACCAATGGTAGCATTATTGTCGCTTGTGGTTGCTTTTCCAATGCGATCACAATACCAACAATGGTTGTCACATGTTTGTGCTAGTAAATTGGCTTTTTTTCTTGTAGTGTCTCTGGACTTGCATCATGCGATTTTCTCATGTGAATGTTCCATCTACATAAGCAAACTATGCGGTTTCTCTTCTCTCTTGAGAGAAAGGACCATATATGGAAGTCAAGAAGAGAGCAGATCCTCTGCAGTACTGCAGAGGTCTATTGTGAATCCGTGGTGCATCCTAACCGCTTGATCTTGATCGAACGGTTCGCACGAATTCCCTGTTTTTGTAGGCCCTTATCATGGGAATTCGTACGAACCGCTCGATCAAGATTGAGCGGCTCGGATACACCACAGATTCACTGCAGACATCTGCAGTACTGCAGAGGATCTGCTCTAAGTCAAGAAAGTATAACACTGTTATTTATGGAAGATCATTAATCCCATGTAACTAGGGTTTTAATGGCTACCAGTTCAGCAAGTGATTTTATATATGATACCAATTTGTTAATAAGGCAGTGTTTTGGATTTTGTTTTATATCATCTTCTTTCAATTTAATCATATACTAGATATTTTTTAATGATGAAGCATTCTGATTGCTTTTATTGGAGATTCCATTATTTTTTCCATAGATTAGACATACATATGGATACATATGTACATACATACACACATGGAATTAAATTTTTCAATGATCTGAGAGCCCATTAAGGTTGTAATGAGAACCCTCATTCTTATAAGTCTTTACAATCATTCTGAGAAATATATGTATTGTTTTACCATTTTTACATCATATTCTTACTATTTATGATCATTTTCACAAAAAAGAAAATCTATACGAAATGATCATTTATAAAAATAAAAGATATATGTAATATGAACAAAGATACAATCATTTCCAATTACTTTAGCACACATATATATATAATTTACATATATATATATATAGAGAGAGAGAGAGATTTCGACACTTATACTCTTAAGATCTTTTAGATAAGAATGATAAATCTCGAAGTTTGGAGCTAACTTTAAATTAGGTGACCTGATTTTTAACAAGTGTTGAGAGCACATACAAGTGTCAGAAGTTCAACGCTTTTGTGGATTTTTTTCAATTTTTATGTATTTTTTCAAGGTTTTGTAATTTTTATATAGTTTTCACCTTTTTTTACCACATACACGATTTTACAACAAATCATACGACAAAGGGTTTATTCATAAATTCATAGAAATATCTTTACATATTTTACAATAGTGTGCATGATTTTACAGAGTTAAACATTATTTTGCTCATATTTCTTGAATTTTATTGAGTAATATATACAAAAGTATGTGCAAGTACGAGTTACGGGTAAAGTATCACTACAACAAACATGATATGTGGCGACAATGATAAGATGACGGAAAATGGGGCCACATACAATCCTCATCCATATATTCCTTGGACAACAAAAGTACCATGCCCTCCTTTTGGGTTTTGAGAAACCCCATTCTCCCTTCTTTCCAAAACCCTATTCTCCACCCCTCCGGTTGTCTCCATCGTTCTTATACACCCTCTCCACATTCTCGACCTCTCTCCTCTCCATTCTCGATCTCGTACTCGGGACGCATTCTCGAGGCCAGATCTGCGATGATTTCTTGAGGTCCTCTCCGTACCGGCGATCTGCGACGATCTCGAGGCCGCCAAATCTTGACAATCCGCTAGATCTGCGATGCATTCTCGAGGCCGCCAGATCTTGAGGATCTGTGACGATCTGCGACGATTCTCGAGGCCCTCTCTATACCGGCGATCTGCGACGATTTCCATCAGCATCTGATCGCCTCCATCGACAATCCACCATCATCCCGTTTGTCTTTCCGCTCCTTCTCAGCCGCTAGATCTCGAGGTTCTCCAGCTCCATTTCCCTTGCCCTATTTTTGTAACCCTAGTTTTTGGTTGAGATCAATCTGGTAGTAGCCTTAGAGGGTTTCCATGTTAACCTTGGTGTCTTCATCCAATATTCCTTTATTTTTATTTACCTTCGCATTCCTATTTTTTTGCTCGATTTCGGTAAATCCAGATAGTTCAGTCAAACCCAATGGCACAACCCACTTGCTTTTTTACGAAAAGTAGTATATATCATAGATGTGATGTTTTTTTTATTAATTTTAGAAATATGTCTAGGAATCAGAACCATTCATGTATGTTCCTACGAGCAGCATTATGCATGGTCTCCTCCTAAGATCTTGTCTTTTATCGTCACACAACCTCTTTTCAGACGGCCCTCAGTAGATTTTAGGCTTCACTTTCATTCAGACAACGAATCACTTGCGGCTAAGTCCATGTTATTTACTGTTGCTATTATTATTATCATCCATAAATCGCATCCCAAGACCACATATACCATATCATGAGTTCTCATTTACTAGTATATATTACGATTTGATGTCTGCATGTATAGTCGTATCACTAAAAATTTGCCAATTCCTTGTGCAGTTGTTATTTCATTGTGTGTTCTCCTGTGATTTAATTTTATTGATCTCAGTACCTTTTCTTTTCCCACTCTAATCTTGAATCAATAATACATCTATTTCAAGGTGGATTTTTAAGGTGATTTATGTATTATTGATGTGCCTCTTTCTTATGTGGTGGCCATAAATGTTCATTTGTGTAAAAAATTTCCTTGCAAAGACACACATACACTCCTGGAAAAAAAATCATATTTACAAACATATCCGTGCAAACATTCTATTAACAAAGATATAGATGTAAATTCAACATTTTTACAAAATCATCCTTCTGTTACATAGTTACCCATGTCGTGTTAGAAATAAGGAATATTGGATGGAAAAATGGGATAAAGTTAAACGGAACTGGTTTCTTAGAATTGCTTGCTTTGATGGATGCAACATTTCTATTATTTCTAATCTTGCAATTCCATGATGTTATTGTGACGATGCGTCTGATGCTAGAAAAGATATCTATTTGGAGTATATCAAGGTCATCAATCTTTGGAGGAAGTTATTCTAAAAATATTTCATGATAAATTTATTTCAACTGGCAGTCATTCATATGTTGTAGCTACGTGTGTGGATTTAGGTGTGAAATTAAGTGTGGGTTACTATGAGAATTGTTCTAAATTTATACACTATAGCTTTACATAATTAAGTGTGGGTTACTATCATGGCTTTGAGAAAAGCAAGAATTGGTCAATAAAATTATTTGGGCAACTAAACATGTTGAGAGTTCTAGATATAGCACACCATTTTAGTGCGTCAAATGCCATTTCAGATCTATTTTGAGGACAACAACTTTTGCTTTATTGCGGTTTCAATTGGTGATCTCCAAAGTTATTACGAAGGCATCATCTACGCCCCTACCACCCATGAAGGCACATTGGGATGGTGGGATCATCTCTACAAGTTTAGGGACTCAAAAGTTAACGAGGATTTTGGAGATGATTCTTAACGAATAGTTGATCATGCTTATGTTGGACATGCGAGCCCACAGCGAGCCATTATGCAATAAATGTTATTGCACGTATCATTCCCTGATCTGAAATGAAGAATAAATAATTTGCATAATAGGTCCCTCTGTACAATTAGGGTTATGTACCATGGCCATCTTAATGATCATACAGTTGTTGATTCATTAAATGAATCATAGAGGCTGGTGTTTGGATGAATATCTAATGGTTAGATATATGAATCATCAAGCACCGTCAAATGATTATTAAGAGATGATCTCCAGCCTGAGTAGGAGATGGCAATCCTTTCTCACATAGGCTGATATCTGACCGACCTCTTGATGCAGGTCCTCTGCATGGGAATAGTGATTCGGAGGTGTCAGATTAGTTAAGTCAATGGGTTGACTAAGCGAGATCGAGATAACCTAAGTCTTATGTTGAACACTGTCACAGCATAGGAACACATCCTCTGACTAGAGACAGATGTATTACTATATGTCTGAGTGTGTACATTTGGCAGACCAGTAGGTTGATGACCTAACCAAGGTCTATACACCGGCGAGCTGGTGTGCATATAAGGGCATATGAGTAATACGATCTCTCAAAGGGATCATACAGGTTCACTTATGAACCGGAAGACATGAGCTCACTCATGAGGTATTGGGACCGATCAAATTCCATGCATGGTCGTCGTGCTTTGGAAGCATGACAAGAATTTGAAGGTATGATATATGCTTTGGGAAAGCATATGATCGATACCAAATCCCAATGACCAAGATTGAGAAACTTGGTGATCAAACCCTGAAGAAGACAGTATAAAATAGATCTTCATCTTCAGGTTGATCATTGGTCTTCCAGTATGCAGGATGTGCAGGTATTGGGAATACCTGAGGGTGATGTGATCATAAACGATTGTATAACCATGACGCTTCCAGTCCGAGGGAGTGATGAAACAGGTCTGGATTTTAGTGACTCCTCTCAGTAGAGAAGTAACTTGATCTTAGTCCAAATGCTGGACATTGATCTGAATGTGATTCAGATGCAATGAGAAGATTAAGTATATGGATTTGATTTAATCAAGCATCTATGAGAGGTCCGTTAGATCTGGATTTGAGATGAGATCTCAACATCCAAGTCACTATACATGGAACAATACAATCGCCCTGTCCTTATCTCCAAGTATCTACGGAGAAGGCACATTATTCTTGAAGGAGTTCAAGAATAATTCTTATGATGAATTTAGTATCCAAGTAAGAAGGTTTTGATAATTAAATGAGATTTATTTATCAAAGTATAATATGAATAAGATTCATATTGTGAGAATGTGTCCAAGATAATTAAATGAGATTTAATTATCAAGTATAATATAAATAAGATTCATATTGTGAGAATGATTATCCAAGATAATTAAATAGGATTTAATTATCAAGGATAAGCAGATCATGGATAGTGCTATCCAGAATATCTGTGTATATTATAAATGGGGTTTATAATATATCAGAGAGAGAGAAATATTGTAAATAGCATTTGTTAATTATTAATGTGGATTGGATCCACATTAGTTAATTAACTGGAAATGTAATTTACAAATTAGTTTAAGATGTGAATATGATTCACATATTTTTTCAATGGCATGATTGAATTATTTATTAATTAATTTGGAATTAATTTGGTGGATATTATTGTAATAATAGTTATTGCAATTAATTAAGAAATAATAATATAAATAAAAGGAGACAAACCACCAATAATTAAAGGTGGCGTCACCTATGACTTTGTCATAGGTGACGCCTCCTTGAATTTAGGAGGGGTTGTTGTCTCCTCTTATTTGTTGACTTATTATATCTTGATAAATTAATTTATGTTAATTAAATTTTGTTGATAATAATTCAACACATATTTAATTTAATGTAAATTAATGTTGTTGGTTTTTTAACCAACAACAATCATAGCCGTTGGATGGCTCTTGGATTACAATGATCGTTGGATCCATGAGAGCCATGGATTGAGATCCATTGGATCCCAAACTAATATATAAAGAGGGTAGCCTTAGCCCTTGAAAAGTACACCAAGTAGACGACTACTCTACTTCTCTCTCTCCCTCTCATTCTCGTGCTCTCTCTATCTCTCTCTCCATAGGGTGGCCGACCACCATTGTTGAGAAAGGAGAGAAGTTCTCGCCTTCGCCTTCGACGACTCGAGGATCTCCTTCTTCTTCGTGGCTACTTGCTGTAGAGGAAGACGACGGATTTCGCTTGACGAAATCAGGGGATCTATTGCTTGGATCTTCATCGAGGATTGCGGGAGGGACGCGACTCATCATCGTGCCCGCAAGTGTGTTCTTCGTGGATCGGACTTGAGACAGGAGGATCTCTTGTTTGGGATCTCGCGATCACAACCACGCTTCAAAGGTATTCCTTATACTTTGTGGTTTGATGAAACGATCCGAGAAGTTTTCTCGTGATCATGTTGTTTCATCGTTTGATTTGAAATTTTTAAATTCCGTTGCACCTTGCGACTAGTACGACTAGTCGCCCCGATCGTATTCGATACGATCATCACGCTTCCGTGATGCGCTTGAGGATTCTCAATATCCTTCAAGTGGTATCAGAGCCTTAGGTCGAAAAAGGTTTTGGATATGATCCATGAACCATAGACGACTTGGGTTTGAAATGGTCGCGAAAATTTTTTGGCGCATTTGAATTTTCGAAACTCTGTCTAATTGATTTTTTCGGCACTGTTTAAATTGTTTAAACATGAAATATTCAATTGGATTTTGTTCCCCATTAAACAAGGAAACCATAGGACTTGAGTTTACTAAATTTGGATTTAATTTGCTCAAGATATGGCCTTTTGAATATGCATGTATTCACAGTTGCGGGAACTACAGAACAGAACGTGATTAATTTGTTAATTACGACGTTGTTACGCCTTGAAATGCGTGAAATATCACTTAGGTTCTGTTATAAATCAAGTTGGCAATCTTAGGGCACTAATTTTGCGAATTTTGGATTTAAATTGATCAAGATAAGTTAATTTTAGTGATAAGGGGTCACTGCTGGAAATTGACATTTTTTGATCATGAACCTTGTGATAGTCGTTCAAATAATTGATGAAAATTAATTGTTAATTTTCTGAAATTGGTTATTGATAAATATTTGTGGAATATTTAAAGATGATAATCAATTCCTTGAATGACATCCCACTGAACCATAATGATAAGATAGTTGATCTTGATCATTGGTTAACTTTGAAATCATCAACAGACATTGTTTTCATGCAAAATCCTAGGTCATCCTACAATAGTTGTAGGACAACTTTTACATGCAAAACCTCTTGCTTGAATAGGATTGGGGATTTATTTAGCAAATCTCCTTATAATATAATCAAAAAGGTTTTGATGTATATTATATGGTATAATTTCGGTTGAAAGACCGATGAGCATCTCCAAGTACATGATGATCTATCTGGCATTATCCTTTCCTGATGTGGATATGGTGTCTAGTCGGAGATCGCTGGGGTAGCGGGTTGCAACGTATGTGGTCCGTCCCACTCTCGCCGGTACTGGCCATGACAGCGGGTAGGGATTGGATAATGCCGGAGAAATCAAAGTGTATTTCTAATTATTAAAATTCGAAATAATACGTACTTTGAGATTATACCTACTATTCAAGTAAAGAATTCAAAGTTTATTGATTGATAATAGGATTGATAGTTAATTTAATGTGATTAAATTAATTATATCCTATTTAAACACTCTATTAAGAATAGATGTGTATTTCCCTTGAAAGAATTAATTATGTGAATATGATTCACGATAATTAATTACAATTTGAATATGAGGTGGAGGATGACATAAGTGACATCCATGGTCTCCCGTCAAGGCAAAGAATTTCGTCGCCAAAAGTTGTATATAGGAGACGCCTGTCCGAAGTGACAGATCCTATATACAATTATTTGGATCGGGTTCTTTGCTTCTCGAAAGAGTAAAGCCGTATACGTAGTGACCACAATATCGGGTCCTCATATTATTGGGGTGATATTGGATTGCGTATAGCGAGTTTTAAGCTTGTTGACGGTTGGTTCAATTAGCAACGGGTCAACATCATCTTAGGGGTGGTGGGCCCGGGTGTTAAAGACCGAATTGGGAAATGCAAGTTGGACTTGCAAGGCGGAATGTGTTCCCGCTTCTCTTTATTCGAGTCACAGGTTCTCATATTATTGGGATGTGATAAAGATAGAGAGGAGATCCCAGATCTTGCTTGAGATATAGCGATAAGTATATCTCTTACTTTGAAAGACGATTAGGGAATAATCTTTCATAGTAGACATAGCAAGACAAATTTGATTTAAAATTCCTAAATCAAAGTAAAATATGTATATATAATATATATACCCTTATGCAAATTTCTTATTTCAGATAATCCTTCATTAAACCCACTCAATGTTATACTCAATAATAACCAGTAAAATATCATGGATTGGACTCATGATCCAGATATTGTACTTGCAATTGGACACATAATGTATGTGGTTGCAATGTGCAAGTTTCCTCAACATAATGAGGAATGACAATTAAATAAGACAATAAGACATCATCTTAGGGTTTGTATGTCTCTATAGTCTTGATCTTTCATCGAGTGTACTTTGGAAGTGACATGTCGATGGTGATCGTAATTGTCGAATAATCCTTATAAAAAAATCTAAGAAGATGTTCTGGCATACATATGTGATCTAAACATTTAATTATGAATGACATGGTTCTCTGCATTATGCAGAATGGTGGCTTGAAAGAGATGATGTATTCAAAATATTTGAATACCTACCTGAACCAATGTTTTAGGGGTCTAGATGGATGTAGACATGATGAGTGTCATCATTCTACTGTCTATATACTAGTCATTCATGAAGCTTCATAGTATTCACATTGTATGAATTTAATGAAGCATGTATAAATGTTGAAATGCTCTTACATTGAATTCTTTTGAATTTAACATAAGAGATCCTTAGTCTTGAACAATGATTGTTTATAGATGAAGAGAGCACATTGGAAGCGTGGGTCGGACCCATGTGAGAAGGAAAGTCAAAGAGTTGATTGTACTTCTGTGACTTCCATATGACATCCAAAGAGTTGGATGAATGCCTATACTGCAATAACTTGATGTGTTGATAGTATGACTATCAAGTCTTTCTAGAATCCTTAGAGAAGGACTCAGATAATGCATCATAATAATCTATATCTACATTTGATCAAATTGACTTGCTTATTTGATAAGATAAAGTCTAATAATTATATCTCAATCTTCTAACAACACTTGCAATGTGTTGCACATATTTTAGAAGACTGGAAAATTTTGATCTTAAGGTTTAAAGTTATCCACATGGATATTGATGTAATTGTTGCAACAATCTCTATTGGATTGATAGACTTCTTAATTTCAGTGGGAGAGCCTTAGTCTTAGAGAATGTCTCTATGACCTAGATATTAGAATACACTCATTGTTTGTTTCTAAATGTTGGAAATAAACATGAATTCTGGAATAAACCTATCATAAAGAGTTATGATGGATATATTTCAGATAATAATCTAGCATCTGGTGGACTCTACTAAATTAGAAATTTAATGAATGGTTCATTAAGATTTCTAATACTGAAAGCTAAACCTTATAATATCAATAGGAGGATAAAGATCATTTGACAATGATTTAGCATCAAGTTTTGGACATATGTCTGCTGATGAGATCAATAGACTAGTAAGATATGAAACTTTAGAATGTCTAAAATTTCAAATCTTACATACTTGTGAATATTGTATTCAAAGTAAAATGTCCAATATACCCTTTTTTGGAAAGGTATAAGATGTCAAGGTATTCGAGATCTCATACATATTGATGTATGTGAATCATCTATATCATAGTGAACATTGTGGATATGTGATATCTATTGATGATCATATATGATATGAGATTTCTTCTCTTCACCTGGGAAACCTTTGAAATGTTCAAAGATTTAGTAATTTTGGTTTAGAACCAAAGTTTGAAGGAAGATTAAATGAATTTGATCTAACCAAGGTAGCAAGTACCTATTAGATGAATTCAAAGAATATATTATGGAGATATGAATATCATTTCTATCTCAATCCTCCTGACACACCTAAACTCAATGGAGTTGTAGGAAGATACAATTAGATCATGTGTGACATGATTTCATCAATGATGAATTTTAGCATAATTATCCCTTAGTTTCTGGGTATATATGTGTAGTAGAGACTACAATATATATATCCTTAATAAGGTTCCATGCATGTAAGCTGGAATCTAGCACTTGAGAGTGCTACTTCATTAGGAAAATAAAGGATGGTATTGGATACCTACTTTATGACTCTTAAAATATCTCATCTTTGAGAATATGATTCTTATAGGATGACTCTCTTGAGAATCAAGATGAAAATGAAGTAAAGGAACTCATTTAATCTTGAGAAGATAATGAGGCTCCAGAAATCGGAAACTAAAAGGGACAATTAAAGATGAAACACTAATACTTCTTCAAATGAGTTTGAAGATGTATTCCATGTGTCAGTTAAGTCTGACAATGATCGGACTTCATGTGATGAAGCTCCTGAGGATCATGACATGGAAAGATGGATATTAGCAATAAAGGTCTAAGGTAGACTTCATATACAAGTGTTGTATATGGACCCTCGAGGATCCACCTATAAGGGTTAGACCCATTAAGGTGTAAATGGATCTTCAATAGAAAGAGGGAACCTGATGAGAAGGTAGAAACCTTCAAAGCACGGTTCGTAGCCATGAGCTACACACCGAAGAGAAGACATCGATTGCGATGAGGCTTGCTTTTCAGTGATCATGCTTAAACCCATCAGAATATTGCTAACCCTAGCTACACAATTTGACTATGGCATCTTCAAGATGTGAGTCAAGATTATATTCTTCTATGAATACCTCTTTGAGGATATTCACATGAAGTAGCCCCAGGGCTTCATGGTTGAGAAATGTAAGATGTGCTAGCTAAAGATCTCCATCTTTGGACTCAAATAAGCTTCTTGTTGTTGGAACCTAAGATTTGATGAAATTATAGTTGTTATAATTTCAAGTAGAATCTTGATGAACCATGTGAAGCTTAGTGGGAGTGCCATTGTGTTCATCGTGCTAAGTGTAGATAATATCCTAATCATTTGGAATGATATAAGGATGATAATAAGTGTTTTATGACCTGGCTATTCCATACCTTGAGATATGATCTCAAAGATGCCTCTTAGATCTTAGTTCTGAAGGTGTTCAGAAGCAAAGAAAAGAGGGTATTGGGACTGTCACATTTGTAGTACACCTTGGACATGTTCCATTTTCTGGAAATTCCAAGAAATGCTTTCTTACCTTTAAGATTTGGTACTGACCTATCTAAAGGGATAGCACCTCAAAGAGTTGAGGAAGTGAATGCTAAAAACTGGTTGCCCTTTTGTGCATCAGTTACGAGAAGCTGAAAGTATGCTAGATGTATACAAAAGCCAGATATTTGCCATGCAGTGGGAGCGGTAAACTGATACTAATCCTACTATGGAGATAGAACACTTAATTGCAGTAATAACAATATCTTCAAACAAGGCTTTAGAGATAGTGATCTCTAAGTCTTATCTTCAAGAAATTAAGACTTTTAGATGGAGATCTAAAAGGTCTTAACTGCGAATACCTTAGGAGATAGAGATCTCCAGGGATAAGGACATTCGGATAAGGATAATAAAAATTACATACTGGTTATAATAATAATATTTCTTTGAGTTGTAGTATCAAGGATACTATGACTGACAAGATTGAGTATTGGTTGCATTAGATGCAACATGTGCATTAGATGCAAGCACTGTTACCGGAGATATGCAAGTGCCGTAAAAGGACTTGGCGTAGTCTCGTGGGAACAGAGTGTCTGATCAGCTTACCTAGCTATTTTCTAAATAGCCTATGATTGTCACATGAGTGTGGGTTTAAATGATTAGCCCATTAACGGCTCTTTGGGCTAGTGGGAGATTGTTGGACATGCGAGCCCATGGCGAGCCATTATGCAATAAATGTTATTGCACGTATCATTCCCTGATCTGAAATGAAGAATAAATAATTTGCATAATAGGTCCCTCTGTACAATTAGAGTTATGTACCATGGCCATCTTAATGATCATACAGCTGTTGATTCATTAAATGAATCATAGAGGCTGGTGTTTGGATGAATATCTAATGGGTTAGATAGAGGACTGATCAAGCACCGTCAAATGATTATTAAGAGATGATCTCCAGCCTGAGTAGGAGATGGCAATCCTTTCTCACATAGGCTGATATCTGACCGACCTCTTGATGCAGGTCCTCTGCATGGGAATAGTGATTCGGAGGTGTCAGATTAGTTAAGTCAATGGGTTGACATAGCGAGATCGAGATAACCTAAGTCCTATGTTGGACACTGTCACAGCATAGGCACACATCCTCTGACTAGAGACAGATGTGTTACTATATATCTGAGTGTGTACATTTGGCAGACCAGTAGGTTGATGACCTAACCAAGGTCTATACACCGACGAGCTGGTGTGCATATAAGGGCATATGAGTAATACGATCTCTCAAAGGGATCATACAGGTTCACTTATGAACCGGAAGACATGAGCTCACTCATGAGGTATTGGGACCGATCAAATTCCATGCATGGTCGTCGTGCTTTGGAAGCATGACAAGAATTTGAAGGTATGATATATGCTTTGGGAAAGCATATGATCGATACCAAATCCCAATGACCAAGATTGAGAAACTTGGTGATCAATCCCTGAAGAAGACAGTATAAAATAGATCTTCATCTTCAGGTTGATCATTGGTCTTCCAGTATGCAGGATGTGCAGGTATTGGGAATACCTGAGGGTGATGTGATCATAAACGATTGTATAACCATGACGCTTCCAGTCCGAGGGAGTGATGAAACAGGTCTGGATTTTAGTGACTCCTCTCAGTAGAGAAGTAACTTGATCTTAGTCCAAATGTTGGACATTGATCTGAATGTGATTCAGATGCAATGAGAAGATTAAGTATACGGACTTGATTTAATCAAGCATCTATGAGAGGCCCGTTAGATCTGGATTTGAGATGAGATCTCAACATCCAAGTCACTATACATGGAACAAAACAATCGCCCTGTCCTTATCTCCAAGTATCTACGGAGAAGGCACATTATTCTTGAAGGAGTTCAAGAATAATTCTATGATGAATTTAGTATCCAAGTAAGAAGGTTTTGATAATTAAATGAGATTTATTTATCAAAGTATAATATGAATAAGATTCATATTGTGAGAATGTGTCCAAGATAATTAAATGAGATTTAATTATCAAGTATAATATGAATAAGATTCATATTGTGAGAATGACTATCCAAGATAATTAAATAGGATTTAATTATCAAGGATAAGCAGATCATGGATAGTGCTATCCAGAATATCTGTGTATATTATAAATGGGATTTATAATATATCAGAGAGAGAGAGAAATATTGTAAATAGCATTTGTTAATTATTAATGTGGATTGGATCTACATTAGTTAATTAACTGGAAATGTAATTTACAAATTAGCTTGGGATGTGAATATGATTCACATATTTTTTCAATGGCATGATTGAATTATTCACTAATTAATTTGGAATTAATTTGGTGGATATTATTGCAATAATAGTTATTGCAATTAATTAAGAAATAATAATATAAATAAAAGGAGACAAAACCACCAATAATTAAAGGTGGCGTCACCTATGGTCATAGGTGACGCCTCCTTGAATTTAGGAGGGGTTGTTGTCTCCTCTTATTTGTTGACTTATTATCTCTTGATAAATTAATTTATGTTAATTAAATTTTGTTGATAATAATTCAACACATATTTAGTTTAATGTAAATTAATGTTGTTGGTTTTTTAACCAACAACAATCATAGCCGTTGGATGGCTCTTGGATTACAATGATCGTTGGATCCATGAGAGCCATGGATTGAGATCCATTGGATCCCAAACTAATATATAAAGAGGGTAGCCTTAGCCCTTGAAAAGTACACCAAGTAGACGACTACTCTACTTCTCTCTCTCCCTCTCATTCTCAAGCTCTCTCTCTCTCTCTCTCTCCATAGGGTGGCCGACCACCGTTGTTGAGAAAGGAGAGAAGTTCTCGCCTTCGCCTTCGACGACTCGAGGATCTCCTTCTTCTTTGTGGCTACTTGTTGTAGAGGAAGACGACGGATTTCGCTTGACGAAATCAGGGGATCTATTGCTTGGATCTTCATCGAGGATTGCGGGAGGGACGCGACTCATCATTGTGCCCGCAAGTGTGTTCTTCGTGGATCGGACTTGAGACAGGAGGATCTCTTGTTTGGGATCTCGCGATCACAACCACGCTTCAAAGGTATTCCTTATACTTTGTGGTTTGATGAAACGATCCGAGAAGTGTTCTCGTGATCATGTGGTTTCATCGTTTGATTTGAAATTTTTAGATTCCGATGCACCTTGCGACTAATACGATTAGTCGCCCCGATCGTATTCGATACGATCATCACGCTTCCGTGATACGCTTGAGGATTCTCAATATCCTTCAGCTTATGGGTCTAAAGTTGCTAATATCTTGGGGGTCTCATTTTTTGTAGAGTAGGGTAATGGTGGAGTTATTGATGAATCTCAACTCCCTATACTTGAAATCTACGAAGAACAAACAATTGAAAATAGCCATGGCATCGAGCTTCAAGATAGATCCGTATCTTTTAAAAATTAATACACCCATCGGGCCCTAGAGCTTTAGGGACATCAAGTTCCACATAACTTAAGAAACCTTGGCATCGGTAATAGGGGCGATGAGATCCTCTAGGTTAGAAATTTGGCCCACCAAAGCATGATCAAGCTCAAAGGGATGGGAAGGACTATCACCATGGGAGGAATATAAGCTTTGGTAGAAAACGATAGCAATTCAGGTAATGTTCTCATTATCATTATGGGAAATACCCAAGTTATCTCAGAGAGCCAAAATGTCATTTCTTCTCTTTCTCACGTAGGCTACCGCATGTAAGAATTCTGTGTTACGATCGCCCTCATGAAGCCAACGAATCATTGATCATTGGTTCAGAATTCGTCTGTAATGATGCTCTTGAGTTCTTTATGGAGCCTTGCTAACTCGGTCATATTAGAGGAATTGAGTGGTCCCTTATGCAGTAGATCCTAAATTTCTTATAAACTAGCAAGAATATTTAGGATATGGCAATAGAGGTCTCATTGGATTTTAATATAAGTAGTAAAAACAAAATTTACGTTTTAATGAGTTAAGTGAAGCTAAAAATGCCTACCGAATGTAATAAAAGTTCACATAATAGCATATAGTCTCAGTGTTTGAACATCAAACCTACCACTTTACACTTCAGATCCATCTTTAGAAATATTTTTATAAAATAAACTAAAATTCACCAAATTTTACATGCTCCCCACAATAAAAATAAAAAAATATATTTCTAGTACATTGATCTTTGCATTTTCCAATGGCAAGAAGGACATTCCCATGCTTTGAAGGAAATTGTATTGCGTAAAATCAACCCATACACGTAGCTACAACACACGTAATTAAGTGTGGGATACTACGAGAATCTGTCAAAGGAGTCAAATGACCGGTTAATATGTATTATCAAGAGATACATATATCTTATATAATTGTGTATATACATCACCTGTATTTACATGATTTAATATATGTCTATATTATGAAGTGCGTATTAACTTTCCTTAGTTCAGAGGTCCCGAGCTAAGTGAGTCCAGGTGACTTCGATGTAAACATGATGTTGATATTCCTTGCATATAAGATTTATTCTTTGTTAGATTTCGACCATAACTACAACCCTCTCTGATATACCATATTGATCTTTTAAAGTTTATTAACACATTTCTAGATGTGTTAATAAACTTTAAAAGATTAATTTATAGGGTATATTGGAGATGCACGTGGTTATGCTACCAAAATTTAACAAAGAATAAATCTTATATGCAACGAATATCAACATCATGTTTACATAGAAATCACTGGGGATGGACAAAACTAAAAAAATAAAATAAAATGTTCTTCCTCATCTATTCTTAGGTGTTTTTATTATAAGCCACATTTTTGTGGGTGAGTATGGATGTAAGTGTGGGTTTGTATGTTTGGCGGTGGGGATGCATGTAAGTATATATGTATGTATGTGATGGCGATGCAAGCTATGGTTTATGGTATATACTTGCATATAAATGTAATATATTTTGCATCCAACCACACCCTATGATGTGTGGCTCTGCATACCTATGGCATGTGCTATGGGAATATTGTTTTCATCTCATTATTCTTGATTTATATCATCAAAGTGAAAGATGTCATATATTTTTATTGACAAACTTCATGTATTTAATTTAGGATAATGGACTTCTGATTGATAGAAGTTAGATGTACTCTATTCTTAACGGACATCATAGTGAAAGATTTCAATCTGGTATCAAAAAATTTATTGAATGTGCATCGGAAAATATCAAGGATGATTCGGTTAGTGGCTTTCCTTGTCCTTGTAAGAAATGCTCTAATAGATATAATGTAATGCCTGATGAAGTTTTTCAGCATGTGATAGTAAAGGGATTTACTTCAAATTATTTTATATGGATACATCATGGAGAGCCTATAGATGGATGATGCACATGGAAAGAAAAATGATGATATTCACATGCTACTAAGAGACATTCACGGAGATCATGATTGCGATAATCATTCTAGTGACCAAACAAATGACGACAGAGATGCATGATGCTCAGAAGAAGAGCCAGTTAATAAGAATGCTGATAAGTTTTATAAACTTTTGAAGGATGCAGATGAACCTCTTTGTAATGGATGCATTAAATACAACAAGCTTTCATTTATAGGGTAAATTGTTACACTTCAAAGTTTTATTTGGATGGAGTAACAAATCACTTACTCAATTATTGTTACTTTTCAAGGATGTTCTTCCTTATGGTTCTAAAAATCTTCCATCATCTTATTATGAGGCAAAATTTGTGTTTGAGGAGTTAGGCCTTCATTATAAAAAGATTGATGTGTGTCCTAATAATTATATGTTATTTTGGAAAGATTCAAAAGATAAGGAGAAATGCGATCATTGTAGTGCATCCAGATATACAACTAATGATGTAGAAATTACTAAAAGAAAGAAAGTACCAGCGAAAGTATTGAGACATTTTCCTCTAATTCTGAGATTGCAGAGAATGTTTATGAATGAAAATCTGGCTAAATAGATGCGATGGCATAAAGATGAGCGAGTCGATGATGGATTAGTTTGGCATCCGGCTGATGTACTAGCCTAGAGTCACATGGATTCCCAATTTCCTGCATTAGCAAAAGATCCTCGTAATGTTAAACTTGGGCTTGCAAGTGATGGATTCAACCCTTTTGGAATAATGAACAATGCATATAGCATTTGGCATGTTATAGTCATGCCTTACAATCTCCTTCCATCGTTGTGTATGAAACAACAAAATTTCATTTTGACCCTTTTTATTTCGGGAAAAAGATCACCGGGAAAGGACATAGATGTCTATATGCAGGCTTTGGTTGATGAATTAGAACAATTATGGTATGGCATGGTAACTTATGATTCATATTCAAAGAAAAACTTTTCCATGCATGCCATGCTTTTATGGACAATAAATGATTTTCCAACGTATGAAGATCTTTCTGATTGGAGCACGAAAGACTGACTTGCATACCCTATTTGTCATAAGGATACATTATCAATACGCTTGAGATATGGAAAGAAGTAACCATTTTGCTTTCATCGCTCTTTTCTGAAAGAAAATCATAGTTTTCATTTTGATAGAAAAAGTTTAAAAAAGTAGACTTGCGAAGTGCACCGAAGCCGCTTTCTGGAATAGAGATAATTGAGGAATTGAAACATTACAAAAATTACTTTAGTAAGAAGCATCTGCTTGGAAAACGTTCAAGAGTTAACATGGAGAAAGACAATGCAAGAATCAAATGTTAAATTCCCACATGCTTGGAAAAAGCTGAGTACATTTTTTAATTACCATATTGGGAACATCTCTTGGTTAGACATAACCTAGATGTGATACATATTGATAAAAATATATGTAAAAGAATTCTCAATACTTTATTGCATGTTAGTGAAAGAAGCAAAGATAATATACAACCGCGCTTATATTTGAAGGAGATAGGTATTCGAGAAGATCTCTGGCCGCAAACATTATCAGACGGTAGATTATATTTGTCATCACCTTGTTATCTTATGTGTAAAATTGAGAAAGACTCTTTCTTTAGTATTCTTAGTTAAATAAAAGTTTCAGATGATAATTCTTCTAGCATTTCCAGAAAGGTTAATTTGATTGAAAGAAAAATGACTAGATTAAAAAGTCATGATTATCATATTCTCATGCAACAATTGCTTCCGGTTGAAATAAGGGATTTATTATCAGACAATGTAAGCTTGACATTGGTACGACTTTTTCTTATTTCAATAGGTTATGTTCTAAAGTAATCGACATTGAAGACTTTTCCAAGATGGAAGAAGAGATTATAGTTATTTTATGTGAGTTAGAATGAATATTTCCACCCTCATTTTTCACCATAATGATGCATTTACCCGTGCATTTAGCTTTTGATGCAAAAATTACAGGGCCAGTATAGTATCGTTGTATGTATCCTATTGAAAGATATTTGTCGACTCTTAAAAATTATGTTCAGAACAAGAGTCGTCCTGAAGGATCTATTACAGAAGGTTATTTGATTAAAGAATGTTTAACATTTTGCTATATGTTGTAATGTGATTAGATTTTTATGTACATACCAAAACGTATATGCAATGCAGCTGTGATAGAGTTGACTTTTTTTATCTTGGTCATTTCTTGCATACTTTAGTCGTCCTATAGCAAAATTCAATGAAAAGACAAAAGCAATTGTAACTCCGTGGGAAGAATCATGAATGAAGATGGTACAACATCATTGAATGAGAATGAAAATACATATCATATTGAAGGTCAAGAAGCTCATGATGATGGCAGTGATGGACAAAAAGTTAAAAAGAGAGACCGAGGACGTAGTATAATGAATTTTTTACATGTAAAAATGGACAACCATATGTACTACAATGGCACCGTCTTGGACAAGTGATAGGTGAAAATGAGAAAAAATTCTGTTCAGCATGTACATATTATGCAAACTGTATTTGGTTATGGTCACTTGACAAAAAGTGGAAGGAAATGCCCAAATGGCTTTTTCAAATACTTGAAAACTTTTGAAGGTATTAATGTGCATTAATTTATTATCATTCATTTTATATTTTATTAATCTAACAAAATCTATCTTTTACAGAGAGATTTTATCTTGGACAACCATCCAATACTTGTATATGTTTAGGCAAAGGCCATGATTAACAAGATAAATTGTGATGCGAAGTCTTTCAACTACAGGTCTGGAAGACGCCCGCTAGCGATACTGCGCGATGACTTTGTAAGTTATCTTCATTTAAAGTGTTATATTGTTATGTTATATTAATATACTTTACATTTCAATTAAGGAAAAGGAGAAAAATAGCATGATGCAAATTATGTATCTCGATACTACAAAAATAGTGAGTCAATTTCTTTAAATGAATTTGTTTTATGTACCCTCACGTGTGATAATCTAGTTAAAGTTAACCAGCATTGCTGTTAATTAACAACTTCCAGTGCTTTGTGAAACATGTTGATTTCATACAAAAAAAATACAAATCATCATTTCATCATTTGATTGCATATAAATACTTCTATATTTTGCATCCTTCTACACCGGCTAACGTGTGCTATGTAAAAAGTATAATGAGATTGTATATAAATAGTCATGTATTTTTGCATCCCTTCACACCAGGTTGCGTGTGGCCCTACCACCAAGTGGCATGTGCTGTGTAAAAAGTATCATGAGATTGCATATAAATAGTCATCTATTTTTGCATCCCTCCACACGGGGGGGCGTGTGCTGTGTAAAAAGTACCATGAGATTGCATATAAATAGTCATGTATTTTTGCATCCCTCGACATCAGGTGGCGTGTGGCCCTGCACACTGGATGGTGTGTGCTGTGTAAAAAGATTGACTTTACGACTTTTTTAATGTGGCTAATGAAAATTGATTGTATTCTTATATTTTTAATAGAGGGAGATGTGAAGCATTGTTCAAGAGATATGAGATAGCCAACCAGATGTTGTTTTAGCTGAGGTCGAGATAGATGCACATGCAAAGGTTGCTATACCTATAAAAGGTGACTACATTCGATTTCTTGAAACTGGACATGATAGATCTCATAAGCATTATGAGTGGGAGAGGTTACAAGCATACCTTCAAGGAAGCACGGCTGAACATGTAATTTCACCTATAATATATTTATTGTCTATATACATCAAATAATTATTTTATAATATAAGATCATGTAAAGAAATGAGAGCATCTTATTGCATCACAAAGCGAATTAGTTCAACAACTACTCGGGAGGATAGAACGTCAAATTTTTTGCATCAACAAGCTATATGGATGGAGCAATTACGTCATGATGTTGGATTCCATTATCCTCAATCATATAGATAAGTAAGAAGAGTAGCAACTAATTTTTTTATTTCTTGATTTTTTTAATCAATTTTTTTGTGTAGAATGCTCATTATCCTTCAGGACCAAGTGGAAGTACTGGGAGTGCTGGTGATAGTCAGAATGAAGGTGACAATATACAACGTAGTGGAGTAAGAGATGGCGATGACTCATTTACAAATGTGTCTAGATATGCACCACCTTTTGTTCGTGGAAATCCAACTTTTCGCTATTACGGTTACGCACGAACGTGTCCACGTCCATCATTTTCAAATGAGTGTGTAGGGAGTCAAAATGATGGACGTGGACACATTCGTGCATAACCGTAATGGCGAAAAGTTGAATTTCCACGAACAAAAGGTGGTGCATATCTATATGCATTTATAAACGAGTCATCGTCATCTCTTACTCCACTACGTTGTATATTGTCGCTTCCATTCTCACTATCACCATTACTTCCAGTACTTCTACTTGATCCTGAAGGATAATGAGTATTATGCACAAAAAATGATTAAAAATTAAGAAATAAAAAATAAAAATTAGTTGTAACTCTTCTTACTTGTCTATATGATTGAGGATAATGGAATCCAACATTATGACATAATTGTTCTATCCATATAGCTTGTTGATGCAACAAAAAATCTCGATGCTCTATCCTTCTGAGTAGTTGTTGAACTAATTCTCTTTGTAATGCAATAAGATCCTCCAATTTCTTTACATGATCCTATATTATAAAATAATTAATTGATGCATATGGACAATAAATATATTGTTGGGTGAAATTACATACTCAACCGTGCTTCCTTAAAGGTATGCTTGTAACCTCCCCCACTCATAATGCTTATGAGATCTGTCATGTCCAGTTCCAAGAAATCGAATGTAGTCACCTTTTATAGGTCTAGCACCTTTATCTCAACCTCAGCTAAAACAAAATCTGGTTGACTATCTCGTATCTCTTGAACAATACTTCTCATCTTCCTCTATTAAAACTATAAGAATACAATCAATTTTCATTAGCCACATTAAAAAGTCGTAAAGTCAATCTTTTTACACAGCACACACCACCCATTGTGCAGGGCCACTCGCCACCAGGTGTGGAGGGATGCAAAAATACATGACTATTTATATGCAATCTCATGATACTTTTTATACAGCACACGTCACCCGGTGTGCAGGCCACACGCAACCCGGTGTGGAGGGATGCAAAAATACATGACTATTTATATGCAACTCATGATACTTTTTACACAGCCTACGTTAACCGGTGTGGAGGGATGTAAAATATAGAAGTATTTATATGCAATCAAATGATGATTTGTATTTTTTGTATCAAATCAGCATATTTCACAAAGCACTGGAAGTTGTTAATTAACAGAAATGCATGTTACTTTAACTAGATTATCACGCGTGAGGATACATAAAACACATTTATTTAAAGAAATTAACTCACTATTTTTGCAGTATTAGGATACATAATTTGCATCATGTCCAAATCAGTCGCATCCGTATTTTTTCCTTTTCCTTAATCGGAATGTAAAGTATATTAATATATAACATAACAAGATAATACTTTAAATGAAGATAACTTACAAAGTCATCGAACAATATCACTAGCGAGCGTTTTCCAGACCGGTTGAGAGACTTGGTATCACGATTTGTCTTGTTAATCATGGCCTTTGCCTAAACATATACAAGTATTGTCTAGTTAAATTGAGACACTATCTAAAGGTAAAAAATAATATTGCATTGTCAAATTACCTTGCATTCATGTGTTTCCCAGTCCTTACCAAATTGATAAATTATGTTCTATCAAATCGAAGATCTTTCAAAATCTTTTATCTTATGACTTCAGGTTTCTTTTCAAATTTTACCAAGATTTGTTTAACTTTATTCTTCCCGTCTCTGTGTCGATCATGAATGACCTCAAAAGTAAATGTGAAAGCATTTGAATGGTTATCCAAGATAAAATCTCTCTGTAAAAGATAGATTTTGTTAGACTAATGAAATATAAAAGGAATGATAATAAATTAATACACATTAATACCTTCAAAAGTTTCCAATTATTTGAAATAGTTGTTTGGGGCATTTCCTTCCACTTTTTGTCAAGCGACCACAACCAATTACAGTGTGCATAATATGCACATGTTGAACAGAATTTTTTCTCATTTCCACCTATCACTTGCCCAAGACGGTTCCATTGTAGTACATATGGTTATCCATTTTTATATGTAAAAAAATTCATTGTACTACATCCTCGACCTCTCTTTTTAACTTTTTGTCCATCATTGCCATCATCATGAGCTTCTTGACCTTCATTATGATCTGTATTTTCATTCTCATTCAATGATGTTGTGCCATCTTCATTCATGTTTCTTCCCTTGGAGTCAATGAAAAATTACTTTTGTCTTGCCATTGAATTTTCCTATATGACGACTAAAGTATGCAAGAAATGACCAAGATAAAAAAAAGTCAACTCTATCACAGATGCATTACATATACATATTGGTATGTACATAAAAAATCTAATTAGATTACAGCATATAGCAAAATGTTAAACGTTCTTCAATCAAATAACCTTCTGCAATAGATCCTACAAGATGACTTTTATTCCGAACATAGTTTTTAAGAGTCAACAAATATCTTTCAATAAGATACATCTAACGATAGTGTATTGGTCCTGTAATCTTTGCCTCAAAATCTAAATGCATGGGTAAATGCATCATTATGATGAAAATGAGGGTGGAAATATCTGTTCTTACTCACATAAAATAACTACAGTCTCTTCTTCCATCTTGGAAAAGTCTTCAATGTTAATTACATTAGAGCATAACCTATTGAAATAAGAACAAAGTCGTACCAATGGTAAGCTTACATTGTCTGATAATAAATCCCTTATTTCAACTGGAAGCGATTGTTGCATGAGAATATGATAATCATGACTTTTTAATCCAATCATTGTTCTTTCAATCAAATTAACCTTTATTAAAAAACTAGAATAATAACCATTTGGAACTTTTATTGAACTAAGAATACTGAAGAAAGAGTCTTTCTTAGTTTTAGATATAAGATAATAAGGCGATGGCAAATATAATTTACCGTCTGATAATGTTTGCGGCCAAAAGTCTTCTCGAATACCTATCCCCTTCAAATCTAAGCGCGATTGCATATTATCTTTGCTTCTTCCATTAATGTGCAACAAAGTATTGAGAATGCTTTCACATATATTTTTCTCAATATGTATCACATTTAGGTTATGTCTAACCAAGAGATTTTCCCAATATGGTAATTGAAAAAATATATCAGCTTCTTCCAAGCATGTGGGAATTGAACATTTGATTCTTGTATTGTCTTTCTTCATGTTAACTCCTAAACATTTTTCAAACAGATGTTTCTTATCAAAGTGATTTTTGTAATGTTTCAATTCCTCAATTATCTCTGTTCCAGAAAGCGGCTTCGGTGCACTTTGCAACTCTACTTTTTTACAAAACTTTTTCTATCAAAATAAAAACTATGATTTTCTTTCAGAAAAGAGCGATGAAAGCAAATGGTTGCTTCTTTTCATATCTCAAGCGTATTGATAATGTATCCTTATGAAAAATAGGGTATGCAAGTCGGTCTTTCGTGCTACAATCAGAAAGATCTTCATATGCTGGAAAATCATTTATTGTCCATAAAAGCATGAAATGCATGAAAACTTGAATATGAATCATAAGTTAACACGCCAGACCACAATTGTTCTAATTTATCAACTAAAGCCTCAAAATAGACATCTATGTCCTTTCCCGGTGATCTTTTTCCCGAAATAAAAAGGGTCAAAATATTATTTTGTTGTTTCATACACAACCATGGAGGGAGATTGTAAGGCATGACTATAACATGCCAAATGCTATACGCATTGTTCATTATTCCAAAAGGGTTGAATCCATCACTTGCAAGCCCAAGTTTAACATTACGAGGATCTCTTGCTAATGCAGGAAATTGGGAATCCATGTGACTCCAGGCTAGTGAATCAGTCGGATGCCAAACTAATCCATCATCGACTTGCTCATCTTTATGCCATCGCATCTATTTAGCCAGATTTTCATTCATAAATATTCTCTGCAATCTCAGAATTAGAGGAAAATGTCTCAATACTTTCGCTGGTACTTTCTTTCTCTTAGTAATTTCTACATCATTAGTTGTATATCTGGACGCACTACAATGATCGCATTACTCCTTATCTTTTGAATCTTTCCAAAATAGCATACAATCATTAGGACATGCATCAATCTTTTTATAATGAAGGCCTAACTCCTGAACCACAAATTTTGCCTCATAATAAGATGATGGAAGATTTTTAGAATCATAAGGAAGAACATCCTGAAAAGTAAAAATAATTGAGTAAGTGATTTGTTACTCCATCCAAATAAAACTTTGAAGTGTAAAATTTACCTATAAATGAAAGCTTGTTGTATTAGTGCATCCATTATAAAGAGGTTCATCTGCATCCTTCAAAAGTTTATAAAACTTATCATCGTTCTTATTAACTGGCTCTTCTTCTGAACATCCTTCATCTCTGTCATCATTTGTTTGGTCACTAGAATGACTATCGCAATAATGATCTCCATGAATGTCTCTTAGTAGCATGTCAATATCATCATTTTTCTTTCCATATGCATCATCCATCTATAGGCTCTTCATGATGTACCCATATAAAATAATTTGGAGTAAATCCCTTTACTATCACATGCTGGAAAACTTCATCAGGCGTTACATTATATCTATTAGAGCATTTCTTACAAGGACAAGGAAAGACACTAACCGAATCGTCCTTGATATTTTTCGATGCACATTCAATAAATTTTGACACCAGATTGAAATCTTTCACTATGATGTCCGTTAAGAATAGAGTACATCCAGCTTCTATCAATCAGAAAGACCATTATCCTAAATTAAATACATGAAGTTTGTCAATAAAAATATATGAAATCTTTCACTTTGATGATATAAATCAAGAATAATGAGATGAAAACAATATTCCCATAGCACATGCCATCGGTATGCCGAGCCACACATCATAGGGTGTGGTTGGATGCAAAATATATTACATTTATATGCAAGTATATACCTTAAACCAGAGCTTGCATAGTCATCACATACATACATATATACTTACATGCATCCCCACCCCCAAACATACAAACCCACACTTACATCCATACTCACCCACAAAAATGTCGCTTATAATAAAAACACCTAAGAAGAGACGAGGAAGAACATTTTTTTTATTTTTTTAGTTTTGTCAGTCCCCAATGATTTCTATGTAAACATGATGTTGATATTCGCTGCATATAAGATTTATTCTTTGTTAAATTTTGGCAGCATAACCACACACATCTCTAATATACCCTATAAATTAATCTTTTAAAGTTTACTAACGCATCTAGAAATGTGTTAATAAACTTTAAAAGATCAATATGGTATATCAGAGAGGGTTGTAGTTATGCTGTTGAAATCTAACAAAGAATAAATCTTATATGCAAGGAATATCAACATCATGTTTACATCGAAGTCACCTGGACTCCCTTAGCTCGGGACCTCTGAACTAAGGAAAGTTAATACGCACTTCATAATATAGGCATATATTAAATCATGTAAATACATGTGATGTATATACATAATTATATAAGATATATGTATCTCTTGATATTACATATTAACCGGGCATTTGACTCCTTTGACAGATTCTCGTAGTAACCCACACTTAATTACGTTTGTTGTAGCTACGTGTATGGGTTGATTTTACGCAATACAATTTCCTTCAAAGCATGGGAATGTCCTTCTTGCCATTGGAAAATGCAAAGATCAATGTACTAAAAATATATTTTTTATTTTTATTGTGGGGAGCATGTAAAATTTGATGATTTTAGTTTATTTTATAAAAATATTTCTAAAGATGGATCTGAAGTGTAAAGTGGTAGATTTGATGTTCAAACACTGAGACTATAAGCTATTATGTGAACTTTTATTACATTCGGTGGGCATTTTTAGCGTCACTTAACTCATCAAGACGTAAATTTTGTTTTTACTACTTACATTAAAATCCAGCGAGACCTCTATTGCCATATCCTAAATATTGTTGCTAGTCTATAAGAAATTTAGGATCTACTGTATAAGAGACCACTCAATTCCTCTAATATGACCGAGTTAGCAAGGCTCCATAAAGAACTCAAGAGCATCAATACATACGAATTCTGAACCAATGATCAATGACTCGTTGGCTTCATGAGGGTGATCGTAACACAGAATTCTTATATGCGGTAGCCTACGTGAGAAAGAGAAGAAATTACATTTTGGCTCTCTGAGATAACTTGGGTATTTCCCATAATGATAACGAGAACATTACCTGAATTGCTATCGTTTTCTACCAAAGCTTATATTCCTCCCATGGTGATAGTCCTTCCCATCCCTTTGAGCTTGATCATGCTTTGGTGGGTCAAATCTCTAACCTCGAGGATCTCATCGCCCCTATTACCGATGCCAAAGTTTCTTAAGTTATGTGGAACTTGATGTCCCTAAGGCTCTAGGGCCCGATGGGTGTATTAATTTTTAAAAGATACTGGTCTATCTTGACGGTCGATGCCATGGCTATTTTCAATTGTTTGTTCTTCGTAGATTTCAAGTATAGGGAGTTGAGATTCATCAATAACTCCACCATTACCCTACTCTACAAAAAATGAGACCCCCAAGATATTAGCAACTTTAGACCCATAAGCATGATCAACTATTCGTTAAGAATCATCTCCAAAATCCTACTTGTAGAGATGATCCCACCATCCCAATGTGCCTTCCTGGGTGGTAGGGGTGCAGATGACGCCTTCGCAATAACTTTGGAGATCATCAATTGAAACCGCAATAAAGCAAAAGTTGTTGTCCTCAAAATAGATCTGAAATGGCATTTGACGCACTAAAATGGTGTGCTATATCTAGAGCTCTCAACATATTTAGTTGCCCAAATAATTTTATTGACCAATTCTTGCTTTTCTCAAAGCCATGATAGTAACCCACACTTAATTATGTAAATCTATAGTGTATAAATTTAGAACAATTCTCATAGTAGCCGACACTTAATTACACACCCACATCCACACACGTAGTTACAACATACGAATGACTGCCAGTTGAAATAAATTTATCCTGAAATATTTTTAGAATAACTTCCTCCAAAGATTGATGACCTTGATATACTCCAAATAGATATCTTTGCTAGCATCAGACGCATCGTCACAATAACATCATGGAATAGCAAGGTTAGAAATAAATGTTGCATCCATCAAAGCAAGCGATTCTAGGAAACCAGTTCTCTTTAATTGAGTGTTGAAACATTATGAACTTTATCCCATTTTTTATCTAATATTCCTTATTTCTAACACGACATGAGTAACTATGTAACAGAAGGATGATTTTGTAAAAATCTTGAATTTACATCTATATCTTTGTTAATAGGATGCTTGCACGGATATGTTTGTAAATATGATTTTTTTCCAGGAGTGTATGTGTGTCTTTGCAAGGAAATTTTTTACACAGATGAACATTTCTGGCCACCACATAAGAAAGAGGCACATCAATAATACATAAATCACCTTAAAAATCCACCTTGAAATAGATGTATTGTTGATTCAAGACTAGAGTGGGAAAAGAGAATGTACTGAGATCAACAAAATTAAATCACAGGAGAACACACGATGAAATAACAACTGCACAAGGAATTGACGAATCTTTAGCGATACGACTATACATGCAGACATCAAATCATAATATATACTAGAAAATGAGAACTCATGATATGGTATATGTGATCTTGGGATGCGATTTATGGATGATGATAATAATAATAATAATAGCAACAGTAAATTACATGGATTTAGCCGCAAGTGATTCGCTGTCTGAATGAAAGCAAAGCCTAAAATCTACTGAAGGCCGTCTGAAAAGAGGTTATGTGATGATAAAAGACAAGATCTTGAGGAGGAGACCATGCATCATGCTACACGTAGGAACAAACATGAATGGTTCCGATTCCTGGATATATTTCTAAAATTAATAAAAAAGCATCACATCTATGATATATACTACTTTTCGTAAAAATGCGAGTGGGTTGTGCCGTTGGGTTTGACCGAACTGTCTGGATTTACCGAAATCGAGCATAAAAAAAGGATGCGAAGGTAAATCTATAATAAAGGAATATTCAGGTTAACATGGAAACCCTCTAAGGCTACTACCAGATTGATCTCGACCAAAAACTGGGGTTACAAAAATAGGGCAAGGGAAATGGAGCTGGAGTACCTCGAGATCTAGCGGCAGAACGAGCGGAAAGACAAACCAGATGATGGTGGATCTTCTCGATGGAGGCGATCGGATGCTGATGGAAATCGTCGCAGATCACCGGTATAGAGAGGGCTTCGAGAATCGTCGCAGATCATCACAGATCATCGAGATCTGGCAGCTTCGAGAATGCCTCACAGATCTAGCGGATCGTCGAGATTTGGCGGCCTCAAGATCATCGCAGATCGCCGGTGCGGAGAGGACATCGAGAAATCGTCACAGATCTGGCCTCGAGAATGTGTCCCGAGTACGAGATTGAGAATGGGGAGGAGAGAGGTCGAGAATGTGGAGAGGGTGTATAAGAATGACGGAGACAACGAGAGGGGTGGAGAATAGGGTTTTGGAAAGAAGGGAGAATGGGGTTTCTCAAAACCAAAAAGGAGGGTGTGGCACTTTTGTTGTCCAAGGAATATATGGACGTCGATTTGTCTGTGGCCCCTTTTTCCGTCATCTTATCACTGTCGCCACATATCATGTTTGTTGTAGTGTAACTGGATGGCAATGGTGATGGCGATTACTGGGAGCCTGAAATGCTTCTCCTGGTAAGCTTTGATCCATCACATCGTCTCTTTTATGTCAATTCTAGCTCTGATGCGTCATGTCGTATCCCTCGTTGTTGTCAAGCAAAGCTCTGATACCTGTTGTTGGGACACGAACCCACCGAATATGGATGCGGATACACAATCGATCACTACCACGGAAGCACGTGAAAGAAAGAACAACCATATATAACGGTGGTCGGTCACTTCTCGCGACCACCGGAGAAGAAAGATCACTATAAGAGAAACGAGTACGACTCTCTCCGTTACCTCGCTCTCTCACCTCTCTCTTCTCTCTCTCTCATGGAGGGTTTTGGATAGAGGTTTGCTTTTTAATAATTGGATCAACTCACAAGGTCCAATTGACCTCCGAGCTTCTGACACAATAATTATTTACGTGGTCGGGTTCCACGATGGTTGCTTCTTAGGTAGGGATGCAAACGGTTATGGATATATCCGTATCCTATCCGTCACCGTATCCATTTTATATAGATTTTAACATTTGTATCTATATCCGTTTTAAAATAGATATGGACATGGATATCGTTTTTGATATCCGCAAACATCCGTATCAACATCCTTATAATCCGTTTTCGTATATAAATATAGTCATAGATCTATTTTCAACCCTATATAACATAATTTTATACCTTATTTTACCATATTTGTATAATTTTTATGATACAAATACGTCTATTAAATTTATATCATGTATTTTCCATCCAATTCGTATATATTTAAGTCGATTATATAGAGTATTTCTAACATTACTCGTATGCAATCAGTATCCATTTTACATCCGTACCCGTTTTTTAAGGATATGGCAAGATAGTTTCAATATCCGTCAATATCCGTATCCGCATCCATATTTGTATTTAAAAATGGATAAAAACACGATAATACCTATATCTGTATTCGTATCTGTCCGTTTGCATTCCTATTTTTTTTGGGTGATTCTTGATCGTTGCATGACAAAATCATGTGTTTATGCATTTATTCGTGTTAGTTAATGTGATCACCCTATCAAAAACTTTCTCCCATCACAACCCAAAGTGAATTGCCATTCCTACCCATCTTGTGGTAGAAAGCAAGGATCTAGATTTTCTTACAAAATCGTTTTACTTGGGGGTAATTGAGGAAACCATATGCCTTGGCCCTTACTTAAAATTGATTTCTTATATTTATTTTCTATCTATCAGAGAATTGTTTCAATGAGAGCGACTTTCGTCATCTTAAAAATGCTCTGGAAATCCTAGCTTTCAAAAAGGGAGACTCTCTAAATATTGAAAATTATTGTTAGATTAGCTTAATTAATCATCCTATTTGGTTAATTTCCAAAGCCATTGTTAATCGTTGGGCTCCTCTTCTCTCAGAATCCATCCTTCCTTTACAGCTAGCTTTTGCTCAAAAATTTAGTGACAGATGCTTGCATGGTGGCCTCGACTATCATACATGACTGATCTAGATTGAAAATCGGAGCTATTATCCTCAAGATCGACTTTCGTAAGGCCTTAAATACACTTTGTTGGCCCTTTATTTTGGGTGTTCTGAGAACGAAAAATTATCCCATGCTTTTGACTTCCTAGATATGGGATTTTTTTAGAAACTACGAGGGTTTCGTTCAGAGTTAACGGTTCCTTGTTTGGATGGTTTAAACCTGATAGGGGTGTTCGCCAAGGCAATCCTCTCTCACCTCTTTTATTCATTCATTCACTAATTGTGCTTATACTATGCTGATCAAATTAGCTAATTCTGGAAAAGTGGTTGGCTTCCAAAGAGAGGGTATATTAAATGATCATTAATATTCAATTTATGGATGATCTGCTTATTTTCCTAAAAGTAGAAATAAATGAATCCAAATCAGATTTGTTCTACCTAAATATTTCAGATTCTAAGATTAGAAAGATCCAAGAAATTATTCATCGGCCAAAGGGCTCCTTCTGGCTCGCATATCTCGCCTTCATCTTATCTCCCTCTCGCTTGACAAGGATAGAGTGGGCGCCTATTATCATTAATTTCACGACAAAGCTCTAAGGTTGGAAACCAAATTACTTCCGCCACCTGCGAGTAGGGTTGATTATCGGGTCGGCCGGGCCGGACTGTGTTTATTAACTACACAAGATCTGCTTGTCAAGTTCAATATTTATGTGGTAAACCGATGCTATCTTTGCAGGCAACATTTGGAAATCCATGCTTCAATATGTTCTTCATATGCGTAAGATCCCTCAAATTGATTGATTTTGAACCAAATATTAGCATATGATTGTGCTTCGTGCGGCAATTTGCCAGACCATTTGGAAAGCTTGTTGCAACTTTGCCTTCCAAAATATACCAGTTGTCGTGCAAGAGAACGACCATGGGTTCCTCTTCCAAAAAGGACTTAACGCTCGACGCCATCCCTACAGCCGCTTTTGTGATGTTGAGGGCCTTACAAATCGATCTCTACTAGTTGAGCCCTCAGTGGGTCATTTTCGATGAACTTGAACTATGTTGATTAATCTCCAGATGGTCGATTTGTATCTTATTGTGTGCCTCGCGTATGTGTATGCCCCTTAGCTTCCTTTCTGTTATGGAGTTAACCGATCCCTTTGAGTGAATAGAGCCTTACTGGTTCTATTTCGCTCGGTATTGGTTTGGTTAATAGATGGATGACCTTTGACTCATTTTCAAGAAAACACTTGATCAAAATTATTTTCGTATCAAACATTAATAACCATATGCAATAATTTAATCCGTAAGGGTGGATTTTTAAAACATCTCTTAACAAAATAAAAAGAAGTATGTTATATGATAAATAAATGTTGTGACACTAACATAGCCTCCTTTGCTACATTAAATAGTTTACAAAAATATGATTAATTTCTTGATATAAATTACTTCTGAACACACCTAATTTTGTATATAAATTAATTTTAGAAATATTTATTTATTTTTATAAAACCAGTTCCTTGATATAAATTGTATATAAAAATATAATTTATTATCGTAATATATAATTAAAGGTCTTTCCCATCATTTTCATTCAAAATTTTAAATTATTTACTAAAATAACACAAAAATTATTCACACATTCTCAATTCCCAACTAAACTAAATGTATAAATATGGTGTCAATCAAAATTCTGTTCATACACTCAATTCAATTATAGCATATGGCTTTTCATCAATCGTTACATCAAACTCCATCAAACAAATCCACCATTATCAATACTCCATCCCCATAAAACTAACCCATAAATAGTTGCACAAATATCCAATGGTGGACTTAAAATTATAAGAGTAGGAAACAATAAATTGATTTATACTTTGTAAATAGTAGCTTCGGTTATATACTAGTGTAATTTTTTTAATGAAAAAATGATAGCATAACAAAGATATGAGAAAATAAGGGTTTACTAACAAAAATGTATCCATATCTTTTAATGTTAAATTTAGAGTATTTTACGACTCTTAGATCATGCAATTTCCCTCTCTCTTTTTTTCAATATCAGTTGTGCCTTATAAATATTCCAAATTTCATAGTTACATCCTTTTGTAATTTCACGTGCGCCTCTACTTTACTTTAACATAAGGGTTGTAATAATATTGGGGCACAACTGATATTGTAATAAAAGGAAGGAGCATAATTGATATTGCAAAATCTAAAGACATAAATGTAAAAATCTGTTAAATTTATTGCAATGAGGAAACATCTTATAACACTATTATATATTGACTTCTCAAGAATTTTTCTTTTAATTTGTTAGATTAATAACGACTAATACAAGAAAAAATCATAGGAAAATAATCGTCATATGATATATTAGCAAGGAATATGATAGTCAATATGAACTGAAAAAATAAAAAATACTTTTACAATAAATAATATTCGTTGTTATAAATCTAATATCATGAGATATGGCAAAATGTATATTCAAATATCATTGTGATATATCAATTTCGTTGTTATAACTCAGGCGTACTTGAAACTATACTGATATTTGGAAGAAAAGATTTAGTCAGGTTTTCCCTAATATTACATGCAAATTAAAAAAGTATTTCATCTTGCATCACTAATCTCCCATCCATAGTTCATTGCTAAAAAAAGATATCATCATCTTAGAATTTATATGCAAAATAAACCTTATTTCCTCCTCTCTTCCTCCCTAAACAGATATTCATATAAGCTCTCTTTTTGTAATGATCCTATAAAAACATAAAAAAAAGATGGAATTTCACACAAAAAAAGCCTCAATACTAGAAAATAATTATTTACAAAAGGACCATACATCCAAGTTTTTTTCCTTTTCCCCTTACCAAACCCGGACATTTTAGACGGGCATAATTAAATAAAAACCTCATAATTGTCCTAAGAAATTTGCACCTTATATTTTCCTGACTTATTTATTTCGAACCAAAAAGAACACCACCTTCACGGAGAGCACCCCAAGGAATCCGTCGATCCGACGGCCCTCCGTCGCGAGAACTGGACGATCAACGGTCACGATGCCGTCAAGCGGGAAAACACCCCCACGATAACATATCCGAACCCTAATTTTATTTTTATTATCTTTCGGGTCCTCCCTCCTTTTCGTCGCCGCCCCCTTCCCCGTTTTTCTCTTCTCCTTCCAGGTCCCCCACCTTTACCTTCAAGTCCAAATCTTTATTTTTCTCGTGGATCGATCTGGAAACGCCGGTTCTTGCCTTCAAATCGAAGATTTTGGGGACTTCCACAGGTGAAAGTTCCCATCTTTTTGCGTTCTGTGGCGTTTTTTTTCGGAACCCTAGAATAAATTTCGGATCTTGAGGGAGGAAAACGCCATCTTTTGGGTTTCTTAGGGTTCGAGGTGACGTCACGAGTGCTTCTTTGTGGGTTTCTCGTGGGTTTGTGGTTGTAGGCTGTGCTTGGATCTGGAAGTTTCGGGGGGATTGACGGAGATTAGAGCGAAAAGATTGATCTTTTGCTCGGGGTTTGAGTAGTGGAGTGAAGTTGGGTTTTCGGGGGGGTTATGGATGCGAGTTTTGAGTGTTTGATGTCGTGATGTCTGTGGTTTGGAGATGATGACAAAGGAAATGGCTTTCTCTTTAGTTTCCCATATGAATTGTTTCTTTTTGTTTGGATCTAAGGGTAGCTATTATCCATTGTGGATCTGTTTGGAGGGACGGATCTGTCTAGCAGACCCTACTTATCGCTGTGAAAGTTCTGATTTGAGGCTTTGGGTTAAGTTGATTTGCTCTGGTTCTGGTTGGTTTGTAATGAGTGAACCGATGTGGAGGTCGTGCTAATTTATCATTCCCTGTTGGTATTGGATGATGTTCTCATTGTAAGCTAAATATATGAAGATCTAGATGATTTGAACCAACAGCTGGTTATATTTCCCACGGTTGGTTGAATGCATCATTTTCTTTACAATTGGGACATGCTTCTGTGTAGAGGTTGAGGTTGTTTCTAATAAATATGCATCCTTTCATCAAGGCATGCAAGCTAGATCTTGATGTGTTTGAAATTGTGCACAAGGCAAAGAAATACAATATCTGTTGTGATAGAATAAATGTTAGGTCTTGCATTTAAAAAAAATGTGTTCTTATAATTTCGGAATTTAGGTCAAAATATGGACGCACAATCAATTCGTAACATGTGTTAGAACTTGGTACAAAATCTCATACTTTGAAAGACTATGCTTTGAAACAGGTATGTAAAATAGGAAAAACTTTCTCCGAAATTGGTCGAGACTTGGTTCTCTGAATTGCCTTCTTTGTTGAGGGTGGTAGGGACGACACCTTTTCTGCGAGAATTCTCTTGGATACTGTCGACGATGTTTCAGGTTCCAGTTAACCACTTGAACTAGTGCTTCATTTTCATTCAAATGGAGGGACATTTGTGGTTGGCCTCCTCTGTGGTGCTTTCTACCTTTTCAGTAACCATTCCACTATGTGGGGTTCCCAGCGCATGGACAAGAAAAATGGATTGGGGGCTAGCGTTGGAGGAGCATATGAAATGACGTTTGGAGGTTGGTTGTCAAACTTGCTATCGAATGATGGAAGTCGGGGGTCTCAGAAGACTGGTGCTCTCGTAAAAAATGCCATCCATGGGTGGAAACTGGGTCTTCTGAGACTGGTGCTTTCTCGTCTTTACCGCACCGTTTTGATTTCCTGCTAGGTGGCATTATTGCTAAGAGGACAGCTGCTCTGAGAGGAATTTTTTTGGCATGGGTCGGGTGCAGCATGTTGGGGTATGCCCCTAGTTAAATGGGCTCAGGTATGTTGTTCGGGTGATGTATGGGGTGTTGGGTCCAAGGACTTGTGGGTATGGACTTTTGCCTTGCTTTCAAAGTGGATCTTCTTAGTATTGTTTAATGTTGACTATTTTTCTGGAGGATGTACCATTCATTTGCTATGTTTGGACACGAGATCTTGCGGAACATGAGGTTTCTACCTCGACCTTCTCAACTCTTGAAAGATGCGGTTAAAATGCTCATGTCGATGGCTGATTTTTAAAACCAATGCTCAGTGATGAGCACATTTTATGGCCTGAATTGATAGATGGTTGGGTCCTGCTAGCTTCAAAGTGGTTTCCCCCATATTGGCGGACTTTGTGGCTGACTTTTGGTTGTAGGTGATGGGTTGCTGGTTGATTTCTTGTGCTGGTCATGGAGCTTGGTCCCCAACCTTTGTTGCTATATTCTCGGATGCATGTTGAGGATTTCATGTGGTTGCGTTCCATCTTCTGGGAGCAGCAGCGTATGGTGCTTACATGGAAGGAAATATCGCGATATATCGCCGATATATCGATATCGACATGGGACCGATATGTACACCGATATGGCGATGCATCTCGATTTACAGGCATTTTCTTCACAAAGGCTCGCCGATATGAGCGATATTTTGGTGATATATCGTATTCGATACGATATCGAAACTATATCCATATGCTTATGATAGCTGGATGCAGGATGTTTTGATCTCTTCTATGGCGTATTTGTACATTAAGTTAGAATTTAAGGATGGTGGCACATGCCTGTTTATCTTTCTAGGAGGTCAGGCTAGATGGAAACATTGCGGGCTATGTTTGGAGATGTGATAGGTGCAGGCTGCTTTCTGTTATTTGGGCAATAAATGCTTAGAAATGTTTTTGTTTAAGGCCATTATATCTGAAAATTGTGATACATTTGATCTCTTATTGTACTGCTTAAAGGTACACAAAAACATTATATAATCATCTTATATCATTTCTTTTCTGTACCCCAAGGTTGATTGGTAAAAATGGGGTTTCTGAAATGAAATTTACTTTGGGGAGAATTAGGAAAAACATTCTACGTGATAATTCCCATAGAAATGCCTTCTGTTATTTGGGCAATTTTACTGCTTAGAATTGTTTTTAAGGCCATTGTGACTGAAAATTGTGATACATTCGATCTCTTTACTGTTGGATATTGCTTAAAGATACGCGGACATATTATATTTATGTCATTTCCTTTCGGTACCCCAAAGTTGATTAAAGTTCTGGCAACCAATCTATTGTTAGTAAAATTCTGTTCTCTGGAAGGAAAGTTTCTTCTGTGAGAATTTGGGAAAAGCTTTCTAATTCCTCTTTGGTTGGTTGATGGATAAAATGTTTGCTCTGACTTTCTTCCTTGAAATATCAGAAATACATTGTGTTAGAGTATGCAAAAGATGGGTAATTGAGATACAATTACTGGTATTTTACATACTCTTAACACATTGGTTTAGTAATGGTAGTTATTGTGATCATTGACTGCAGGTAAATGGGAATGGACCAGGCCAAACTTGTTGCTATATGCCAATTGGGTGGTCAGTTCGGAACAAATGGAGATGGAACACTATCATACAGTGGTGGAGAAGCCCATGCCATCGATGTAGATCGCAATATGAAGCTTCAAGATTTCAAGTCCGAGATAGCAAATATGTTCAGCTGTGACACTGGTCCCTTTATCATCAATTACCTTCTTCCTAGCAACCGAAAAACACTTATAACAATATCTAATGATAAAGACCTGCAGCGCATGGTGGATTTCAGTGTGGGCTCAGTTACCACAGATGTTTACCTAGTGTCCAAGAACGAGAAAAAGTAATTTTGTAAATGCCTTTCCTTTTCAATTACTTGGCATCCATATTCATTACTGTGTTATTACACACGTCTTTGTTTATTTCATAGGACTAGCAGGAGTATCACTGTTGCCAATGCTGATGTTCTATCTGTTGTCCCTACCGATTTCGATGTTTCTCCTGCTTCTACTGCTGCTCTAGTCCCCTTTGCGACTCCTGAGAATGCCAAGCGACTAAAAGTGTCAGACGGCTGGGAGAAACTAATCACTGGTGTGGGTCAATCATTTGATAGCATCAAGGAATTTCGTGATGCATTACACAAGTATGGCATTGCCAAAGGTTTCGCATATAAATTTGTGAAGAATGATGGGACTCGTGTGACGGCGGAATGCACTGGTGAGGATTGTCCCTGGCGCATACATGCTTCCACAACATCGCCCAAGAACAAAGTCCTGATTAAGACATTGAATGATACACATACCTGTGAAGGTTCGCAGAAGAAAGATAGTCATCGGTTGGCCAAACAAAAGTGGGTAGCGAGCGTTATCAAGGACAAACTGAAGGAATCTCCCAATTACAAACCAAGGGACATTGCAAATGACTTCCAGAGGGATTATGGGCTCAACTTGAACTATACTCAAGCGTGGCGTGGAAAGTACTTGGCCAAGAAGGAGCTGGTAAACTCGGATGAGGAAGTGGTTGGTCAGTTACCATGGTTTTGCGAGAGGATTCTGGAGACGAATCCTGGAAGTGTAGCTTCCCTGGTTACAACTGAAGACTCTAGATTTGAACGTGTCTTTGTTGCATTCCATGCTTCCCTTCATGGTTTTGAGCAAGGTTGCCGGCCCCTTTTGTTTCTTGACGGAATACCGCTCAAGGTGACTAGGCAGTGGAAGCTGTTGACAGCAACATCTGTTGATTCAGAAAACGAGCCTTTTCCGGTTGCCTTTGCTATAGTGTTAATAGAAAATGAAGAGAATTGGGTTTGGTTTCTTGGGCAACTGAAAGCCGTGCTGTCAGTATCCCGCACACTAACATTCGTGTCTAATAGAGAAAATGGCTTATCTGAGGCAGTGCCCCAAGTATTTGAGGATAGTTTCCACGGTCATGAATTGTCTCACCTCATTGAAGAGTTCAGAGCAAAGCTGGAAGAGTTGCTTGCGGAAGAGTCATGGACCGAGGAAGTAAAAGAAACCATGATAGATGATCTTAAGCATGCTGCATATGCTTACAAGCCCGATGAATTTAACGAAGGCTTGGAGAGCATAAAAAACGTGTCCAAAGAAGCAGCGGAGTGGATTCTGGATACTAAGCCTGAACTTTGGTCAACCGCTTCATTTAAGGGTCTGCGATACGATATTTTATCCTCCAATGCTGCTGAGCAGTTCAATGCATGGCTTGGTAAAGTGGGCAGGCATGAACCTTCTGTCATTCAAATAATCGATTGGATACGGTGCAAGATTATGGAAATGATGTACATCCGGAGGGAGTCCTCGAATGCGTGGTCCGAGATCCTCACCCCATCTGCTAACCAGAGGCTGCAGCAGGAGTCAGCGAAAGCCTGCTCCCTCGAAGTCATCTCATTGTCCAGCAATGTCTATGAGGTGCGTGACTCGGCAGTCAATGTGGTGAATATCGAGACATGGGAATGCACTTGCCGTAAGTGGCAAGTCACCGGCCTCCCATGCATGCACGCGATCGCTGTGTTCGAACGTGCCAACAGCTCATTGTATCAGTATTGTTCCAAATATTTCACTACTGAATGTTACAGACTGACGTACTCTCTGTCGGTCAATCCAATACCAGATGTTGGTAGGCCGATGTCCGGTGATTCACCTCATACAGCAGTTAAGTATCCCATCCGAACCCCTCGGCGCCCTGGTCGACCGAAACAGAGCCCTAGTGAACCGCAGAAGATTATAAGCAAGAGGACGGTGCAGTGCAGCAAGTGTAAGGAGTACGGGCACAATAAAGCCACGTGCAAAACGTCCCCATAACAGCCGATTCCTGTAATATTTCTCATGTGATATTAACGCAAGGATGCTATGTTGTGAGCTAGATTAGTGTGGTTCTGTTCAGAAGCTTTAGTTTCAGCATGTAACTGAGTTGTACCTATGCAATTTCCTGTCTCTGTTTTCACAGTCATCTTTTCCTGATGATCTAAGTTTGTAAAGTGGAGAGCCACGGATAATTTGCAGGTAATTAGTCAATATGTAAATATCTTGAATTTGCTGCCTGCATGATGTTTCCCATATTGTCCATTCTTGATGGTTTACGATGCACGACTAATGTTTTCATTATGGTTCTAACTAGAAGTGATGCACGATGAAATGCTGAATATTATGCATGTGAACGAATAGTTGGTGTCTGTGCTGATCTCTGAGCTTGAGCTTGCAGGTCATCTGTATGCTTATATTCGGTTCGCTCCAATCAAATAATCTCAGTATTTGTTGCTCAGTTATATGCAACCCAAATTGAATTGGCAACGGACTGCCAAGAACTTATTTTCAGATACCATCTGCATCAATTAACATGTTAAGCTCAAGGTGCCTCAATAGAGTCTATTTAAGTTTGAGATTGCTCGAGATTCACAGTTTTGATTAAGTCAAGATTCTGCCCCATCCAGAACCTGCGAGCAGGGGGTGAGTTCCGTCGTCAGTATGGTACTTAGCATATAACTGTCTCTGTTGAAAAATAATCATCTGAAAAGATTCACATTGTAGATGCAAAACTTTTGTTCTCACAATGAATCTTCCATGAATCTATTCCTAGCTAGGATCCTGAGGGTACATCAAAAGTTTCTTCAAACAAAACTGTTTAATATAGAGTTTTTTTCTAAATTTGCAAATGATAATCGCAGCATCTTCTGAACTGTTAAGAACGTTGCTGTCAGATTCATAACCAGTCTTCGCACCACTAATGATCGGATTATGTATGCATGCACATCCATAATTAATAATAGATGGAAAGCCGCATCATAGAGCTATCTACAGACGCTTCTTTTTCCCATCAGATCGTGGATAAGAACATGACAGGTGGCTGCAAAATGATGCATATGAACTTTATGTAGCAGGCCTCATTAGATACTGTTTCCAGGATAATTAAGGATGTGAGTAAATGTCTATTATCTTGAAGATGATAAGAACACATGTTGAACCATTTAACTATCTGTTATTTTTTATTCAGAAACTGATGTTATGATTAGTTTCAGTATCTGTGTTGATATAGTAAGGATTGAGCAGGAAATATCAGGGCTTATTCTGTGGATATATATATCACATATCCATGATAGTCAGTATCTGACGCAAGTTCTATTCCTGATTGGCAGAAATATATGCAGTTCTTGTGGGGAATTTGATGTGCTTTATTATAAGAACAGTGCTGCTCTAATTTATTGCCATCACTTTTAATTAAAGTGAGGCTGATAGTATGCTTCTTTACTGCATCATTCAGCGTAAATTGGGTCTGAAGAGCATGCTTGTTCATAAATCTCTGAATCATTCAACTGAAGCTCTTTTACCATCTTACTGAAATTCGATTAGATTCAATGTTAGATACAGATAGAGAATTGACCAAATAGTCATGTCACTCGGTAATCTGGCACTAACAGAGAAGCCCTACCCCAGGCAAACTCGCCTCTCTTCTTCGTTTTCCTTCACGGGTATCAACGATTGTGATCTTGTGCCTGACGACGATCCTCGACTCTTTGTGGCAATTGTCGAATCCTAATTGCACATGGTAAGCGCCAGAGAGGGAGTTGTGGAATTAAAAGAAGTAAAAAAAGGTAAAAATATGGGATCTATATGGGTAACAACGTCCAATTAGATGTTGAAGGTGTTGGAACCTATAAGTTTGGTCCGCGGGAGAACATACTCCGCTCCAAGGATTAAAAGGAGTTCGTCTTTTATGCCTACTCATCTAAAAAAATTTTAGATATCATATTTTATTATATTATTGCCTAAATAGATAGTTATGGAAAAGTTTTGTTGCAGGAAGTATTGCTATTTTAGTTGAAGCAATGGGGAATGATTTCAATTGTTCCTTATGTATCTTGTCAGATTTGATTTGTGAGACATGGGATTAAGACATTCTAAAAATAGTAAAATAAATTAGATAATAAACGTGAATCTATTGTCTAATATAACATGGGCAAGAATATTGTCATGTGAGTTGTCAAATCAAAGGTCAAGAGAATTATTATAATTTATTCACTCAGATATTTTCCTCCTCTAAAGGCCAAAACATACGCAAATAACAAATATTTCATTACGACAAATGTATGCTCATGCATTCTGGACTCCCAAAGAATGCTTTGGATGAAGCAAAGTTAATTGTAAATTATGTAAAAAATCAAATTCCCACCAACTTTGTCAACTCTATACCTTATGAGATATGAAATCGTTGAACGCCACAATTAGGTCATCATCTAGATAGGGATGTGAACCATATGTCTTAATCCCATGTCTTAGACATAAGCTAAATTTTATATAAAAAATGCATGTCCATTAGTTTTGATAAATTTAAATGTTATAAGTTATACTACAAAGAAAAGGGTTTGATTGAGAGATGGGATCACTACAACCTGGAATACAACAGACGACGGGTTCGTTTGGTTGCAGGGTTGGGCAGGGTTGGGTTGGGCTGGGGTACTATTCACAGGAGTACCCCCTCCTCATAGTTTACTATTCACCCAGCCCAGCCCAACCCAACCCAGCCCAACCCTGCAACCAAACGAACCCGATGGGTGTGTACCATCCCGTTTGAAAAATAATCGTCTCTTTTATGTAGATGGGACGGTCACTGGCATGTCCCTTCTGGTACTGTCCCATCTGCTAGGATGAGATGAAAAGAACGCATGCCCCATTACAGAGCGCAGACGAGATGGCCGTGCCCTCCCTTCCGGTTGCTCCCCAAAGGGCTGAAGAGGAACTGATGAGATTGCCAGTGACCGTTCCGTAAGGAAGCACTTGGGACGGTCACGACCATCTCGTATAGTCGTCATATGTGTGATGGTCGTGTCCGTCCCATATTATACTATCCGACTAGGACGGTGACAACCGACCCATCTGGTCACAAGCTGAACGGTGGCGCATGTCGCATAAAGCTTTATGTATCTATTTCAATAGTGCGAGTGAGCTTAGTAGAGACCAGAGGGGACGGGCGCGACCATCCCCTATAGTCTTCTGGAGTTGTCCTTGTTGGGAACAGATTATCGTATAGATCGAATCGTGGAAAAATTATCAAAGTTGATAATTGGATCTTGGATGATATATCACTACAAGTAGGAGCAAAATATCTCATCCACAGGATAAATCAACGACAGATGCTTGGAGAAATTTTAACGTGGAAAATCCTCAATGTGAGGGAAAAAATCACGAGGTCGATCACAACCCAAAACCAAACACTATAATTGAAGTATTCTCTTATGAGGGGCTTACAAAAGGTCAGCTCTCAATACAGTGCTACAAATTACCAAACAATGGAAAATAATAGAGACGAGAAATATCATGCAATGATAAATCTGTCGTCAAACTGTAGGGAGGAATGCTGGAGAAGAACAACTCCAAAGGTTACTCCCTCCAAACTCCGTGACAACCACGAACCTTCTTTCTTCTTCCTCTCTCTCTCTCTCTTATTTCTTTCTTGTGCTAGGAGAGCTTGTATTGGGATGATCTTGGTATGCACCCCATACCCCCTATTTATACTCCATGGGGATGAGCAAATAAGGAAACATGAATTCCTACTTTCAATAGGATTAGGAAAAGATAACTCCTAATCCTAAAAGGTAATTGATCTCCTCCTCCAATTAGTATTGAATTTTACTTTTTCCAAATAGGATTACCAATATCATATATATATATATATATATACTACATTCCCACAAGGAGGGGAACCCATCCAACAAATCTCCCCCTCACCGACGATGTGTAACTGCTCCAAACCTGCGAGGGAGCAGCATCTCTTGAATTTTGCAAGCGGCAAAGTCTTTATCATCATATCAACACCATTATCATCTATGTGGATCTTATCAAGTACAAGCTGCTTTGATTCTAACACATCACATATCCAATGATATCTGACATCGATGTGCTTCGATCTGGCATGGAATGTAGAATTCTTGCCAAGGTGAATAGCACTCTGACTGTCATAGTGAAGCACGTTGTCTTGATGAAAATCAAGTTCCTACATGAACTTCTTCATCCATAGCAGCTCCTTACATGCCTTTGTAGCTACAATGAACTCAACCTCTGTAGTGGATACAACAACACTTCTGGAGACGAGACTGCCAGGAAACTGCACCATCTAAAAAGGACATCATGTAATCTCTTCTCTTATCAATGTCACCTGTCATATCTGAAATTGTGTATCTAAGAAAAATAGGCTTCTCTGTTCCAAAGTAAAGAGAATAATTGCTAGTACCTCGAAGATATCTCAAGATCCATTTAACTGCTTCCCATACTGTTTTCTTGGATTTAAGATGAACCTACTAACAACTCCAACTGCATAAGAAATATCTGGCCTCGTACAAAGCATGGCATACATGAGACTACATGTGGATGATGCATAGGGAACTCTTTCCATATCTTTCTTCTCTGCATTGTTCTGTAGGCTATCTTTGGAACTTAACTTGAAATGCGCTCCAAGAGGGGTGCTAGATGGCTTTTCTTTCTCCATATGAAATCTTTGAAGTACCTTCTCAATGTACTTCTCGTGTGAAAGCTGAAGATTCCTTGCTCCCATGTCTCGAGTGATCTTCATACCCAATATCTGAATTGCATGCCCCAAGTCCTTCATAGCAAAAGAGTTGCTCAGCTTCTTCTTCGAGACAGAAATTATCTCTCCATTATTGCCTACAATCAGCATGTCATCGACATAAAGCAACAAAATGATGAAATCATCCTGAGAATTTCTTCATGAACACACAATGGTCTGAAGTAGTCTTGAAGTAACTATGCTCCCCAATGAACGAGTCAAACTTCTTGTACCACTACCTGGACACTTGTTTCAAGCCATATATACTCTTCTTCAGTCTGCAAACATAGTCTTCCTTGCCTTTGACTGTAAAACCCTCAGGTTGCAACATGTAGATTTCATCCTCAACGTCATCATGGAGGGAAGCTATCTTCACATCCATTTGTTCAACCTCCAAATCAAGACTAGTTGTCAAGCTGAGAACCACCCTGAGAAGACATCTTCACCACAAGAGAAAAGATCTCCTCAAAGCCAACTTCCTTAAATTAAAATCATGCACAACCAACCTAGCTTTGTACCTTGGGTTTGTAGCGTATTCATCATGTTTCACTTTATAAACCCACTCTCTTCCCAATGCCTGCTTGCCTTTGGGTACCTTGACAAGCTCAAACGTATGATTATCATGAAGGGACTCAATTTCCTCTTTCATAGCTTCTACCCATTTCTCCTTGTTTGCATCTTGCAAGGCTTCTTCATATAATTCAGGCTCGCCGTTGTCTGTCAATAAAATGTACTCGTGTGTAGAATATCTGGTAGAAGGTCGCCTTTCCCTCATGGGTCTCTGTGATGGGTGAGCCTCGAAAAAAGAAGAGCTCTCATCATCCTATCCACCATCACCACCACCATTATTTGTATCATCATCATCAGGAATGGAGATCTGTGGTACATCCTCCTCATGTCCTGCATCTGGCACCTGCTCATATACATCATCTGGCACCACATGTGGAGCCCTCTGCAAAGGGTCTGGCTCCACATCATCAGATTGATGGCTGCTCAAAGGGGAGTCCTTAGCATCCTTCTAGATATCCTCAATGATTTAATCTTCATAGAAGATTACATCCCTGCTCCTCACCAGCTTCTCAACTGGATCATACAACCTGTAGCCAAGCTCATCTTGTCCATATTTCAAGAAGATGTACTACTTTGTCTTTGCATCCAACTTGGACCTTTCATCCTTTGGAATATGGACAAAAGTGCAACATCCAAAGACCCACAAATGGTTGTAGGAGACATTACTTCCATGCCAAACGCTGTTAGGAACATCACCATCAAATGTACATGTGGAGATATATTAATAATATGAACAACGGTATAAAGTACTTCACACCAAAAAGAGTTACGAAACTTAGCTTCAGAAAGGAGGCATATGGCTCTCTCTCCATCAAGGTCCTATTCGTTCTCTCTGCTATGCCATTCAATTGTGGCGTCTTGGGTGGAGTCTTCTGGTGCCTGATACCATGAGATCTGCAATAATCATCAAATGGTCCAATGCACTCACCACCATTGTCACTACGGATGCACTTAAGTTTCTTCCCAGATTGTCGCTCCACTAACGCATGGAAGTCTTTGAAAACACCAATGACTTGATCCTTCCTCTTTAAGGCATAGATCTAATTTTTTCTAGAGAAATCATCAATGAATGTAACAAAATAAAGTGTACCACTAAGAGAACTTACTTTCAATGGACCACAAACATCTGTATGAACAAGCTCCAATAGTTGCATCTTCCTAGAAGTTGGATGGCTCTTGAAGGAGACCCTCGTCTGCTTTCCAGCCAAGCAGTGTGTGCATCTCTCCAGCTTCTCTTTCTTGATATCTGTCAGCATTTTCTTCCTCACCAAACACTGCAACCCCTTCTTGATCATGTGCCCCAATCATCGATGCCACAACTCAATGGATTTTGCATCTCCAGTCACGTGTGCAACATCATGAGAAATGGATGCATTCATGATGTAAAGATTGTTGCTATACTTCTTGCCACGAGCAACAACCAAGGATCCCCGAGCAAGCTTCCACCGCCACCAAAAGTGTTAAGGTATCCTTCATCATCAAGCTTGTCTACAAAAATAAGATTTAAGTGCATGTCTGGTGCATGCCTCATATCTTTGAGCGTCAACACCGCTCCATTGACATTCTTCAATGCAATATTGCCAATGCCAATAACATGTGACAAAGAACCATTCTCCATCTCAATGTGCCAAAATCACCAGCTATATATGAAGAGAAAAACTCTCTCTAGGATGTGATATGGAGAGCATATCCACTATCAACAAGCCAAGAAGTACCATCTTGTGCGATGTTTACCATCTCCTCATCATAGACAATGAGGAGCTCCTGTTGTGCATCTGTAGTAACTTGTTCATTCTTTTTCTCTTAATTGTCACCACCATTCTTGTTATCTCTCTTGACTGGAAGCAATACTTCTTGACGTGTCATTTCTTCTTACAATAGTGATACTCCATATTCTGATATCTGGATATGGACTTGCTTCTATCATTATCTCTACCCGTATCAATCTTGGTCCAGCTCCTCCCACTGTTCTATGTGACAAGAACCCCTGAATGTGAAGAGCTTCCTTGGATTTTTCTTCGCATCTCCTCATTGAGAATGCCAGACTTGATTGTTTCTAAAGAAATGACTCCATTGACTGCAGAATTCGTAAGCGAGACTCTGAAAGTCTCCCATGAATCTGGTAGAGTAGCAACCAGTAATAATCCCAACATCTCATCTTCAAATTTTATCCCCATACCTGTCAACTGACTAGTAATTCCTTGGTATTCATTCAGAAATTCTAGTACAGAGCTTCCTTCCTTGAACCTCAAGTTCACTAGTCTCTTGGGAAGAAATAGTTTGTTACTTCCCGTCTTGGAGGCGTAAAGATTTTCTAATTTCAACCACAAACTTCTAGAGTGACTTTCATCTTGGATATGATTGCAGACATTCTCATCAACAAACTGTCTTATGAAGCCACAAACCTGCATGTGTTCAAACTCACATTCCTCATTGGTTTTGGCTTCGAACTTATGCGTGGAGAACACCGGAAGGTGCATAGCCTTCACATATAATAGATCATTCATCTTGTTCTTCCACAAATTTTAATTAGTCTCATTAAGACTAACCATCCTGCTCGAATCAAACTCCATCGTGTAATCTGCCATTAAACCTTACTCTGACACTGCTTGTTGGGAATAGATTCCCTGTATAGATCGAATCGCGGAAAAATTATCAAAGTTGATAAGCGGATCATGCACGATATATCACTACAAGTACGAGCAAAATATTTCAACCATAGAAAAAATCAATCACAGATGCACGGAGAAATTTTAACGTGGAAAATCCTAAATGTGAGGAGAAAAATCACAGGGTTGATCGCAACCCAAAATCAATCACTATAATCGAAGTAGTCTCCCGTGAGGGGCTTGCAAAAGGTCGGCCCTCAATACGATGCTACAAATCATCAAACAATGGAGAATAATAAAGAGGAGAATATCACCCAATGGTAAATCAATCGCCAAACTGTAGGGAAGAATGCTGGAGAAGAACTGCTCCAAAGGTTACTCCCTCCAAATTCCGCGGCAATCGCAAACCTTCTTTCTTCTTCCTCTCTCTTATTTCTTTCTTGTACTAGGAGAGTTTATGTTGGGATGATCCTGGTATGCACCCCATACCCCCTATTTATATTCCATGGAGATGAGCAAATAAGAAAACATGAATTCTTACTTCTAATAGGATTAGAAAAAGATAACCCTTAATCCTAAAAGGTAATTGATCTCCTCCTCCAATTAGTAATTGATTTTTCCTTTTTCAAATAATACAACCAATATCATATATATATATATACATACATACATACATACATGTATGTATGTATGGACTAGGTTCTTACAATGAGGGGAACCCATCCAACAGTCATGTTATTATCTCTTGCCTTTACGAGACATGCACTAAAGACTTTAATGGATGGTCTATTCCAGGAAAAAATAATAAGTGTTGCACAAAGGTAATTAACCTTTTTATCTGTCTTCGTCACATCACACCCTGTATGAAATCAAAAAATCAATATATACTTGCACACCGCTATCAACAATAAAATCAACAATCCTGGTATGAAATCAACAAGACATGGCAAATATTAACAATAAAAACATGTTACATAAATAAATGTTTTTAATATGAAATGTTCTTGCTAGCTATTATAGATTTAGAAAATAAAGAAGAAAAGCAACAAGGAGCAAATGATTTAGAAACCTTTAGCTGATTTGTTTTATAATGACATTGGCTTGGAAAAAAACTAAATTGGAGGAATATTTCTTCTAGAATTAGAAAATGAACCTATTAATGATGTCATATATTTGGATATTAGTAAATCTAGTCAACTCATCGATATAGATGGTAATAAATGATCAATAAAAGAACATGCTTGGAAAAGTGACAGTTACTTTTGCTCTAGCAAGGTTTCATACTTTGTTGTCGATGAGAACATTGTGAATTGTACATATCTAGTGTTCTTTAATGAAACGATGGCTTTATATATGAGTCAATATCATGAATGGCACGATAAACTTGACTCAAGAGAGAAAAAGGTGTTAGGAAATTACGTGACCGATAAATATATGATTTATTATTATTATTTTAACTTATTATCCCTCTAACTTTAAATATCCAACTCAGTTAATTCTTAATTAATTGATATTAATATTTAATATCTTGTAATTAATTGATATATTATTTATAAATAATTACATTATTGTGGTTATTATTTTCTTTGTTTTCTTCTTATTTAAAATCAAATAAAAATTAGTTTACTGTTGTGTATAATAGTATACTATTCATAAATCAAAGATTCAAAAAATAAGACAATTTAAATAAGTAATTTTTTAAAATTCATTAAAAATACTTGCAAAAATATTATTATGTATATATGATCTATTTTGATTTTAAGTTCTGCATGAAAGTTATAGATCTTGAAAGTTATAGAGTTTGCAAAAATATTAGCCTGATTATGTATATAGATTTTTTTCATTTGACTTTATTTAAGATTTTATTTTGATTTTACATTCTTTATTCATTTTTATGATTTATCTGATTAGGCCGCATGGCCAAATCCTATGGCTCTACGTCACTCGACTCTTTAGAACCTTTTGCCTTCCATATGAACCTTATGATCATCGTGATCCGATGGTCGTTAGCTCTTCAAACACGTCTATTATCTAGACCGTTTGATCGTTTTGATCAAACCTATCTAAGACATTTCCTCACGTTAAATCCTAAGCCATTGGATCACATGATCTGACGGTTAAGCTCCACTATCAACCTCCCGACTCCACCTGACGCGTCTCTTCACGCCACCTTTTTCAACCACTTTTCCCAACTACCACTCATTTCATCTTCCTTCGATTCCACCACTGGACAATAGACTTCACCTCCCTCTCTCACACGAGCCATTTGTCTTCTAACATGTCTCTCATGTACGGTCGGGAGCGGTGGTTAAAACCACAGTTTTGGAACTGCTTGGAATCAACCACAATCCTATCAAAACCCAACTCCAGCCTCTAGTAACAGTCATCTTCCACTTTCGAGAGCATCTTCTAGACTCATCCTCCATTGGTGATAGAGATTGAGAGAGAGAGAGAGAGTGATGCCGAAGAGATATCTCAAGAGAGATCCTTGGTGAATCTGCTAAGTTGCAGCAAGTCCATCTTTGCTGCTTGAGCTCAGTTTCTTAGCCAGAAACTTAGAGCAAAGAGCGGCTCTCCCAAAGATCCAGCCCTAGGCTCGTGACACACCTTCTCAGTTCTTCTTCATCTACATCTTCTTCTCCAGCTAAAGCTTCTGATCCTTCTTCTTCTTTCCTTCTTCTTTTCTTGCTATTATCTACACACTATGATACCATCTATGCAACCTAATCACACCCAAATATTCATCGTAGTTTACATATCTTAGCGAAACCATCACTTCACTCCATCTGTCTGTGAACCCCCTTGGATTCAGGTTCCTGTTTACAACCCATTTGCGGTGTTATATTCACAAATGATCACACAAGTTATATGAAAATACATTATTTTTTTTTTGTGTTATTTCCATGACATTCAAATCCACATTCACAACCACTAAACAACAGGAAGATGTGCCACCAATATTCATTTCATTAAATTTTCCATACATATAAATATGCAACCTTCCTGACTCCCTCTCTTTCTCTCCTATAAATCCCAATATTGGGATCCCCTTTCCTCTTTTTCCTATTCCCCTTCCCTCTTCTCCATATTTTCTTTTTCTAAATTTCCCAACCGAGAGGGAGACATTCCAGTGGTCGGAACTGCTCCAATAAACTCCCAAATTTCACCCCAATTGCAGCTATACACCTGCAATTGATAGCTGTAACCATCGGACAATCGTTCCCATTCCTCTTATGTGGTTGCTGCTCCAAGCAGCATCCTGAAGCTGCTGAGTTTTCCCTCCTGGATCCTTGTTGGGAGAGACTTTCAATGGGTTTTTATGTTATTAGAATAAATGTGCAAGTGTTGTTGCAACCCAAAGAATCCCTCAACAAAAAAATTATTTATTCTCAAGCTAAAATTAATTACAAAAATATGTAGCAAGAGAAATTTTGCTATTTAATTAACACTTATAGCAACAGGATTGAACTCAGAGATGCTACAATTCTCGTAGATTATTCTAATAATTGAAACATCAATTAAAAGAGAAAGGGAATTCAAATGCAAACTATCTTGTTTTTTGTAAAAATTTAATCCTTTTATTTTTTATAGTTATTTTATTTTATTTTTTATTTTCTGATTTCCAATTTTTTTAATTATGTTTAGTTCTGTAGTTTTTAAAATTTCAAAAATATAATTTTCACACAAATTTATGCAAAAAATATATTTTTTGGATTTTTCAAATATGACAAAAATGATAAAAAATGCCTAAATAAAATATTTATGTGTTTTTATGAATTTTTTACTATTTTTGTAATTTTCAGAGTTTTTAGATTTTTTTAGGATTTTCAAAATGAATAAAAAGGGAATATTGAAAATAATGAAGAGAAATAACTATTTTGTAATTTAAAAATATAAAATGAAATCAAAGTTGCTGCTATTATTTTTCTTAAAAACTATAATTAATTATCTACAAACAGGATGTGAAATCACTATTTTTGGAAATTTCTATAATTTTATATGATTTTTATAAAATTTTAAGTATTTTACCATTTTTTGAGGTTTTAAAAATAGTTAATGCATGAAAATTGCAAATAAAATAAAAGATACAAAAGAAAATTATTTCATTTTTTGGAATTTTTGACGCAATATTTGAATTTTTATGATTTTTCAAAATTTAAACATGGAGAAATCTGATGTTTTTTTAAATTTTTAATAATATCAAACGACAATAAAATGGAATGAATTTTTATACTATGAAAAAACAGATCATGAGTCTAACTTAATTTTTTTGAGAATTTATTGAACATAAATAACATTTATTTCAACAAGAAAGATCATGTAAATTAGAGTCTGGAAATACAAGGACCAGAATGCAATTATTCAATATTTTTGCATTAAAAGATAATAGGAAATAAAATAGAGGAATGAAATTGCAAATTACCCAAAAAGGGGGTGAGGCCGAAAGGGGCTTTTGCATAATGTCAGGAACTTTAGAGGGGGGCTATTTGCAATTTAACCAAAAAAAATAATTTTAGGGTTCACACATGGGTTTCCTTCATTCTTTGCTCTTGATCACGCCCAAGGTAAAGGGGCGCCTCCTCCCTCTTCCTTCTTCTCCTCCAAGCAACACAGGCGGCGACGACAGTGGTGGGGTTGGCTTTATGCGGTCGGCGGAATAGTCGCAGAGGTGGTGATGTGCTCTTCAAGCAAAGGTTCTCCTGCCTTCAAGCTCGTGGGGATGATGGGTGACCGGAGGTGGATCAGACTCTTGGGGGTGAGGGTTCTCGATGGCTGGTGGCTCAAAGGCGACAGGCGCCACTGGCGATCTAGAGACGACAGTGAAGGGTGGTGAGGCGGATATCCAGGCGGTTAAAGGCAGTCAGCTCGCGGGGCGCGCGGGCTGCTCCCGCGGTGGAGATGGCTGGTGTTGTGGTGCGGCTGGATCGGATGAGGCGCGTGCAGCCTAGCGCAGCTCCGCTGCGACACGTGTTCCTCAAGGCGGTCGATGGCAGATGATGGGAGACGCTGGAGGTCGGGCTCAGCTCGCCCGCTATAGGTGGAGGTGGTAGCTACTCGGTGGATGGCGACGTCGTGTGGAACTGGAGGGGGCGGCGCATGCCTCTTTTTTATTTTTTATTTTTTTGAACAACAGCTTTATTGTTTTTCTTTTTTTAAAGCAGTAGCTGTATTTTTTAACTCAAAATTCATGTGAACTTGCAATAAAATAAAGATAACTTGACTCGAGCACGACGACTCGATCAAAGAAATATAAAACAAAATAAAAAGAGAAACGTGAATGGTTTTGGATCCGACGAAATGGGAGATGGATCCGGGTCTCCGGCCGCCGTGCGTGATCGGTGGTGTGTGGTTGCGTGAGGTAGAACGTAAAGCGATGAGATCGAGAAAAATGAGATGGAAGATCAGATTGGATTCGGATCAAATAGTAATGATGAAAGATTAATGATTAACTACGATCTAAGATTGAAAATTGACAACGAAACTAAAAGCGCAAAAATTAAACTATGATTAACCTAGATTAAAAACGGAAAAAATGTATCTTACTGAATGGGAGCGGATAACGCCATAATGGCATCGAAGAAGACCGACTCGCTATCACCGAACGACTTGGAAGCTAAGGTACCTCTGTACGATAAGATAGCTCTTGGAGAATAGGCTCCTTTCACCAAAAGGTTGATCAAATGAGAATGAGGGAGGAGGAGCCAATTAAAAAGAAAAGATATGAATTCGAATTTTAAAATTTGAATGGAGAGCAAAATAAGGAAGGGAGTTAGCGATGGAATTAAATTAATTAAAAAAATAAATAAATAGATTAAAAGATAAATTTTGAAATTAAATAAATAAATAAAAAATAATTAATATGAAGAATTAATTAACCACCTTAATGGTCGTTATTTAAGGCATATATTCAAGTTATATACAAAAGGAATGTATTAAATTAATTTAAATATATTAAATTAGATTTTTGAAATTAGATTAATTTAAATAATTAGTATTAGATATTATTTTTTGGTGGTTTTTATATAAGGTTGTTAATTACATACATATCATATATACATAAGTTACATTATACACATGTACAAATAAGGAAACAAATTTAATTTTTTAATAAATTTTTTATTTATTTTAAATACTCTGAATATTATTTACAGTTATAAAAAATATAATATGTATAGAAATAAATGATAAAAAATAAATATAATAAATAAATAGTCAAATTTCAAAAACCACCCCAGAAAACCGTCTTTCAGACCGTAACTCAAAAATTTTGAAACTGTAATTATTTTAAAAATAATTTAATTTAGAATACAATGGAAGTGAGTTTAATTCAAGTTGAGTTTATATGGAGCCAGAATTGGGCTTTCAATTATTACTTTATGGCTTTTTCTGAGTGTGGTTACTTTTATTCTGTACATGATTTTTTGCAATTATTTTTATTATTTAGAAAACATTTTTATTTACATCTTTTGTTTTGAAAATTATTTAATTTGAAGTCAATTTATGAATAAATAAAATAGTGTAAGTTTTATACAAATATACACAAAATAAATAAAGAAATGAAAAGTATTTACAAAGCATTTTTTGGATTTTTCATATTAAAGTCCTATCTCTCCTTACTTTATTCCGGTCGACCAGGTCAAGTTTTGACCTTCTCTCAGGGTTTGGATCAGCATGTATCTATAACATATATACAATCTTTTATTTTCTTTATTTTCTCTTTATTTATTTATTTATTTATTTTAGGTTAAAATAGTAATAAATGTAAACATTTATACACAGATGCATGTTAGTAAGAATATGGATTTATTAATATATACAGGTATTTTATAAGGGGTTTTAAGCTAAAATAAATGAATAAAGATGATGAAATGCATATTCATCAATCCTCCAAACAACCATTGGAGTTGTTGCGTGCAATTTTCCCCTCCAATTTGGAGATCTCCAAGGTACATTCCTATCTCCACTCTATTGTTGCCATACATGCTAATCACACATTGATTTCCATACAAAGTTTTCAAGCCCTTTTAATTCGAAAGAGGAAACTTGAAGTTTAAAACAAATTCATACAATATCCCTGCCTAATTTTAGAATTTCTGCTCCTGTTTAGAATTAAAACAAGATTTTGATTTGAGAAATTTATGTTCTATTATCTACTCCTATTTAGAATTTAAAAAAAAATTGATCCAAATTTAGGTTATGTTCTCTGTTCCTATTTAAAATTAAAATAAAATTCTGATTTAATTTATTATATGTTCACTGCTCCTATTTAAAATTAAATTAAAATTCTGATTTAAATTTATTTTATGTTCACTGCTCCTATTTAAAATTAAAATAAAATTCTGATTTAAATTTATTTTCTGTTCACGGCTCTTGTTTATAATTAAAACAAAATTCTGATTTAAATTTATGTTCTGTTTATTCTTGTTTAAAAAAATGTGGGATATCAGATCATTTAAGATATCTACATTCCATCTGTTTGCGATGATCAAATCCAGACATTTGATCCTACTGCATTTTGTTTGAAATAACTAGCAAGTTGGATGCCAAATTGATATATATAGGTTCGTTGATATGTGTCTATTCAATGTTAATACACATGCACAATATGGTCTAGGATTGTAAAATAATAATTAAATTGGCATTATTTTCAATCCATCCTGTACATGTATTACTTCTAGAACAAGAATACTTATCAACTAATTGTTTAATATTGTTTCAATGTTAACGATGGGAAGCCATATTTTAATAGCTATCCAACTTGTTTTCGAAATGTATGTTACCTTATTGGATTAAGAGAGATCATAATTATAAGTAATATTTGCTGTAAAAATTTTGAGTATCCTTAGTTTACAAGAAGTTGTAGTCTCTTTCTCCCAAATCATTAGTTACGGGATACTGATAGATTCGAAGTTTTGATGCAAAGTTGGCTTGATTGTGATGGTTATTTTACCTTGATGGTGTTAGATTGTGGGTGTTGGAGCTCCATGACACAGTTGTTTCATGTATTTTTTTATTGTCATCACCTGATCTTATAGTTACAAATGGTCAAAAGTCGCATCGAAGCATTATGACCTGATTTGGGAATTAGTTACATGAACATGGGTTAGAATCTAAAATACGTTCCTTTCTAAAAACAAGGTTTCTAAAGTATAATAAGGAAATAAGATAAAATTTGACTTTGACATGATCAAGTAACCGCTTAGACAAACCCGATCAAGATTTTGTATAAATCATATGCCATCTCTATTGACCCACATAAGGAATCATATAATGGGCATCTTTTATTCTTGGCCATGATGGTAATGATCTTGGTTGCAATATCTTTTAATCAAGACCTTTATTATGTGATTTTGGATTTTGTTGACTCTTAACCTTATTGGGAATTTGAGTGAAGGTTGGAACCCATATTACATTGATTAATATCGAATATCAAATAGAAGGAAGGAATATATGACTTTACCATTGTATGATTAGTGGAGGTTGACTCGAATAATTGGAGGATTTTGAATCAGAGATGACAATTAATTGTGCCAGTCATAATGACCCTTACACATGACCGTGCGAGGGTGCGGCGACCCTCAACTGGACGGAGGAAAGGAAGCCCAGTTAGGGAAGCGACAACCAAGTGCACGGGTATAAGATTTCAGTCCTTGTTTTAGTTTTTACATGAGCTCGCAGTGTTTTTACGTCTCGCTGGGATCCGAGTTTTGATCAGTTCCGTTGATCCTCTATTTTAGGATACCCATGCGGGAGATCCTCAGTTTTAGTTTTTCGTACGAGCTCATTTGCCCGTACTAATCAGGCCAGTTTCTAGAGTGACTTTTCCAGAGAGTCTCTCTCATCCGTCTCTGTGGCGTAGTTTGGGAGTAGACATATCCCTCTATTGGACCGTATTTTCAATTACAGAGTGAGACGGAAGAATCTCCTTAGAAGACTACCTCACCGCTTGAGTTTTGGTTACTTTCCGCCAACAGGCTTAACGATGCTACATCTGAATCATCCGTGTCTACATCTGAATCATCTAGGGTTATATTTGCAGGCGTTACAGTTGAACTTGGAGTGAAGCATAATGGATCTTGTCGAAGAGATGAAGTCAATTATAAGTTGTATTGTCTAGAGTTGATTATAATTAAGTTAGTGGACGTGTTGGGAACTTAGTTAGGATGCATTACACAACACCGCATACCTACGGAGGTACCCCAACCCTAAGGCATTATTCACGCCTTAGAGTCGTAGTGTGAGATCATACATACACCAATACCACAGACTATCTACAAGACTTGAAAAGATAGATAGAATTGAGAATCATATTAGAATATTATATTTTCCATCATCATAAACTAAGAGTTAGATAAAGCATCACCTCACCAACTTCTTATCAAGGTCCATAATCTGATTTCAATGACAAGAACACAACATCTACATATAGGTCATAAATTAATATATAAATTATTTATAAGAAAGGCTAAGGGGTAAATGGAGAAATTATACTTATAACTCATTAATTACTATATCAGAATATGATATAAAAATATAGTGGGTAAAATTTAGGACATTTCCTTAAAGTAACTTGAAAATCTTTTTCATAGCAAGTAGCTATAAATTTTCAAGTAGTTGTGAATCTTTAAATGTTTATGCCTTACTACTTGTTTCTTCTGTAACCACATTTAATGTTCGATTAATTTAATAAGTTTTTGGGAAGTACCAATACTCGCTGACATCTCTTCTACCTTTCATGTGTGGCAGACAAGGAACCTGCAACCCAATAGATGGTTGATGATTCCTTTCACCCGAGTATATACCAAATGGTACAGTTAATTTTGTCATTGTTTTTGTTCAGATGATAATGTAAATGCTTCTTTTCTCTTCAGTTAGAATTTTGGGATACATGTGCGTATTGTCAGCCCTCTCGTATATGTTGTATATATTTATGAAAATTAATGAAATAAAATATTGGTGGCACTTGTTGGTGTTGGTTCTGTGGTTGTTGTATTGATTTGAATATCATATGCCAATAGCAAACGTTAAAATTTTCCCTTAAATTTCACTATTTGATGTGATCTTTAATGAATATAATGTCGCGAATGCATCGTAAATGGGTGCCCTGATTCGAGGGCGTCACACTGCCCCTCGACCATCGTCTCCATCTCAGTCCCTCTTCTTTGCCTGAAAGTCAAAGAATCCACCTTAGGTCTCCATCTCCATTCATCTTCAGGCATTTAGTTATTCAATATCCACCCCCATTAGAGTCATGTGTGATTGGGTTTTGCTTCTCTAACCTATGCAGGTCCCTATCTCGTCAATGGTCAAATTAGCTTATCTGACATAGCTTCTGCCTCCGATGAGTCAACCTCGATCGAAGACTTCAGACATCTTCGTAGCTTCCACACCCTACCATCATCTTCGTCCATCCTCACTGGCGCTTAGGGCTTTCACTGGAGTCCATTTGCACCACCGCACGATGGAGGAGCATCGTTGAAGGGAGGAGAACAGTTACCGTTTGATCAATCTAATCCTATAGCTCAAATTCCATCTGTAGCACTGCTGCCAAGGCTAACGCTTCGGGCATCCCGATCTTGAGTGCTTGCCGCCAGAACCATCGATGATGGTCCTGACGCACCCAAGCCTCCATCGAGGTTCCACCTGTCCCGAGACTACAGTCCCAAAGCATAGATTCGTCTCGAGCCTCTTGTCACGTGAATCACAACTTGTGGTTGGGGCATTAATGAATCCACATTTCATCATCTTTATTCTATCATTTTGGCCTCAAAAACCCTAGTAAATGCATGTAAATACTATTTAATTCAACATTTTAGCATCCATGCATGTGCATGTAAATAGTGTATAAAATACTGTAATTAAAGCAAAATTATAGAATAAATAAAAGAAAACAAAAAGAATAAAATATTGTAAATATTTTATGACCCGAAACCCCGAGACCTAGACATCTCGATGAATAGGTCGACAAGGAATAAAGTAGGGGGAGATAAGGGTCAGATACCTGTTCTTTTTAATTCATTCTTTATTTATTTTGGGACCTATTTTTTGTTCCACTTTTTATACCTCAAATAAAGAAACTTTGTACATGAAAGTTGTAGATAATTAAATAAAGAAAAATACAAAATTTATTTCACTCAAAAATAATAAACAGATAAAAAGTTATGGTCTGAATAAAATTTCAGAATCCTAACTTCCCAGACCCGTATCTCACAAATGAAAACTCCAAATGCATCAAACTCACCTTTAATTGTATATAATTTAAAATAAGCTATTTAATGGTGGTGGTTTTGCATTTGACGGAGCTACGGTTTGAAAGTTGAGTTTTGGACCCATATTGTATACTTGTACAGATTAAAATATTCAATTTATTATTTAATCATTATTTTTATATTTTTGTATTTTTATAATTTACTAAATATTGTTTATAATATATATGTACATTAAAATCAGAATAAAACACAATAGAGATACAAAATAAAAATACATGTATATAAAAGACAGGTATTATACCTATACAAATACTTATACAATACATACTTATATTTTATTAAGTGTATAAAGCACCTCAAAAAAATAAAATAAAAATATATTTATGTGTATAAAAGTATTTTATAATTTTATAAAATAATAAACAAAAATGAATAAATTAAAAACACAAAATAAAAATAAATTAATAAAATATATAGGTAATGTACCTATAAAGGGCATAAAAGGAAACTTGTAAATTTATACTTCATAAAAATAACTAAAAATTATAATAAAATAATTTATAAAATAATAAACATTTTTTATTTAACCTAAATATAATAATAACATTTACTATTTTAAATTGAATTTAGAAATGATTTTTTCCAGGGATTTTCCTGGTTGGTCCACGTGGACCAACCAGGGGGTCTGGAGAGTTGACTTCGGGTCAACTCTCTGACCCTAGGTCCTGTAGACTCTGTCAGTCCTCGTTTTTGACCCGCCTTTGCGGATTTATCAAGGCCGCTCCTTTCATCTTTTGATGTCGCATCCTTCTGCAAACTTGTTCATCTATCACCCCTCTTGCTCGCCTGATGATTTTTTCGGGGAGAGCATCACTGCTCTTCCCGTTGACCCTCGATCTTCACGCCTCGACCACCATTGTTCAAAACGACCCCCCAGTCCTCCCTTCCATTTTCAAACCTTCTTCTGGGCGCCTCAGACCTCCGAGTGCTGGTTGAGTTATGCTCCGGTGACAGAGGAGTGCCCCCGCATCTCCGTCGAGGTACGGTGAGGGTCTAAGGTCAGCTTCCACCCCCAATCTCCGGCCTTGGCCGTGAGGTACTCTTTCTCTTGGTTTTCCAACCAATCGAGGTAGTTTTTACTGTTTTTCTTTATCTTTTCCATGCTGTAGATTAGTTGTAGTCCCAGGTTTAACTCCATCTTTTCATTGGCTTGTTTTGCGAATGATTAATCACCAATCACACCCTCGTCGGTGCTTGCTCCGGCGAGTTTCAACTCCGCCGCCCATTCCCTCCAAACACGCTGGTTTTTGCCCTGGACCTTCCTCTGTCGTTGTGCGCTTTCATCTGCAGGTTCCAGGTGCGGAAGGAGCCCAGCTGGGGTCATTTTTGATAAGAGCCGAAGCTCCTGGGGCTCTTCTCCACCGTCATTGCCTTAGTGGTGCTCTGGCGGGCTGACCGCCATTTTACAGCCGCCAATCGCTAGGGAAGATGCCCAGGTTCCTTCTGGGCACTTTGGAGGAGTCACGCATGCCTGGGGGGAGTAGTAATCATCGGAGGAAGCTCAGCCACCAGCTGTTCTTCGCCGGTTCTTGCTGCGTTCCTCTAGGCCGTCGATCAAGCCCAGTTCTTGGTGGTGTACAGTCATCGTCAGATGAGCCCCAGCCACAGTCGTTGATCGCCATCGCGGGATATAATCTCGGGCGTCCAAGCCCAACCGTCATTGGGCCACGCGGGGCTGCCACGTGGATAAGTGAAGCGCACGGGACCGTCTGATCTGCGCAAGCTGAGGGTATTTTACGGATACACCCTCGGCGTTTTTGTATTTTAAATAAATTGCTAAAACTTTCATCTGCTTTTAAAATGTTTTGCAAACTTTGCATATAAGCCCCTGTATGTTTGTTTAATTACGGATATACCCCTTCTAGGTGCACGTGCGTACACACGTGGGTCTGGAGATTTTGCGAGCATATCCCTGACATTTTTGCTATAAATATTTAGTCTAGTAAATATTTTATTCGGTTATAATCTTTCTGGGATATTTACATACATGCCCCTCAACTTTCTGTTAATTTCATTTATGCCCTTTGCCTGCATTTATTTTCTTGATGTTGTTTTCTTTTATTACATGCATATCTAAAACCCTAAAAGTTCTACAAAAATTATTATAAGCTCATGTTACATCACATATTCACGCCATATTTTTGCATTGCATTTTTCTTGCATTTTAATATTTATTAAAAATCAAAAACATGCATTTGAGCTACTATTTGCATTAGAAAATACCAAAAAATTATTAAAACTCCTTGAAAAATTCCAAAAAAAATTAACTAAGGTCTATTTTAGTCTATTCTGGTGTCAGTCCAAAAATCACTAGAAATTTCTAAGTAAAAACCTTAAAAATTAGAGAACACTTAAAAACTTCAAAAAAAAATCTAAAAAACCATAGAAAACTCCAAAAAATATAAACTCAAATCTTGTAGATTCCATATTTGAATATATTTATTTTAAAATTAATTTGGGAAAATTTTGTTGTTGTTTGTTATTTTTCATTCCTATTTTACTTTCAACGAGCAGCTTTAGTCACTGTTTCTCGTATTTTGACTTTTAAAAGTACCAAAAATATTCAGAAAAATCCCCAAAAATCACAAAAATAGTAGAAAATTATAAAAAGATCAAAAACAATTTATTTTCTAATTTTTGAGTATTTTTACCTATTTTTAGAAATACCCTATTATCCTCTTTTCTTACATTGTTTATATATTCCAATATTGAAAAAATATAAAACATAAAAAGAAAATATAAAATCAGAAAATTAAAAATCAAAATACAAAATATAAAATTAAAAATTAAATAAAAAAATAAAAATTAAAAACCCACAAAAACATTTGCGTCTTGTAGACAATTAATCACATCACTCATTTAGCACTTGCCTGATCTATCCTGCCTTGCTCCCTGAGTTCGACACTCTACCTACTTCCACTGTACACCTGTTTGTAGAGTTATTATAAATTTGACTCCACATCTATTTTTCATTACTTGATTTATCTTGTGGGTTCATTGTTGACTTTAGCCAGGATTCATTGGGGGTCGCCACAGCGACACGGTTGTCTCCGCTTTGTGAGAGACATTAGACCCCTTGAATTTCGGGTAAATCAAATGGCGCCGTTGCCGGGGAGCAACAGTGCATAGATCATCTCTTTTGCTTGATTGAGATACTTGTCTACATTTTTGGCCTTATTATTTGCTCATCACTGTGTGACTTCTCTAATCACTCTTCCTTGTTGACTTTGTGCGAGGAACCACGGATCGAGGGAGACGCTCTACCCTAGGCGTCGACGCACCCACATGAAGGCGGCATGAGATTTCTGACCGAGCATCAAAGGAGGCAGGGAGGGCTTAAGAAGACAGTCATATTTTTTAGCATTTTTGTTTTGTATTTATTTTTGTAATTTAAGTGAGTGAGAGACCCATATTATTGTAATAATACAGGTACCCTTGAACTTTGGACTCTTGAGCCTAATTTCCAAGTAATTGTTCACTTGGGGGCTCACCGCGGCTTTTTCGTGTTCTCTTCGCATTCTTTTTCATTTGTTTCCCGGTTTTGTTTTATTTATTTTGTGTGATTGAGCCCCTAGTTTTAGGAGTTGCTTGTGATAGATTAAGGCCGAACACCTAATATCTTTGCATGTGCCTATAGTATCGTTTGGACTTATTCAAATCATAAAACAGTTGATCACCATCTTCGAGCCATCGCGCCGCGAGCTCTCCCTGCCAAGCGCTTCTCCTGAACTCGATTTGTCGAGAGGAGGAGGGGTGAGCCTAGACCGGACTCTTGGATTAAATATCGGTGAACAACTTGTGGTTCTTCACGCTAATAGCAATTTCTCAACTTAGGGCGATTTCATCGGATTGCATTTGCATATAGATAGGTTTCAATTCTATTGAGCATCTTTGCTTGTAGAGTGTTGGAGGCAAGGTGAGCATTTACACTTTAGCATACATCATCGTTTTACCGCTTGCATTGCTTTTCTGACTCTCCCTCTAATTTTGCCAACCTAGGTGCTTAAAGGAATTGACTCCTCGATAGGCTCGTGCATTTCTTATTAAAATTCCAAAAAAAGTGACAACCAATAAAATTAGGACTGCTAACATCACTCGACCCTAAAACCGATCAAAAAGAAAAATTTTGTCTTGGGGCGAGTAATCCCCTCATTGTCTTCGTTTTACATTGCTCGCGCACACACTAAGTATTAGTGACAAAATCCCATTCTCAGCCCCTAAGTGTTTGTGCAAATCTTTAACTTCTCACCTAACTGTAAAACAGACAAGATAAAAAGACAGCATTTGTGGTCTTCACCGAGTTGAGTAGGTGAATTGAGGGTTTGATTTATTTTCATTTTTTGTTTGTGATTGTTTTGTGTGTGTCCTAGATCGCCTCTGCGCATTTGCGCCTTTTCTCCACTCTCTTGACTTGACCGTCGTGCTCTCCCGATCATTTCCTTTTGCTTTCGAGATGGACCCCTGGAGCACATTTTATCCGGACTTTGTGGATCCCTCGTTCATTCCAGCCGGTCCACCTCCTTTTTATCAGGAGGATCCTCCTCCTACTTTTTCTGATTTTTGTACATACCCGCCTCAGCCACAGTATCAGGACTCGGATTTCTATCCGCACCTACCTCCACCCCCACCTGTATATTATCCACCTCCACATTCACATCCACCCGAGTCTGACCTGTTGGAGTCACCTCCCTTGATCTCTATGAGTGAGATATTGAACCGAATGTTAGAGCGCCTTGATTTGATGAATGATGATATGGCTATCTTGAGGAAGAAACAGATTGACGCTCCATTCATTGCGGATACGGAATTCCTTGTGGGAGATCATGGGAGATTGCAATCGCCAAAAATACAAAAAATGAGAAAAATTTAAAAATCCAAAAAGAGTTCGGGAGACACTTGGTTGATTCATACCGTGAGGAGAGGGTCCATTTGCCAGATCATTTACCCACACAACCTTTCACACACTGTCCCACCTTTTACCCCAAGGATGCCGATGTACAGACTGCTCTTGGAATGCCTCGTGTATATGCTAATTCCGACTTCCTCCCTTGTATGGAGGAAGTCCAAAAATTCAAAAAAATGCTGATTGAACCCGAAATGGTGGCCACTATTCATGAGATCATCCAAGCCCCACTTCAACATGCCATGACACAATTATCTGCTCCTCTTCCCAAGAAGAGAAAGCGGAGGAGCAGATCTGAGTGTCACATTCTGACCATGGCCACTGCCCACGCCATCACACATCGTCCCATTCCTAGAAAGAAGAACACAGCTACTCCTTTCATCACTTGCACCATCTCTGACCATACATGTGATCACACTCTCCTAGATGGTGGTGCATCTATTATCATATTACCCTTGTCGCTGGTACAGTCTCTTCACTTAGGGCCTCTCAAGAAAATCAGATGATCGTACAGTTTGCTAATGGATCTATCAAGAGGCCGAAGGGTATCCTTGAAAACACCGTCATTTCTATTCAGGGCACGAGCTACCATGTTGATTTTGCCGTGTTGCCCATGGAGACCTCCACAGGGGAGCCATCTCCGATCATCTGGGGACGACCATTCCTTGCCTCTGTGAGGGTCGTTATTGACTATGGATCAGGAGAGATTCGCTTCCGTCCTGTTGACGAGAGTGAAGCGTCGATCACCGCACCCATGGTTGACCAGAGACCTGCACCTGATGCACCCTCACCGATTCTAGCTGACTCCAAGGCATGTGACCAATCTGATGATATTAGAGATGTTTGCTTAGTGACCCCTGATGAGACCCTAAGAATCCCCCAAAAGGAGAGGAAAATGGAAAGCATAGACCTCACAGTTCCTCCTTCTGGTGTGTGGCGATGTGTTGTTGAAATCCAAAGCATTTACGTGATTGATCCCATTGAGCGGAGGGCAGATACCAAGACTAGGCAGGACGGACCTGGTTTGACTACTTCCACTGATAAGTCCATTCCTAGTCACTCAAAAGTAAAGATGATTGAGGTCGGTTATGATGTTGGTCATTATTTTGATAAATTCAGGCCTCTTGTTGAAGACAATGATTCAGGTGAGACTCTTGAGGACGAACAGAGTTCGTATACTTCCACTGATGATTTCGTTCCTTTTGATTTTGACCTGAATGATTCCTCGCAGGACGACTCTGATTACACTTCTTCCGAGGATGATGAGTTCGTCCCTTTTCACTTTGACATCGGCGAGACTTCCAAGGCCAAACCTGACCACACTTCTTCCACTCACACGTCTGCGCCTTCACACCATAGGACCACCAAGGGCGAACCTAGCCATACTACTTCCATTGACCAGTTTGTTCCTTTTCGATTTGATTCCACTGAGGGCCTTTACCCTGTCGACCCTGATCGGCTTCCGTCCACTGTGGACCCCGATGTCGACCTGCACCATACCAAATCCATCCCCCAGCGGTCTCGCAAGAAGGTCTGCTTTCCACCTTCTTGATCATATGTATATCCATCTCTGTTGTATATTCTTTTGTGTGTACCTCGGTTCTCTCTCCCGTATTGCTCATCCACCCATTCTCATGTTTGCCTTGCTTAGGACGTACTTTGTCCTAAGTATAGGGGGTGGACGAGCCGAGTGTTCTTTCATCGTTTCGTGTCATCACTCCTGTTGTTGCCTATACTTAGGGCTTCTTTTACCCTAAGTATAGGGGGAGTAGTGTGTATATCCTCACAATCTCTTCAGATCTCTTTTCTTCTTTTCTTCTTTTCCTTTTCTATTTTCTTTATCTACCGAAAAGGTGTCGCCCCTTGTAGACAGTTTCCATACTTAGGACGTACTTTGTCCTAAGTATAAGGGGGTGTGCACCCTGAGTTTTCCATTCTTTTTTATCCTCTCCATTGTCTCCTCTTCTTGTCTATACTTAGGGATATCTTACCCTAAGTATAGGGGGAGACAACCTGAGTACAATCTATTCATTCCCACCCTTGACCCTCCCTGTGTTGTATACAGTCTGTTATACTTAGGATTATTTGATCCTAAGTATAGAGGGGACGGTCGACTTCTCATTCGTTCATTCGTTTATTTATTCTTTAGGCTTGCTTATACTTAGTACAAGTTATGTCTTCTCTTTTCTCTCCGATCTATGAGGACATAGCTCAAGCTAAGTATAGGGGGGTCGTATATACTACGTATATACTTTAGCCATAACTCGTACTTTCGTATTTTCCTAATAAATATGGCTAATAATTCTTTAAAATTCATTAAAAACCTTAATAAAAAGGTGCTTTATTCCTCAAAATTCTTCTTGTATATACTGATTAATAAATCAGATGAAAAAGTTTTTTGCAAAATGTTTGAAAAATAGTTTGAAAATCTTTGTGAAAATCTTTTGAAAACTATTTGGAAAACATTTTGTTACATGTTTTCAACCTTTGTAAAAACATTGTGTTTGCAAAATTTCTTTTCTTTGTGTGAAATAAAATGTTTGAAAAATGATTTGCAAAGGGTTTGAAAAATGGTTGCAGAAACATTGTGAAAAATCTTTATATACTGTTTGAAAACCTTTGCAAAATGATTTTCAAATGTGTGTACATGTTTGTAAAAGTTATTTTGGACTATAGTTTTCAAAATTGTTTGAAAAACCTTTGTCAAATAAGTTTGAGGAATATATACATCACACCAAAAATCCACTATATGTACTTATAAAATTGATCACTTACCCTGTAAATTCTTAAAATCCACTTCTTGTATATATAAGAAGCACTCCCGTGTAAATATTTGTACCTAGTTTTTAGCCAAAATCTTTTTGTTTTCAAAAATCCCAAAAACATTTGCAAAACTAAAATCCAAAAACATTTGAAAAATCTTTTTGAAAAATAAAAAAAATGCATGTGCATCATCATCTTTTCAAAAATCCATAAAAAGTTCAAAATCTTGAAAATTACATGACAAAAATATTTTCTGCATTTTGCATAGCATTAGCATTTTTCAGATTGAGTTTGAGAGTTGAACAAGTCTAAATAAAATCCAGAGATTGGAGCTTGATTGGACTTTAATATCTACCTAATAACAGGAACCTTATAGGAACTGGGTTTGAGGTACTTCAGGTCTAGTTGACTTAATTCTTTGAGGATCACGAGACTTGGTTCAATGGATTCTTGACTGCCTAAGTAGAGTATTTTGGAGCACACGCACGACTCTTGTTGATAATGACCTAACTTGGACACCTGCACCTTTCACATGGCTCAACTCAGTTGGAGTGGTGAGGGGATTGGATTTGCCGGTATGAGACGCACACAAGTGGAAACACTTGTCCTCCTCTAGGGAGGGAAGTGCACCCCAACCCGTCCAGTGATGAGGAAGTCTAAAGACAGGAGAGTGTGGGTTGCAATAAATCTTTAAAAGAGGGATAGTCTACTGGCTCAAGAGGAAAAACTCCTTATGTAAATGCTGTTGTGAATAGTATTTTAAAAAAAGAGGAAAAAAAAAGAGATAGGCTTGTACAAAAATAAATGCCTGCAAAGTATGTACATATGTTGTAAAGTCAATAAGCAAACTTGAGTTCCAAAGTCAAATCATGTGAGCCTGCAGCTGGATGACTTGACTACACTGGTCTTGCATCCCAGGATAGGTAGCTACACTGGATGTCGTCCATTCTTCTCTTCACCCCCCCCCCTCTTGAGCTGGTTGTCACTTGAACTTAGAAGGGAATATCCTGCTCCTCGAGGATGGAGTTATTGGATTGGGGAATCATTGGGTTGTCGTACTGGAGAAGTCAGTCTCTTTGTCATTCTAGTTGGGGAGAGCCACTATCACTTACATTGTACGAGTCAGATTCATAGTCGTAAGGGTTCGCGTATGAGTTGAAATATTTTTGACCTGGCTATTGAGGAGACTTGGGCAGAGTTTTGGGATTCTCAAGGACTGTTGGATTTCAGATCCAGTTCTCATTAAGGTTCCGCCCGTACTTAAATTCCAAAGGTCCGACTTAAGCTCCAAACTTTGATTTTGTGAAGACAAGTTTGATTATTAAACTAAATCCACTTTCTTCTTTTTCTTTTCTTTATTTTTCTTTCTGCACCTATTGCATAAGTGTTTTCTAGGGACTAGCAAAGGTAAAGTATAGGGGGATAATGAATCCACATTTCATCATCTTTATTCTATCATTTTGGCCTCAAAAACCCTAGTAAATGCGTGTAAATACTATTTAATTCAACATTTTAGCATCCATGCATGTGCATGTAAATAGTGTATAAAATACTGTAATTAAAGCCAAAATTATAGAATAAAAAAAGAAAAAGAATAAAATATTGTAAATATTTTATGACCCGAAACCCCGAGACCAAGACATCTCGATGAATAGGTTGACAAGAAATAAAGTAGGGGGAGATAAGGGTCAGATACATGTTCTTTTTAATTCATTCTTTATTCATTTTGGGACCTATTTTTGGTTCCACTTTTTATACCTCAAATAAAGAAACTTTGTACATAACAGTTGTAGATAATTAAATAAAGAAAAATACAAAATTGATTTCACTCAAAAATAATACATAGATAAAAAGTTATGGTCTGAATAAAAATCCAGAATCCCAACTTCCCAGACCCGTATCTCACAAATGAAATCTCCAAATGCATCAAACTCACCTTTAATTGTATATAATTTAAAATAAGCTATTTAATGGCGGTGGTTTTGCATTTGGCGGAGCTACGGTTTGAAAGTTGAGTTTTGGACCCATATTGTATTCTCGTACAGATTAAAATATCAAATTTATTATTTAATCATTACTTTGTATTTTTGTATTTTTATATTTTTATAAATATCGTTTATAATATATATGTACATTAAAATCAGAATAAAACACAAAAGAAATACAAAATAAAAATACATGTATATAAAAGACATAGATATTATACCTATACATATACCTATACAATACATACTTATATTTTATTAAGTGTATAAAGCACCTCAAAAAAATAAAATAAAAATATATTTATGTGTATAAAAGTATTTTATAATTTATAAAATAATAAAAATGAATAAATTAAAATCATAAAATAAAAAAATTAATAAAATATATAGGTAATGTATCTATAAAGGGCATAAAAGGAAACTTGTAAATTTATACTTCATAAAAATAATTAAAAATCATAATAAAATAATTTATAAAATAATAAACATTTTTTATTTAATAACCTAAATATAATAATAACATTTACTATTTTAAATTGAATTTAGAAATGATTTTTCCAGGAATTTTCCTGGTTGGTCCACGTGGACCAACCGGAGGGTCTGGAGAGTTGACCTCAGGTCAACTCTCCGACCCTAGGTCCTATAGACTCTGTCAGTCCTCGTTTTTGACCCGCCTTTGCGGATTTATCGAGGTTGCTCCTTTCATCTTTTGATGTCGCATCCTTCTGCATACTTGTTCATCTATCACCCCTCTTGCTCGCCTGATGATTTTTTCGGGGAGAGCATCACTGCTCTTCTCGTTGACCCTTGATCTTCACGCCTCGACCACCATTGTTCAAAACAACCCTCCAGTCCTCCCTTCCATTTTCGAACCTTCCTCTGGGCGCCTCAGACCTCCGGGTGCTGGTTGAGTTATGCTCCGGTGACAGGGGAGTGCCCCCACATCTCCGTCGAGGTACGGCGAGGGTCTAAGGTCAGCTTCCACCCCCAATCTCCAGCCTTGGATGTGAGGTACTCTTCCTCTTGGTTTTCCAACCAATCGAGGTAGTTTTTACTGTTTTTCTTTATCTTTTCCATGCTGTAGATTAGTTGTGTCCCAGGTTTAACTCCATCTTTTCATTAGCTGGTTTTGCGATTGATTAATCACCAATCACACCCTCGTCGGAGCTTGCTCCGGCGAGTTTCATCTCCGCCGCCCATTCCCTCCAAACACGCTCGTTTTCGCCCTAGACCTTCCTCTGTCATTGTGCGCTTTCATCTGCAGGTTCCAGGTGCGGAAGGACCCCAGCTGGGGTCGTTTTTGACAAGAGCCGAAGCTCCTGGGGCTCTTCTCCACCGTCATTGTCGTGGTGGTGCTCTGGCGGGCCGACCGCCATTTTGCAGCCGCCAATCGCTAGGGAAGACGCCCAGATTCCTTCTAGGCATTTTGGAGGAGTCACGCACGCCTGGGGGGAGTGGCAGTCGTCGGAGGAAGCTCAGCCACCAGCTGTTCTTCGCCGGTTCTTGATGCGTTCCTCTAGGCCGTCGATCAAGCCCAGTTCTTGGCGGTGTACAGTCACCGTCAGATGAGCCCCAGCCACAGCCGTTGATCGCCATTGCAGGATATAATCTCGGGCATCTAAGCCCAACCGTCATCGGGCTACGCGGGGCTGCCACGTGGATAAGTGAAGCGCATGGGACCGTCTGATCTGCACAAGCTGAGGGTATTTTGCGGATACACCCTTGGCATTTTTGTATTTTAAATTAATTGCTAAAACTTTCATCTGCTTTTAAAATGTTTTGCAAACTTTGCATATAAGCCCATGTATGTTTGTTTAATTATGGATATACCCCTGCCAAGTGCACGTGCGTACGCACATGGGTCTGGAGATTTTGCGAGCATATCCCTGACATTTTTGCTATTAATATTTAGTCCAGCAAATATTTTATCCAGTTATAATCTTTCTGGGATATTTACATACAGGCCCCTCAACTTTCTGTTAATTACATTTATTCCCTTTGCCTGCATGTATTTTCTTGCTATTGTTTCTATTTATTGCATGCATATCTAAAACCCTAAAAATCCTTCAAAAATTATTATAAGCTCCTGTTACATCATATATTCATGCCATATTTTTGTATTGCATTTTTTGCATTTTAATATTTATTAAAAATAAAAAACATGCATTTGAGCTACTGTTTGCATTAGAAAATACCAAAAAATTATTAAAACTCCTTGAAAATTTCCAAAAAAATATCTAAGGTCTATTTTAGTCTATTCTAGTGTCAGTCCAAAAATCACTAGAAATTTCAAAGTAAAAACCTTAAAAATTAGAAAACACTTAAAAACTTCAAAAAAATCTAAAAACCCATAGAAAACTCCAAAAAATATAAACTCAGGTCATGTAGGTTTCCTATTTGATTATCTTTATTTTAAAATTAATTTGGGAAAATTTTGTTGTTGTTTGCTATTTTTTATTCCTATTTTACTTTCAGCCAGCAGCGTTAGTCACTGTTTCTCGTATTTTGACTTTTAAAAATACCAAAAACATTCAGAAAAATCCCCAAAATCACAAAAATAATAGAAATTATAAAAAGACCAAAAACAATTTATTTTCTGATTTTTGAGCATTTTTACCTATTTTTATAAATACCCTATTATCCTTTTTTCTTACATTATTTATATATTCCAATATTGAAAAAATATAAAACATAAAAAGAAAATATAAAATCAGAAAATCAAAATACAAAATACAAAATATAAAATTAAAAATTAAATTAAAAAATTAAAAATTTAAAACCCACAAAAACATTTGCATCTTGTAGACAATTAATCACATCACTCATTTAGCACTTGCCTGATCTATCCTGCCTTGCTCCCTAAGTTCGACACTCTACCTACTTCCACTATACACCTGTTTGTAGAGTTATAATAAATTTGACTCCACATCTACTTTTCATTACTTGATTTATCTTGTGGGTTCATTGTTGACTTTAGCCGGGATTCATTGAGGGTCACCACAGCGACACGGTTGTCTCCGCTTTGTGAGAGACATTAGACCCCTTGAATTTCGGGTAAATCAGGCATCTTGCATCCCAAGCTCCGCTACTTTTGGAATTGACATTTGTACCCCCACGCAAGGGGGTGCTCTGATGATAAGTAACGACTTTTGTTATTTACAAATCAGTCCCTCCAGAGACCATTTTATGAGACTATTTGTGTTTTTTTAAGTTTCATTACGTTCGTGCCCCTACCTTGTTTAGTGAATACATGTATCGTTTTGTTATCTAATTTTTATGCAACTTATATCGTTGGAAAGATAATTTGATGAACTTTAATTAGTCTATTGAGATCTCTTTTTGGATTTGTATTATTTATAGAAAAAGTCATAGACGTTAAGTTACCTTTCTAGCTAATGTTAATTACCTAAAATGAACCCAAGTTTCATCTATTGCTCCATAAATACACTGATTAATCTTGAAACTTTGTATCCTAATTAGGAAATGAATATCTTGATCTATATAATATTATTTCCATATTAATCTTTTCTTAAAGTGTATTTGTGTGTTTGAAATCTTAATTCAGCCATTAAATGATGCTTTGACTTAATTGGATTCTTAAGATGATTAGTGAGTATTAACTTGGAACTCATATGCTTAATTATTCAAGTGATGAATTAATAAATCAGGAGCATATTGTGTGAATTATGAGTTGTTTGTGTGCATTTTCATTATTATTCATTATTTTATCATCTTAATCTATTTTATATCCTAAAACCATAAAAATAGCATGCATTGCATTATGTTTGCATACTGGACCTTTGTAGTACTTTGATCACTTATTGAACCTAGATTTAATTGAGCTAATACGCTCGTGTCCCTGATTTTGATCGTGGACTTTCCCAGGATAATTGAAGCCAAGCTCTCTTCATGAAGATTTTCTAGTTTCGTTCTGACCAATTGATAAGCGGTCATATTACAATGAAACATAATTAGAATAGTTGTTTAATGATTCATCAGTGACTTACGATAGAAGGAAGCTTGTATAAATACTAAATAAAAAGTACAAAGTTGATGGCATGGCAAATAAATATAGTGCAAGACAAGATGGTAAGGGTTATCCAGAAAAGACTACAATCAATTTTCAAGGTACACATTCTTATGTTGTCAATTTGGCATTGTTAACTATGATCCTAGTATCGATTGCATGTAAGGATTTGGAAGTTTTCTTAATGGAGAATTTATAGGTGGAAAGGAGAAGATGATTTGTAAGTTGAAAAAGTCTTTATATTAAACAAAATAACCCTTAAGGCAATGATATCTCCAATTTTATGATGCAATATCAAACTTTTAATTTTTAGACTAATAAATTGGATATTAAGTCGAAGTTAATGTCCAAGAAAGAGAAATGTCTCTTAATATTCCATGTGCACAAGATGTGGGTAGTAGAATGATATAACAATGCATGATTCGGCTTATCCAGTAAGCCTAATGATGAATATCTATTCTACTTTTATTATTTCATTTTGGCCTAAAATCCTTAGAAAATTACCTGTAATTACATCTAATCTATAAATTTGACAAATAACATTAGGTTATAATTAGAATGTAAATACTTATATTTAATTCAAATTTAAAAAATAAAGAAAAGAAAAGAAAATTGAAATATGAAAGATATTGAATGACCCTAAACCCCGAGACCAAGTCAAATATTGACTACATCTATCAGGAATAAATTAGGGAGAGATAAGGGCATAATATTGTACAAAATAAACACAATACCCTGAGTCAAAATATTGGATATAACACATTATTGCATTATTTTGTTCTTCAGTATACACACCTCAAATATAAGATTTTCAACATGAAACTTGTACAAAATAATATAAAAAATACAAAAATAAATTGCCAAAATAAATCATACTCAGTGCATGTTGTACATGCAGAAGAAAATTGCAAATGGGACTTCACTGATCAATATCTACTCCATATGATCTCAAATTGAATCAAATTCATATCCATTGGATTAAATTTAAATTATCTATCTAATGAAATGACTTCATTGAAAATGGAGATAAAGATACAAAATTCAGGCATCTATACAAATAATGAAAGCAAATATTGAGGTGTCTAAAATGAGCCCCAAAAGGTGAGAACTCAGTTGCTGTGACGACTCCTCAACAATTATGTCCACTCAATAATCAACCCACACAATGAATAAAATAGTGAATAAATCAAGCAAAATGATGTGAATCAAAATTTATTATACTCTACTAAATATGTATAGTGACAAGCAAGTAGGGGTCGAACATAGGAAGCATTGGTGTAGAGCAATGCGAGATGAAGAAAATCAAGCACAAGATGTCTCTCAAATATTTAGCCAAAAGATGTTTTTGTAGGTTTTTTATTTTTAAATTTTGCTTTTTTTGTTTTTTATTTTTATATTTTGTTTTTAAATTTATATTTTATATTTTCTTTTTATATTTTTAGATTTCATATTCTTTTTTATAAATAAGTAATATATAATATAGGAGAAACTTCAAATGAGGCGGGGTCTCACCATATATATGGTGAGCCACTCTCAATTTAGGCATCTTTTCAATATATTTTACAATTTCTTGTTTCATACATATAACAATAATATTAGCACAGCATGTATAGTGAAATAAAATTATGAAAATATTATTATAATGGATGGAAATGTTAATTTAAATTTGGTTGCTATATTTTACAAAATTCATTTTTTCACAATGTGCAGTTTATACTTTTACAAAACTGTTACAGAGTTTTTACTAAATTCACAGTGGCCTTTACAATTTCAGAAAAGCCCCCACCTCATTTGAAAGGTCTCCATATAATATATATGATTATATATAAAACATAGGTTAATGTGATTATAAACACTAATAAAAATACTCAAAATTTAGGGAATAAAATATTTTTGGGTTTTAAATATTTTTCTACTATTTTTGTAATTTTTTAAGGATTTTTTCTATTTTTTATTGATTTTTAAAGTTAAAAATATCCCAAATCAAGGATTTAATAAATAACCAAAATTGAAATGAATATGAAAAATAGCAAATTAGGTCCAAAATTCTTCAAATCAATTTTATTATATGAATAGTATAAATAAAATTATAAAATATATAATAATATTTTTGAATTTTTAGGAATTTTATAGATTTTTATAAAGGATTTTGGGGACTTTTAATTTTTAAGAGTTTTCTTTTTTTTATTTTTATGGATTTTGGTCTCAACGATCAAAATATTTAAATAGATAAATTGTATTTTTAGGGGATTTTTCAAAATGATATTATATTTTTTATAATTAACAGAGAATATTTGGACTATTTTTATTTTTATAAAATGGCAAAATTGTCTAATATCGAAATATAGAATTATAGCATGAATCTACAACATACCAGGTACCTGTCCCTATTTTTTGAGAATTTTATGAGCACAAATGTATTTTTATTAAATAGAGAAACCACACAACTAGTAGGGTCATATATGCAATTAAAACAAAGCCTAGGGACCTATATGCAATTTTCACAAAAATATAAAACTGCAACAAGTATTTTCTGGACCAAAATGAAATACCAACGCTACAGGGGTACATGCGCAAAATGCCCACCTCACGTTGGACTGCACGTGAGGTGAGCTGACGTTGACTAGAACACAAATATAAGAAGTTCAGGGGCTTTCTTGCAAATACTACACAAGCGGCAAAGGAATGTTTCTAGATTAAATACTACATTCAAAAATAACTTGGACCTAAGGTGCAAAATACCAAACGTTCGGCACTGATGAACGATCTGATGGCACCCACTTGCCACATGTCAACCACTGGACGACCGATACCGCTTCGCGTCGAATTGCAGAGACTATATCTTCGAATGGATATCAACGGTGAAGGCATAATGTCATCCAATAGTGGGCATCCAGACTGGGGGGTGCTGCAAATCCAACGACAGGCGGGCAAGGTGGAAGAACAATCGAAGAACTCGTCCAAGTCGAGTTTCGATCCGATGAAGCGCTCAACTCCGGGCACCTTCACGCTTGCCGACGGTCTCTCCTCATTCTTGACGTCCTCCCGCAGCTGGTTATCCTTCTCAAAATAGTCAGGGACCTTGAGGGAGGCTCCGACGAAGCTAGAGGCTTGGGGGTCTTTTTAAACTTCGAGAACCCTTACAAATGCGATTTTTAGCTTTGTATCCTGCAGGGAACTTGTTAGCAGAAAATAAAAACACGGAGCTCAGGGGAGTTCCTAGGGGTGGAATGGGCAGTAAGAGACATGAGTGGAGCCCCTCCAGTGAACGGTGGAGGAGGAGCTGAAGTTCAGATCCACAGCGGATCTGGTTGAACGGAGAGGTGTACGTCGTAGGTGAAGTGACGGGGAAGGTGTGAGGTGATCTGACGAAGCGTAGCACAGCCGAGCACAGGCAGAAAAGTTTGTTGGAGGTCAATCTCCGATGAACTATGAATCGATTGGATCAAGCCCAATCACGCAATAAAATCTTAATCTAATTGCATAGAATAAAACTAAAATCTAAATATGAACTAGAAAGCACTAAAACAGACCTCGGAACTCCAGGGCCGATGAGATGAACCTCGCGACAGCGGTACATGCCGATGATGGTGGAAGCTGCCTAAGGACTGTGCCTCACATCGCTCTCAACGGTTGGAGAAGAGCCTGTCACCCTCTTCAATCCTGAGCACATGAAAAAGGAAGCGAAAACGGGGCAAAAAGAGATTCAAAATTCAAAGAAGGTGGAAGATGAGCTTATGTACAGGAAGTGGAGCGGGGTCAAAGGACGAGGGACAACGGTCGAATCAGCAGTGCAATCCACGAGGAATCATGCCCGCGTGATTGAGGGAGAATCGATGAAGAAAAGTCATGAAGGAATCTCTCCAAAATAGTGAATGGGTTGGGCCGCAAAAATCGATGAAGAATGGGGTCAAAGGCAGATTTGACAAGGTGCATGCACGGGTCAGAGAGTTGACCTTGGTCAACACTCAACGACACATGGTTGGTCCACGTGGACCAACCAGGAAAAACTAGCCCAAAAAAGATTTATAAAATCAAAATTATTTAGTAAATGGTTTTATTAATTTCAAGTTATAAAATAAAAAAGTTAATTATTTTTATAGTATATTATTATTATTTATTAGAGGTTAATAATTACATGTTCATATTTAGGGTTTCCTTTATAGGTATATTTACCTATGTTTTGAGTCTTTTATTTTTATTTTGTATTTTAATTTTATTATTTTATTCTTTTATTTTATAAAATTATAACTTATTTTTAGATACTTAAATATATTTTTTTATATTTTATTGATGTATTATTTACAATTAAATAAATATAGATGTATATCATATACGTATATATATTTATATATTGTATATTCATTTATGCATTTAGTATACATATTTTATTTTGATGTTTTCTTTATGGTTTTATTTTAGTTTTAATATGTACTATGATATAAATAAGATTTACAAAATTATAAAAATATAAAATTATAAAAATAATAAAGAATAAATAAAATGAATATTTTATTCGGGTATGTTGTACAATAGGGGTCCAAAACCTAACTTTCATGCCTTAGCTCCAAAAAATATGATACCACGTTCATTAAATAGCTTATTAAAAGTTATATACAACTAAAGTGATTTTGATACATTTTGAGTTTTTATTTGAGAGATATGGATATGTGAAGTTAGGGTTTTGAGTCAATTTTGTATTTTTCTATATATTATTAAATACAACTTTCATTTATAAAGTTTATCTATTTGAGGTACAAAAATTGGAAAATAAAATAGGTCCCAAAAAATTGAATAATTAATGAATTTATAAATGGGATTTATTGGTGATTTTTGGCCCTTATCTCACCTTACTTTATTCCTTGTCGGTCTAGTCATCGAGATGCTTAGGTCTCAGGGGTTTAGGATCATAAATATTTTTGGCATTTTATTCTTATTCTTTTCTCTTCTTTATTCTATAATTTTGGCATTAGAAACTAATTTTTTTAGATTATTTATACAACAAAGAATGAATGTTAATTTGTCCAAATTAGGGTTATTTGCATGTTATATCAAGGGTTTTTAAGGCCAAAATGATAGAATAAAGGTGATGAAATAGAGATTCGTCAATCAATAAGCGACTATTTCATTCTTTACATTTTTACTTTTTTTGTATTTTTAAATAATTAAATTTATTATTTAAAACATATTAAAAATATAAGCACAAATAAAAACATTTAAAATTCACTTAAAATAATTAATACATTATAATACATAACTATATTATACCAATAATGTATATACGTGTATTTATTTACACTTATAAATAAAATCATAAAAATACTACAAAAAACTGTAAATACATATTAATAACGATATAAATATATATAATAGAGGTCGGGGAAGCTGTTTTGAGTAATAGCCAAGATGGTTGTTACACAAGGCAGTTTCCCCAATATTTTTTATTTTTTTTCAAAAATTCCACATTTATATTCACCTACATATCCCTCCTACATGTCATTCAAATTTCATGAGAAACGAAGACTACTATGCCCTCCATCTAGAACAGGTAGATTACAGCAAATTTCATATCGTTAAAAATTACTTGCTCTAGATGGAGGGCTTAGGAGTCTTTGTTTCTCACGAAATTTGAATGACATGTAGGATGGATATGTAGATGAATATAATGATGGAATTTTTGAAAAAAATAAAAAATATTGGGGAAACTGCCTTGTGTAACAGCCATCTTGGCTGTTACTCAAAACAGCTTCCCTTTTCTCTATAAAATATATGAATATAATATTATGTATATAAAATACAAATAAAAATAAATATACAAAATACAGACATATATATCTACATATGTACTTGTTATTACATATAATAAATAAGGTTGTAAATTAAATAAAAATCACCATGCAATTGTTTGTAAAATAGTAAACATTTTTTATTTTCACTTTTATTTAATAAAATCATTTGCTATTTTATGTCTAAATATTCTTTCATTTTATTTCTGTTTTGTCTTTATTGGTCCTACGCGGACCAATCAGGACGATTCTTTCATTGACCCTAGGTCAACTGTACAACTTTAGCCTCTGACCCAGTCAGAGCATGCGAACCCTCTTATTCTCCCAATTTCATGCCTCCCCTTACATCTTTTCTGCTCGAGACCTTCACCATTCTGATCCCACCATCTTCCTCCACCTTGCTTTACTTCTAGCTTCTATCAACCTCCTCCTTTCTTCACGTAAACTCAATCACGAGATCACCCCATCTTTTTGATCTGTTTACACTCACTCATAACCCCTCAATACAATAGTTAGAAGCTCCCTTGTGACATGAGATGAGATCCAAGGACATGAGGTACAGAGAAGGAGGAGAAATAAGATCCAATCATCGACGGAGCTCGCTCTGGTGGTCGTCTGATCCCCGGTCTCCTGACAAGCGATGAGTTGTAACTTCACTTTTTTAGTTAGAGTTTTCATTCCTTGGCTTAGGATTAGCATTAGTTTAGCTTTATTTCATGTCATTTAGCTTAAATTTTAAATTCATAGTTTGCGAGAGCTCTAGCTCCAGATAATGTTCTATGTCGTTTTACCCATTGTCCTGACCACCTGACATCACCATCTTCTTCTGTATTTCCTTCTCCATCAAATCATATGCCCAATCCACCTTGATCCTACAAGTATTGAGAATCAGATCTCCAGTCCAACACCCTTCTGTGGAGATACATCGACCACCCCATTTCTTGTTCTTTTCAACTTCATTTCAGGTCAAGGGGATTCGCCCTCGAGTATGAAATGCTTCTTTGTAGGTGAGAGTTCCAGTCAAATCACTTGGAGCGTGAATCGAAGCCCTCTTTGACTCCCAGATCGTCGGAGCAAGAAGATCCTTCCAGGCCTCCTCCAACGAGGCCTAGGTAGAAGCCACTTGCAGGTGTGAGAAGCTCCCAGGAAGGAGAAGATCTAATCGGCAAAGCCAAAGATGGCCAGAGCCGGGAGGAATCAAAGATCGAACGAGGAACATGGAAGTGTTCTTCCATGTTCTTCGTGACTACCTCAGAACCGTCAGATCAGAGCCTCGTCCCAGATCTAATCTGGGCCATTGAGATTTAAGTGAAGTGATGCCTGCTCCCGATCGTCAGATCGTAAGTGAGGACGCGTGGCATAATTAGAACCTCACGCGCACCGTACGCCTGCACCCGAAGAATTTTTCACACGCGCCCCCGCTGCTTTTGTAATTTTATTTAGTACTGTAAACAAATTAGAACGTGTAAAATAAATATGTATATTCGTAGTATGGACCCCGCACTTTATTGCATTTGCTATATAGTCTTTTCGTCTCACGTATAGTCCCATGTGAGGTGTTGTTAAAATTACGTGTATGCCCTTATATTTCCCGGACTTGTTATTAAATGCACACATAATTTATTTTAACTACGTTAGAGTACATGTCCTGTTGTATATTTAACTTCTTGTATTTTATTCATATTAAGTATTTTCTTTATGCCAAAAAAATGTTAGGAAAAATGATATAATTGCATGGTGCCTTGCGTATTCACGCATAATTTTTACTAGGAATTAAACTTAATTTTACTATTTTATAAAAATAAAAAAACATGCTTTTATTCCTTGTTTTGACATAAAAGCCCATAAAAATTATAAAATCTTTTCCAAAAATTACAAAAAAAATATATTATATATTACGATATATTCTACCACATATCTAGAAATCACTAAAAACATAAAATGTAAAACTTAAAATCACAAAACCTTAAAAATATTATAAAATTTTGCAAGAATTTTGTAAAAATCTAATTTTATCTTTTTATTTGTAAATTTTCTAATTATATATTATATATTAAAAATAGCTTTAGATTAATGTTGTACTTGTATATATTTATAAAACCTTAAACAATCTCGGATATTTAACATTCTCATTGTTTTGTACATTTGTTACTTTAAAAAATCCATAAAAATTAGAAATGACCTAAAAGTTATCAAAAATAGAGGAAAATATACAAACATACAAAAAAATTTATTTTCTACATTTTCACTTTATTTTAACTTATTTAAAAATATAAATAGTTATTATCTATATATACTATATATGACTTATATATTATAATACCTATTATTATTGTATATAATTATATATCTTATTTTAAAAAATAAAAAAGAAATTAACATTTTACAAAGCTAAAATCAAAATATAAAATTAAAAATAAAAAATAAAAATAAAAATTAATTAAAAATCCATAAAAATCAAATATAATTAAAACCCAGGCAAAGAAAGAAAAATAAGAAAATGTTATAAAAATAATTATTATCAATTAACAATAATTAATAGTAAATACTATCCCCCACTTGCTCTCTGTGGTTCGACACTCTACATACTTACACATATACACACATTTTTGTAGACATAATAAATTTTAATCTGCATACACTTAATTGATTTATCTACATGTGGGTTAATTATTGTCTGAATTAGAGATTAGTCAAAGCAACGATTGATGTTCTAGCCTTTAAGAACATCGGACATATCAATCCCGGTTTAACAAATGGTGTCATTGTCGGGGAGCATATGGTTTTATTTTTAGGGTAGTTTATATATATACATATATAACTTGTTTATTATATTTCCTATCCGCTTTTATTTCTTTTTGTATATATTTGTTTACATGTTCTAATTATTCTCTTTGCTTGACTTTGTTGTGAGGGTCAGTGGAGCGAGGATAGATTTCCTAGGAGATTCGACGCACCCGAGCAAGGCAGAGGTCGGCTCATTCAGATCGAGCCGATAGGAGAGAGTTTCGAAGTCGACTGAGAGGCCAAGAAGAACAGTAGTATAGTTTTATATTTTGTGAGAGAGTGATTTATATTAGTTTATTATAATTGATACTCTCCGGATACTTAGACACTCACATGTCTATTTTACCAAGTGATTGTTCACTTGGGGACATGTTCAGTCTTAAATGTTTTTATCACATCTACTTTTTGTTATCCCTATTTTTCTCCTTATTTTGGTTCATGTGTTTTCTGTTTTTCGACTTTCTTTTGTTAGTTTTGTGTGCTTGAACCCCTAATTTTAGCTTTATGTTTTGTTGAGTCAGGTAAGACAACAACCAAATCCTAACTCAAGAATAATGTACCTATAGTTCGATTGGACTTAGTCAGATAATAAATCTGTGGTTCCTGAGTAGAAGTTACTGCTAGCTTGGTTCCCAATTACACATATCTAGGATAGATTTATTTTATGTGTGGATCACGCTGCATGTAAATTACTAGAGTCAAGTATGCATTTCTCACTCTAGCATTTGCATTCATTGATTATCGAGCATCGATTTTTTTTAATTCCTTCCTATGTTTCTTGGACTTAGGAAATAAAAAGGAATTGAAAAATTCTTTAGATATTTATTTGAAAAATATAAAAAAGTGATAACCTAAATAAAATCAAGAGTGTTGACTCCATTTGATCCTAAAAATAAACGTAACGTATTCATTAATTTGGGAAGAGCAACTCCCACATTGGACGTATGTACTCTCCTAACCAAGTGAAACACATGCACTTAAGAAATAGAGCCCCGGGCCTTGTTAGACTTGTTCCCTAAGTGTTTGGACTCACTTTCGTGGCATGTTATTGCTGCATGCACTTGCCCCGAATCTTAATTAAGTGGTCTCGTGTTAGGTGTGCACCACCGCTTAGACACAAACTACTCTAGGAGACTACTCCCGAGAGCTTGATTTAAATAATTGTCTGAATCACCTAACTCTAAAATTTAAAAGATAATGACCAAACTCTTACGGTCATCACCGAATTGAGTAGGTAAATCTGGAGTTTGCTCAATGTTTGATTGCAATTTGAATCCGTTGTGTTTCACATTCTTTGAGTTTTAGCAGTCTTTGTGTTTTTGTCATCTTTGTGTCTCTTTCTTCTTTTTGTTTTTATCGTTGTTTTTGTTATGATGATGGGTTAACTTTTCCTTCAGTCGGATGTTGCATCTTCTTTTCACCCATATCATCCCTGTTACCATGGTCCGGTACAAGATAACTCTCTTCTTGAACCACAAGTTTATCATGTCCAGTACGAAATCAATCCTCATATAATAAATGTCTTGTCCGACATTTTGTTCCATACTTTCCCACCCTCTTCATCCATATTCTCTTCATCCAAGGCATGATATGTTATTAGTTAGGACGTGTGTATAGGACATTGCATATATTGAGCCAGGTTGATCTCATGTTAAAATGAACGTGCAATTTTTGGAGAATTTAGGACGAGATCAGTGTGATGCACTTCTCGAGGAATCAAAGAATGAGCACCAGTCATGGGAAATGATCGATGAGACAACACTGACTATGGACGATGATATAATCATGGGGATATTTCATTTTTCCATACCCATCTTATTTCCATTGGTTTACCAGTCATCCTATGAATCGATCCAGTTTCTATGTCTTGACCTCCCTAACCCCACTTCTCTGAGGCACTTCTTAGATCCCAATGAATATCTTGAACCATTTCAGTATAGGGAGCTATATGAAGGTGATGGTTTAGATTTTTTTGATTTTGATAGACTCTCATATAGAGATGTTAGTGGGTCAGGTTTGGACAGGTGTCAATATTCCCAAACCCCTACCCATTTATAAAATCACTACCCATACCTGCCGGTTTATTAAACATGTAATTTCTAGTGGGTACCCTTTTACCTATCGGATACCCTTGCACCCAATGGGTACTCATATATTCGACATTGTTAATCTTAAGCTATTCATAAATGTAGATTGGATTTTCACATAGACTAAATAGAGGGAAATCGTGTAATATGGTGACGCATAAAGATATACAATATATAGGGAATATTAAAAGTTTATATATGTTAAGTGTTTAACTCGTTTAGGTTGATAGTTTTTTTATCTATTAAAGATACAAAAATTAAATTGAATATGAATAAATAGACGATTTGGATGACGCACAATGGAGTTACTTTTCGATCAGATAGGTTATATGTAGATATTGTAACTCTTTTTGCTAGATATCTTCTCAAGACCCACGGTTCTATGTCTTCTAACCTATCTTATTGATATGTATGTATGCATGTGTGTATGTATGTGTGTGTATGTGTATGTATGTATGTATGTATGTATGTATGCATGCATACATGCATGCACGTATGGGGAAAACACCTCCGGATTGTTTCCCCCTTTTTGGATCAAAAATATTTGAATAAATGGGTGGAGATGAGAAAATTGAGTTGGAATTAAAGTAGATCGATATCTATAAGATTTGAAATGGATTTGACTAGTTTGACTAAAATACAACACATCTACCTATATTTATATTTAATTTTAATTCATATTTAGGGCAGGTTCGAGTTCAGATACTTACAAGGCAATACCAAACACATACCCATACCCGCATGGGTAGTCAATTCAAAGCCCAAACTCATCCAAAGGTAAATGGGATTGGTTTTAGGTCCTTAACTGAGGCGGCTTCGGGTTGGGTACCCAATGGGTAGACCCATATTGACATCCCTGCCCTCATATGATCCTAGTATCCTCCTAATTGATGATAATGGATTTTATGAGGACATGATAGATGCTAGCATGGCCCCAGCTTTCGATGATGAGTTTGCATTACTCCCCGGTGGTTATCTATGGGAGGATGCAACCCATTCTTTGTACTTGATTTCACATTCTGATTTTGCATCCGATCTGTTGGATCACGAAACCAAGTCTTCTGAGTCTTCTCTCCTTGATGACCCATGCAAGGATGAGTCCTACTTCGTGGAATTCGATGATCTTTCTCACATATCCATATCATGTGCAATGGATATCCACTCTGAGTATGAGTCTCCAGATCTTGACCTTCCATATGTTTTTTAAATGATTATTGATGTAGAGGATTCCATCACTGATCCTTCTTTCTCCACATTTGATTGTATCGATTCTATCCACTTACTCCACTCTGACCACAAGTTGATGCTTTCTTTGATACTACCAGCCCCTAGTACAGTTGTCTATTCTATTTGGCTGGTAGCAGGCATCCACATGATTGGATATTCACATGTTTTATTGTATGTTGACTTTATTGTGGATCTCTCATCTAGACCACAACATGAGTATGGTATTCACTTTACAGATATCGTCTGAACCTTAATACAACATTTTCCTAGCATTTGCGTCTAGTTAGGGGCATAAAACCTAGCACTTGTTGAGAGACACCTCAATATTGTCTACATCTTGTATATACATGTTTTGTCTTTTATTCTTTCTTCTTCCGTTTATTTTTTTACACCACATGTATCTCTTACAATCTTTGTTTCTATTCTTAGGATGTACTTTATCTTAAGTATAGGGAGTGTAGATATTGTGTTGATCATATTCGTTCTGTTTCATAACTCTTGTCATTGCATATACTTAGGGATCCTTTACCCTAAGTATACGAGGAGTAATGTCGTGAATTCTTGCTTAGTTGCTTTTTAGGTTGATTACCTCTCTCGCTTGTCTTCTAACTTTTTGATAATTATTATCTATACATAGGGATATTTCACCCAAAGTATATGGGGAGACAAGCCGAGTAGTTGATCGTAAATTCTCATCTCTGATCATCCCTGCTTTGTGTATAGTCTGCCATACTACAGATTAGTTGATCCTAAGTATAGGGGGTCGATCGACTTTTTATTATTTTATTTAGTCATTGTAGTATAGATTCTTCTTTACTTAACAAGAGTTATTGTAACATCCGGGAATTCGCATAAAACCGAACTCGTCCGATTTTGGGTCTAATGAATCTAAAAACGTTGTCGGTCAATACTAAACAACCTAAAACGACCAATTGATCATGAATCAAAAGTCATTCGGACGAAATCGACCAAAAATCGGTCCCTTCGTAATACGTGTCGTGAAAAGCCGCGACATAAATTCGGAAATCGCGAAACGAACTGAGACCATCATTAGATCCGATTTGATGATACAAAACCAACGGAATCGACCGTTCGTCAATCGGAGGTCGTTTGATATTTTTAGTTCGTAAAATTTAACCCCAAACCGAAACTGTATCTCGGAAATTCGGGTATTCAAAATCCAATCAAAAGTATATGGATATTATACTCATTTTGATCGTCATTTTGAGACGATCAAATCGAGATGTTATGCATCAAAATCCGAAACCCGAGCAGCCCATACGGGCAATTTTAACATCCTAAACAATTGAAAAAAAAATATTTAGTACAATACAGACGTTGACATATAAAAAAAACACTTAAATATCAGAAATCCGGATCAGCATATATAACCACAGTTGGCATTTCTATCCTCACCACTTGGACTCTAAATAATCCCACTTGGCCAACCTTTACTTCCTCCTCATCCTATATAAGGAACCAACGTCACTTTTCCCCTCTTTACTCTCCCAATACTCCCTAATTCTCTAATTCTCCCCCAAATACTCTCTTTTCCCTTCACTGTGAATGATCTCCAGAAAATTGACCTGATTTCCAGCAACTTCTCGGTGGAGCCTCTCCAACAATATCCCCTGGAGCTCCAGCAAATGTGGCCATTTCTGATGCCATTTCAGCAACCCCTTGTTGTTGTTTGGAGGGTCTCTTGAAGCTTCCATTTCAGCCAATTTTTCCTCTCATAAAGCTGCTGCATGCAAGATATATCTTCTCCAAAAATTGATTCAATTAGGTACAATCCCTAGCCTATTTCTTTGCTGCCATGCATGTCCATTTCCCTTAATTATATGTACATCCCTTTCTCCTATTAGCTGCCATGTATGTTCAATCCAAAACTTTTTCTATCACATATATTGGGTTAAATAATTGATCCCTAATCAACAGTTTTCTCATAAAGATTTTGATAAACAATTTGGAGATATTTATTACTAATTGGTGTATAAATTTAGTTCAAAAAATTTGAATTAATAGGTAATGTGTTCACTGGCACTGCAAAAAAAATGTATTTAAATTTTTTTTTTGTATATGTAAACTGATCTGTAAAAAAAATAAGTAAAAAAATGATTTACACAATTAAGTAGATGTTCTGGATTGTTTCTGTAAATTGATTATGTACTCTGTATACTGATAAGTTAAAAAAATGATTGAAGTAAAATAAATTTTGATTTACAAATTTAAGTATATGTTCTGGGGATGATGTTTGTAACTGATTTGTAAAGAAAAGGGGGGAGGGTTTTAACTACAATGATTGGAAGATAGGAAACTACTAGATGTAACACTCCTCTACTCTCTCGATTAATGTATCAACCTGTGTCATATTTGATAAATTGAAATGTCCTATACAGTTACATCCAGACTTAGGGACATGCCAATTCATGAAAATCTTAAGCATTTCATTCATAAAAAGAAAATAGGTGGAGTCCATGAAATGGTCACCCTTGAGAAGACATAATAGCAGAAGGCATCTACTTTTAAGATGGCCTTGGAAACCACATATTATTATTGTTCATCTCTATCGTATCTGAATATAGGAACCTAATCTCAAGATCCAGAGAAGTAATACCTTCACTAAATCTCAACAACATTAGATAACTCCTTTTCACACTATTCATTTCCCCTCATTATCCTTGCTCCTTGTTGAAAAAAAAAGTGTGTTGAATCAATCTAGGATTTCTTGAGAATACTATGACCTAAAAATCTTTATCAATCAATCCTTTGTTAAATATATATCATTGTAGATAAGTTGTGCCAAAATATAAAGATCCGTAAAGATAACTACATGAAATATTGTGAAAAGATTGTAAAGGTCAGGTGTAAATCTCAAACAAAATATTATTCAGACTTTGATTTGTCATCTGAGAACTTGGTCAGAAACATCATTGGTTATACCTCTCTTAGTAGGGAGCCATGGAGACGATAATATCATATGATAGCTAACCACGAGCAATACAGTTCCTACTAGGAAAGAGTTATGTCATGTGCCGTGAATTTTTCAAGTATTGTATCTCTAAACATTGTCATGAAGGGGGGAATTCAGCAGGATAATACTTACTTTGTTCCTGATTAAGTTCTTTTGAATTCATTCTCGCATATGGAATTGTAAAGTCTTGATCTAAAACCAAACAGAGAAGGGATATATTTGATAAATTAGGAAAGGGACGTATATCACAAACCGCCAAGATGAAATATTTTCACTACAAAGTAGACTTAGGGTACCACTATCATTACTTATTGTAAAAATCTTAGACATGATTCAACATGAGTTCACAATCTCAAGAGAGAGACGACCTATGGCCATATGAGTATGAAGGCTCATCATTATGTGCGTCATTTTTAAATGCAGTTACTAACGAATGCTGATACACCTTTTTCCTGTAAATATTGGGATCTTTAAGATTAAGGTTTGATATATTAGTGGAATATTGAATATCCAATAGAAGGAAATGACACATCTCATATATGATCATAAAGACTTACTTGGGTAATAAGATATGATGGTGAATCTGTAATGACAAATAAATAGTGCCGGTCATGTGACTTTTACACTTGATCGTGCGAGAGCGCGGTGACTCTCAACTGGGTGGGAGAATAGGAAGCCCAGTTTGGGCAGCGGCCGCTTAATGCGCGGGTCTAGGATCCCAGTCTTTTACACGGTTTTACGCGAGCTCGCAGTGTTTTTACGCCTCGTTGGGATCCAGACTTTAGACCAGTTCCGCTGACCCTGTCTTTTAGGATACCCAGGCGGGGGATCCTTGGTTTCCAGTTTTACGTACGAGCTCGTTCGCCTGTACTAGTCAGGCAGGTTTCTAGAGCAACTTTTCTAGGGAGTCTCTCTCACCCGTCTCAGTGGCGTAGTTGGGGAGTAGACCTATCCCTCTATTGGACCGCGCTTCCAACTAGAGGGCGAGACGGAAGAGCCATTTGTAGGCTTCTTCACCGCTTGAGTTTCTTCGCCAACAGACTTGGCGATTCTATATCTAGATCATCCATATCTACATCTACAACATCTGGGGTTATATCTGAAACATTGATGTTAAGAATTGGAGAAGTTATGATCAAAAGACTATTCTCTCTACCAAAGAATTTAAACCAATTAATAGATCTTTCCAATCTTAACTTTTCCATCATCATTCATAAGTATGATCTCTGAAGCAATTGATATATATGCTCACACTCATACCCTCATGAATATTCAACTACAATATAAATGTGTCATATGTGGGAAAATGTTGGGTTCTGGGGAAATCATTAGAAATGCATTACAACAACTTGAAACCCCTTTTTACTTACGCAAGTAGATGTAGATTTTACTTGTACTACCTTTCTACTTGCTTGCTTTTGCACATACTAAATGTCTAGTTATTTTATAAGTTTTTGGGAGGTACCAGCAATGGCTGATGCCTCTTCTTTCCTAATGTGTTTGGCAGGCAAACAACCTGCAGTTTAGTGGCCGCTCAGTAGCTATACATGCTTCCTGGAGACAGAGTATACACTAGACGGTATGAAGTACTTTGTCTCAGTTTTTGTTCAGATGATGATGTAAATGCTATCTCTTTTGTATCACTTGGGATATATGTTGTAATATGAAAGATGCTTATGCAAGTCGTAAATGAATATGAATATTAATGAAAAGGAACTTTGGTGTCATTTATCTCTCTGTGATCTTGTGGTTATGTTGTGGATGTGAATGTCATGTGAATAATTAGCCGCACGAAAAATTTTCCCTGCTTTTCTACAACTTCATGCGATCTCATGTGAATAACTGTGCGAGTGTGTGATTAACGGGTACCCGGATCCTGAGGGGTTCACAGATCATCGATGAACACCTACAAACTTGTCCAAGTATGGACGGAAGATACGGTTCATCATATCCATGAAAGCCGCAGGTGCATTGGTGATGTGCTCATCTATTCGCGGAATGAATGGGATCATGCGAATGATCTACGGATTGTCTTAGATACATTGCGGGAACACAAGCTATATGCCAAGTTGAGCAAGTGCGAGTTCTGGTTATCCCAGATCTCATTTCTCGGGCATATCATTTCTGGAGCAGGCATTGCAGTTGATCCTGCGAAGATAGATGCAGTTATGTCTTGGGAGCAGCCCAAGACTGTCACGCAGATTCGGAGCTTCCTTGGGCTAGCAGGTTATTACAGACGTTTCGTCAGCGGATTTTCACGTATTGTTCGCCCTCTTACACGGTTGACACAGAAGGGAGTTCCATTCATTTGGGACAATTCATGTGAGCAGGCCTTCCAGACACTGAAGGAAAGGTTGACTACAACGCCTATTCTTGCTCTTCCTTCAGGCACTCAGGACTATGCAGTCTACACAGATACATCTGGAGAAGGTCTAGGAGCAGTGTTGATGCAGAGAGGTCAGGTGATTGCTTACGCATCACGGCAGTTGAGACCGCACGAGCGAAACTACCCCACACATGACTTGGAGTTGGCGGCAGTTATCTTCGCCTTGAAGATCTGGCGCCACTATCTATATGGGGTGAACTTCGAGATTTTCACGGATCACAAGAGCCTAAAGTACATCTTTGATCAGAAGGAGTTGAACATGAGACAGCGCAGATGGCTCGAGCTGCTGAAGGATTATGATTGCACGATCTCTTACCATCCCGGTAAGGGAAACGTGGAGGCTGATGCACTTAGCAGGAGAGCGCATGCTGATGGTACGGCGAACTAGCTATACACGTGGGATACGCTTGCAGCTTTGACCGATTGGCATCCTCAGGAGAGCGCATCCATTTCTACCGTCGTGCCTCCACGATACAGCAGTCTTTGGAATCGTATTGTAGATGGCTAGAAGACCGATCCTTGGATTCATGATAGATACATGCGCGCCGTCAAGGACGAATTTGACGACTTTGTTGTAATGGAGTCTATTTTATGGAAGGCAGGACGGGTTGTTGTACCCAATGACGAGCAGCTTCGCAGAGACATTCTGGACGAGGCACACAGTTCACGGTTATCTATCCATCCAGGCAGTTCAAAGATGTATCGTGACTTGCGTCGACATTTCTGGTGGGATGGAATGAAGTGCGATGTGGCACAACATGTCAGCAGATGCATGACTTGTCAGATGGTCAAGGCTGAACACAAGAGACCGCCAAGATTACTGCAGTCTCTCCCCATTCCCGAGTGGAAGTGGGAGAGCATTTCTATGGATTTTGTCACGGGATTGCTGAAGACACCGGGTGGCCATGATTCCATTTGGATCGTTGTTGATAGGTTGACCAAGTCAGCCCATTTTATACCTGTCAACCCGACTTACACTCCATCCAGATTGGCCAAGCTCTATGTGCAGAACATTATCAGGCTGCATGGTATACCACGAGAGATGGTGTCTGACAGGGATTCGAGATTTACATCTCATTATTGGCATCAGTTCATGTCAGCACTACAGACAGAGCTGAAGATGAGTTCTGCATACCATCCGCAGACAGATAGACAGAGTGAGCGCACCATTCAGACGCTTGAGGATCTACTTCGCGCATGCACTTTGGAGTGGAAAGGGTCCTGGAAGGACCATTTGCCTTTGGTGGAATTTACTTACAACAACAGCTATCACTCCAGTATTGGTATGGCACCATTCGAAGCCCTATACGGGCGGAGATGCCTCACACCTCTCAGTTGGCGTGAGGTAGGTGATCATGCTTTATATTCCGTGGATCTCTTGGAGGAGACCGCGAGAGCTGTTGATCTTGTGAGACGGAGGCTTCTGACGGCACAAAGCCGCCAGAAGAGCTATGCAGACCGTCGGAGAAGAGATTTGGAATTTCATGTATCCAATTTTCTTCTCTTCCTTTATTACAAAATTAACTTAACATCATATTAGTGACATTCCTATCAATTATAGGTTGGAGATTGGGTATTTTTACGAGTATCTCCCATGAAGGGAGTGCAGAGATTCGGTGTTCGTGGCAAGTTGGCGCCACGATATGTGGGTCCATTTGAGATTCTTGCAAGAGTGGGGAAGGTGGCCTACCGAGTAGCCCTTCCTCCACATCTATCTGCTATCCATGATGTCTTCCATGTATCCAACCTAAGGAAATATGTCCACGATCCTCGGCACGTCATCAGTTATGAGAATCTAGACGTGGAGCCAGATCTGACTTATGAGGAGAAGCCAGTCCAGATACTTGATCGTGCTGTGAAGAAGCTTCGCAGCAAAGAGATTTCATTGGACAAGGTTTTGTGGCACCGACACGGCGTCAAAGAAGCAACATGGGAGACTGAAGCCGACATGCGGGCACGATACCCGCAGCTTTTCTGATGTAAGCATCAAAACAAGCAATTGTAATTAGATACATGATAAATATATGACTTGTTTTCTCTTTGAGGTTTTTATGGGTTCTATTTGAGGTTTTTATGACCATCAGAAATCAAACAAGATTTAACTCGAGTCTCGAGGACGAGACTCCCTTTGAGGTTTTTATAGTTATGTCTTCCTTTGTTTCTCTTTGGTTACTATAAGAACATGGTTCGAGCTAAGTATAAGGATGATCGTATATATGTATGTATACGTTAGCTATAACTGATACTTTCTTGTATTTTAAATAATATGGCTACTATATTGGGTACGGATATACAAATAAAAAAATCTCGTAAACATGTATGATTTTTTTTAAAATTATTTGTAAAAAAATAGTTGGAAATTATTCTGCAAATGATTTTGAAAATGGTTGTAAAATGTTTTGAAAAACCTTTGAAAAGTCTTTGTGAAATATTTTCAAACCTTTAAAAAATATTCTTTTGTAAATGTTTATGAAAAAAATTTGTAAATTTTTTGAAAAACTCTTTGCCAAATAACTTTTCAAATAGTTTGCGAAAATGTTTAACAAATAGTTTTGAAAACTTGGGCATATTCATATTGCATAATAAAAAAATTATATGGATAAAAACTTATATAAAACTTGTGTATACTTGTATAAAATCCTACGTTAATATGTATAACACCTATGAATACAGTCATTTCACTAACCTTTTCAAAAACACCTAAAAATTAAAAATTTCAAAACCCACAAAAATTTACAGATCTGTTTGAAAACAACATAAGAAGTTTAAAATCATAAAACTTGTTTCACAAAAATATCTTTGCATTGCATTTGCATTTTTCTGAATGATTTTGACAATTAAACTAGTCTATTATAAAATCTGAAGATTGAAGCTTGGTCTAGACCTTAATCCACTTAATTTCACAAGAACCTTGCAATAACTAGAATTAAGACTTTTCATGTCAAGGAGATTTAATTCTTTGAGTCCACAAGATTTTGTTCACATGTCATCTTGATTAGCCCAAGTAGAGTATTTCAAAGCACATGTATGACTCTTGTTGATAATGGACTAACTTGGACAAGCACATGAACTTAGCTCAACTCAAATGAGGTGGTGAGGGTAGATTTCTTTAGCTTGAAAAGCACATGTTTGGAAACATACGTCGCCCCAAAGGTGGTCGGTGCACTCCAACCCGATCTAGTGGCATGTACGTCTAAAGACATGACGTTATGGGTTGCAATAAAGCTTCAAAAGAGAGATAGTCTACTAGTTCAAGGTCAAAGGTTGGGCAAGCTACACGGGAAATCAGAAGTCACAGACATAAACGAGCCAAAGTGCTTTGCTTTCTTCCCGAAGTTAACGTCCAATAAGATTCGTTAGATAAGAAAATCAGACCTGTCGAAGGCACGCTCTTCATTCATCGTGCGAAGGCTACTGCTCCTTCTTCTGAGGGCGAGGTGGAAAGCGGTGTGGACTAGTGATTTTCCATTATCCTACTTCTCCTCTCTGCTTCTCTAAGTAGAGAAAGGAAGACTTTTTTGACTAGCTCCATCCTCTTCCACCCATAGGCTTCAGCAGAAAGGCGTACCTGACTCCCAAATATCTAGTTATACTGCCCTCTAAACTCTATGCATGTGATTTATATAGTATAAAAATGTTTTTAGTATAAAAATGTGTTTATTAAATAAAGACTCCAGAAAAATAGACGGGAAAAAGTCAATGAAAAATCATTCCTGCCAAAGCTGTGTATCAATAAGCAAGGCTTATATTTCAAAGTCAAAGATCTCAAGGTTACCTGCAGCTGGAGACTTGACTATAATGGTCAAGCTCCACATGATATGTGACTACACTGGTCTCAATCCATTCTTTTCTCTACCCCCTCTTCTTGAGCCAGTTGTACTTGAACTTGGAAGGAAATACCTCAATCCTCGAGGAAAGAGTAGCCATATTGGGGAATTAGGGTTACCTTGTTAAGGAAGACTGTTTCTTGCCATTTCTGATGAGAAGAACTTCATTTCACATAAAATGTAAAAGTGAGACTCATAGTCATAAGGGTTTGTGTATGAAATACTTATTCTGACATGGCTATTGAGGCAATCTGAATAAAGGATTGTGGAACTTGAGGGTTGTTAAGTTTTAGATCTTATCCTCAATAAGGATCCGAACAAAGGAACAATCCAAAGGTCTTACTAAGCTCTAAACTTTGATTTTATGAAGATAAGTTGAAAAATCGCTATGATTCTAAGACCTTTATTTTCCTCTTCTTTATTTTCTTATTTGCATCACTTATCCTTCTAACAAGGGTTTGCTTGCGACTAGCAAAGGTAAGTATGGGGAGGTGATGAATAGACATTCATCTTCCTTTATTCTTTCATTTGGCATTAAAATCTTAGCAAATTACCTTTAAATACAACTAATTTTCACAAATTAACAATTAACATTCAACTAGATCGGGTTACAAATAACTGATTATTTTATTCTTTTCATTTTTACTTTCTTTATATTTTTAATAAGTGTATATATTATTTAAAATATACTATAAACATAAACACATATAAAAACATTTAAAATACACTTGATACATAGGTATAATATACATGTAATGTATATACATGTATTTATTTACATCTACAAATTAAAATCATAAAAATATTAAAAAAATTGTAAATACATATTTAATAATGATATAAATATGTAAAATATGTTAATATAATATTATGTATATGAAATGCAAAATAAAAATAAAATATACAAAATACAGACATATATACATATATATGTACTTGTAAATATCAACCTATATAATAAATAAGGTTGCAAAAGTAAATAAAAATTACCATAAAGTTGTTTATAAACTAATAAACACTTTTTAAGTTTTGTTTAATAAAATAGTTTGCTATTTTATTTCTAATTATTCTTTCATTTTATTTTTGTTTTGTCATATTAAATATTTTCTTTATGCCAAAAATGTTAGGAAATTAGTATATTTGTCAATCACCTTGCTTATTCACGTATAATTTTTGTTAGGCATTAAAATTAATTTTCATATTTTCTAAAAATACAAAAATATGCTTTTATTCCCTATTTTGACATAAAAACCCTTAAAATTATAAAATCTTTACCAAAGTTTCCAAAAAAATTATTATCTGTATTACAATATATTCTACCACATATCTAAAAATCACAAAAAAAATATAAAAAAATATATATAACTCAAAATCACAAAACCCTAAAAATATATAAAATTTTGCAAAAAAAATGTAAAAAAATCTAAAAATTTATCTTTCTATTTGTGATTTTTCTTAATTATATATTATATATTGTAAAAATGGCTTTATGTTAATTTTGAACTTATACATATTTATTAAATACTAAATAATCACATATATTTAACATTCTCACCATTTTGTACATTTTATTACTTTAAACATTCATAAAAAATTAGAAAAAAATACCTAAAAGTTACCAGAAATAAAGAAAAATATAAAATATGCAAAAACATTTTATTTTCTATATTTTCACTTTATTTTGACTTATTTAAAAATATAGGTAGTTGTAGTATCTATATATATTATACCACTTATATATATTATAATATCTATTGTTAATATATATAATTACATATCTTATTTTAAAAAATTAAAAGGAAATAAAAAATTTGCAGAATTAATACTAATTATAAATTAAAATTAAAACTTAAAAATATGAAATAATTAAAAATCCATTAAAATCAAATAAAATAAAAAACCAATATAAAAATAAGAAAAAAACAAGAAAAGGCTATAAAAATAGTTATTATTAATTAGTAATAATTATAGATATAATTGTCCCATGTTTGCTCTCTGTGGTTTGACACTCTACATACTTACACCAATACACACATTTTTATAGAGTTATAATAAATTTTAACTTATACACACTTAATTGATTTATCTACATATGGGTTAATTGTTGTCTGAATTCGAGATTGGTCAAAGCAACGATTGATGTTCTAGCCTTGTTAAGAACATTAGACAGATCGATCTCGGTTCAACACCTAATAAGTAGATATCAGACATATTAGGAAGTCATTACCATATCTGAAAATCACTATACACTTGAAGCTGATTTATAAAGCTGAATCACTCGAGATAGTGCGATATTTTGATGCACATGTGATCAAGAAAATCGAACCTCGGAATCAACATATGATATGACCTCTTCAGTCAAGTGGGAGATGTTAGACATACAGAGAACGCTCGAGTAGCTGTACGACTCGATAAACCCGCACTAACAAAGGGTTTTTATTGGATGATCCATAACATGTGGCTAGGGTTTAGGTTATCAAACAGGCTATACGCAAGGGCCTGCAACTACTGAATGGCATGCCAATAGAAGCTTTATCCTCACCTCTCAACTTCGTTTTTCCTTCATTCAAAGGCCTTGAAAGAATTGTGTAGTAATCTTATTTCCTTATCACTAATACCTAAATCGTGGCTTAAAGAGATACTACAAAGGAGGGAGGGGTGAACCTCCAGGTGATCAACCAGAGGAATAACATTAAAACTCAGCATCATATCAAATCGGTCAAAATCCAAAGAATCAATCAAGCAGCTGCAGTGCCCTCTAGATTACTCTCAACGCATCTCTCTTACAAATAAATATATATCAAATCGCTTCCAGCAAAAAAACGTGCATCTCCCCCACCCCTGACAGAAAGGTTGTCCTCCAGAAAAACACGCACACTGCATCATCACGTTCATGTTCAAAGCTTCTGTAACACTGCGAGATCACTTTCATTCAAAGCTCTGATGAACAGCAACAAACAAAGATCTGAGCAGACCTCTCCTCTCCCCCTCCCATCCCACGTCCAATTATTGGCACGGGCTTTCGAGATGTGTACGTGCATGCTTTGCAGGAGACAACAGCACCAGATAGCATGAGCCTACCTCCACCACTCCCTTCGTGCTGCAACACAAAGGTGCTCATGCTCCCTCTTTAATGCCCAACATCAAGTACACTTGCAGTGCCCAACTCCACAACGAACTCACGTATATGTTTAAAATAAGGGTTAGGGTATATATCTTCACACACAACCACAGTCAAATGACCTGTATTTTCTCCATTAATATTTAATACACACTACACACCACTACCCTACCCATCCTTAACTAAACAGCTTTCAGGGAACATATATATCTGCATCTCCTTTTCCCCATGCAACTGCAAATCATGCATCGATTTGTTGCAGGACAAGCAGTAAAATTAAATGCTGGTCGCTTATACTTTCTGTTCAGTTTGGGATCTTTCTCCCCTTCCCCATGCAAATGCATGCTAAGTCACGTCCACTTCCAGTACATTGATTGTTTAGGTTTAGTAGTTCAGCAGCCTATATTGACTTGTATTTATATCATACAGATTACTGCCATCGCTAGACTCCATAGTGTGCAGATTTTACAGTATAAACGACGATCATTTTATACATGTGCCCCTGCAAAACTGACAGCTTTCAAACAAGTGTGGGGACGGTATTGAGGCGGATCGTCTGTACTACAGACTCTACATTAACCGCTCGAGCCGCTCGATATTGATTGTGTATTGTAGACGATCCTCTAGCATGTTCCACATCCGTAGTTTCATCTGTATACGACCATTTTCATCTCTAATGGCGTCGGACAGGAATAAACAAACAACGTGATCTGTCACATGATCTTTGTAATGTCTCCGACGCGACGAGAAACCTCGGTGATGTCATTCTTTGTGTCACTTCCCTTTCCTTAGATCTATTCGAATCTCTATAGCTTTTTTGTTCATTGTCTTCTACCTCTGAACTGCCTTTGCACATGGATCCAATTTCCCAACTTTATCACGTCTTTTGTTTTGTAGCGATTAAGATAGAGGGAGTGGTGGATCTCCATACGCATGTCCTTGATTAATTAAGCACCAAATTTATCTAAATCTTATTTGTCTGTTCTTAATCACCAGATGGGCCATTTTACTTTAAAGTTACTGTGTTCTCCTGTTGCTTACTGTTCCAATTATTTAAGACACTGGTAAGGACCAAAACATATCACGTATATCTATATTAAATAACTCATGCTTTGTAACATGTGACCTATAATCTTCTTATCTGCGCAAATTATATAATTATATAGTTTTCCCCTTATTCCCAGCATCACTTCCCCCTCCATTCCACTAACATTCTAAATAGGAAAAAACGCGGCTGCTTCCACCTTTATTTTTCCACATTTTTTTATTTTTTAAAAAATATCACAATATATTTTCGTCTATATATCCCTCCAATATGATATTCGGATTTCATCAGAAACATAGACCCACCGCGCCCTCCATCTAAAATAGGTAGTTTCAATGTTCTAAATATTGTTGTAATCGACTTGTTCTACATGGAGGGCATAGGAGTCTCAATTTCTGAAAAAAAATCGAATGGCATATGTTGATATTTTTATTATAATTCAAATACTTATTACAATTTCATAATAATTCCATCCTGGTTTTTATTGGATTTATAAGCTCCATGCATGATTTTTAATAGGCTTTAAATTTCATTAAATTGAATTTAGTGTGCACGGAATATTTAAAATCCTTTTTAAATCTCTCAAAAGACCACTTACGTTTGCCTTGTATCACTATCTATTAACTATTTGTTTGATTCTTTTTAATTGGTCTTCTTCCTCGTAATTATGTTGATGGTTTAATATGGAAGTTATATAAATCATGTGGATTTCAATTTGTATATGAAAAGGAGAATACACAAAATTTATTTTGTGACTCTCTTACGTCACTTATATCTTCCTCTTTAAATATATTATATATATGTTTAAATACTCTTCCAACGGGTGGTAAAGACTACTGATTTAATTATCTATTTATTCTCCTATCTGTTTGATCTTACAAGGTGTAACGTTCTCTTACTATATACCTAAAGGGGGGTACGGTATTGATTTTATATACACAATCATTTTATCCTCTCTATTCATTTTGAGCGAGTTAACTTGAAGAAACAATCTGTCGTTGCTCAATAGATCTCGATGTTGGCGCGTGCACGTTCATTGAGATCTTAAGGTCAGTGCATTTTGCACGCCTCGACAAGTTGGTAATTCATCTCGTTATCGTAGTGGTATTATCTAACCATCCTTATATTTATATTTATATTTTATCCTTATTATATCACCTACAAGGCTACAACATATAGGAGGGATATATAGATGAATATACATGGTGATATTTTTGGAAAAAAGACACCGAAATGAGGCAGGAGCAACCATGTTGGTTGCCCAAGGGGGCAGGCCCATTGAACCCTTCTAAAGAGTATATGTTACAGTCAATTAAAGTTATCGCATATCTCTTAACCACATAAGCATGTCTAACAATAAATATATAATAGAGCTACCCGAGAAGAGAGGCACCTAGGTTACACTCAACTTTATTTTTTTTTCATTTCCTTAAGGTATTTTTTGAAAAGAACTGAGGGGATTTAGATATATGTCACCAAACAAACATTCGTAAGTCTTCCATCAAAACTGTCAAAAATTTAACGGTATCAAAATTACTAAAATTGACCCCTTTTAGATTACCGGGTTAGGACAATATGTTACCATCTATTAGACTAAATCCCACATATATTTTTAGAAAATACCTTAAAATGGAAAAAAAAAGTCCAGTAAGAGAAAAATGATCCCGTTAAATTAAATTTCACCGCGGATTACTTTATCCAAAAGATTCACTGGACGATAATAAATTACATATCTATCTCAACTTGATCGATTCTTTCAGAGAGGAGGAATCTGCAAATAAACACGCCGAATCGACTCAAAAGGAAATTTACCCAAAAGGCAAAATTGCAGATAACCCCTTCAACTTCCCCCTATAAATACTACAAGTCTACAATTGACCTCCGCACTTCACCCACACCACTAATACCTCCCTCACCGCCGGCGACATGGCCACACTTTCCGGCAACCCCATCCACCAACATCTCGACTTCTCCGCCTTCCGCGAGCTCCCGGACACCCACGCATGGCCCCGTTCCAATGACCACTCCCCGGTCGATGAGCCGGTCCCCATTATCGACCTCCTCGACGATGCCGATCTCCTCCCACGCCTCGCCCATGCCTCCCGGACGTGGGGCGTCTTCTACCTCGCCAACCACGGCGTCCCCTCCCGTGTAATTGGCCCCGCGGAGTCCGAATGCCGCCGCCTCTTCTCGCTCCCTCCGGACCGCAAATTGCGGGCGCTGCGTAAACCCGGCGACCTATCCGGGTACGGCGTAGCTCGTATCTCGACATTTTTCAGCAAGCTCATGTGGTCCGAGGGGTTCACCATCGTCGGATCTCCGGCGGCCCACGCCGCAAAGCTCTGGCCGGAGGACGATCACCACACCTTTTGGTACGGTATATGCACAGGACACATAATACGTGACGTGCATAGGATTCAGGGCTTGCATGCAATTATTATTTGTGTACACGTGCATGCAAAATATCGTCTTAAGATAATTTTTTATATAATTAATGGATATAATACAATACGAAATTTGTTCAATTTATCTTATTTTTTATCATACTAGTGGGGTAGTGACTGATGATTAGTTCTGTTTGTTAAACAGCGAGGCAATGGAAGAGTACAAGAGCGAGATGAAGAAAGTTGCCGAGAGACTGATGGTCTTGATACTGGCCTCGCTGGGCCAGCAAGCAGAGAATCCGGCGGGCGCGGAAGGAATGGCGGTTCTCCAGCTCAACTCATACCCCGTGTGCCCGGACCCAGAACGGGCAATGGGCTTGGCCGCCCACACCGACTCCAGCCTCCTCACCATCCTCCACCAGAGCAACACGAGCGGCCTCCAGGTCGTCCGGACCGCCGACAGCCAGTCAAGGTGGGTGACAGTCCCGCCGCTTCCCGGCACATTGGTGGTGAACATAGGGGATCTCCTACAGATCCTATCCGACGGCCAGTACCGCAGCGTGCTGCATCGCGCGGTAGTGAACAAGACAAGTCACCGGCTGTCCATGGCCTACATATACGGGCCGCCGGCCGACGTGGAGATCAGGCCGCTGGAGGGCCTGATGGGCCCGGATGTGGGCCCGATGTACCAGGCCGTTACATGGCGCAAATACTTAGGCCTGAAGGCCCAGCATTTTGACAAGGCCCTCTCGTTGGTAAAATTGCAAGAAGAGATATAGGCTTCTAGGTTTTTGTAAATTAGTTTTTTTTTTTGCTTTTTGTTGTCAGCTTCCATTTTAATGGTACTGACTTGGGAAGACGTGGATGAGTCATCCCATCCACTTCACTGGACATCAGAAATGGACAAGAAAAATAAACTTGTATTCATAGTACTATCAAATATACTTCCAAATATTGGCATTCCCCTTACTACATAGGGGGGTGTGAGGAATATTTAAGACTAAGATAACAACCCCACTGGGAAGGTGTGGGCGAATGGATAAATAGCAAAAGGACAAGCATATATTGGACCTTTGATTGGGGAAGTGGATCCTCTGCTGTGACATGGGTTGCAGCAGAGTCTACTGCACACCCGGGAACCGCTCGATCTTGATCGAGCGGTTCCCGCGAATTCACAAAAAGTATGAATTCGTGGGAACCGCTTGATTGCAACACATGCTACAGCAAGAGGATAAGCTTCCCTTTGATTGGTCCCAACACAATCTCCCATCTCTTGAAGAACAAGACATATGGAGGATTCAACAGACTCGTATGGAAGCCATGTGCATGCATCAGAACATCATCACTTTCCTCAGTGCATCTCCATGTCAGTTTTAACATCTCCCCCCTGGATTATTCGGCATTCAAGTTCTGCTACCTCATGTATTGTCCAGTGCAAACCAGCGGCCGCGGCACATAGGGGATACGACAGCTTAAGGGTCTTCGCATCCATTACGAACCATGTGTTGCTGAGGACTCACCTGCACCTCTCGTGCTCATACAACTGCTCCACATCAGGCCTGTCCATTAACTTGCTTGATTGTCTAAGCCCCCAAATTCCTTCGAACTCTGCTCGGGGCCCGCCTACCACGTCAAGCTGAAGGATGATCAAATAATTCAGCCGGTCCGAGCTTGGACCATACTGGAATCGGATTCACCCTCATCGAAAACAAGCTACAATGGGAGATTGGATAGGATACGAGGATCGATGCACCCTCGAGGACTTCCCGTGGGCAAAAGCAGTTGCAGGAAGGAAAGGGGAGACATGCTATGGTGGTCCTGTTCTTACCCTGATGAGCTGTGGGGACTTTAGTTCAAGTGGTGAAGCGTGCTGGGGACTGAGCACTACTATATGGTGTGGTGGATTCCATTCAACGGATAACAATAGAAGCATGACAGATTGTAATGCTCAAGACACTCGGATCACAGATGCCAAATATAGGTATACCAGTGGCCACCTTAATACGGTGGGCACATGACAATCTGATCTTGATATGTAGATATTCCAAGCTAGATTGACAAGTTCTGGGAGAAGGTTGTCCCCGAACCTACTATACATGAAAAGATAAAAGCATCAAAACCCATTCCTGTATGAATCACAACAAGATTTCACAGGCTCCGGTGACATTGAACCCGTGACAAAGACCACCCACGGATTTGATTGATATGTTTGCATATGAATATGTACATTGTGACAAACCGTTGGGCGAAACTATCCACGCAACTGCATGCATAGATAGCAGTGGGACAACTAGCTCAAAAAATCACAGCCTCGAACAGGGAGGCCAACCACCATATCCCACTAGCCAGCCTCGCAGCAAAACGCCACTAGGCCCCAAAAAACAACCAGAATCATTCGAATCTCATTTCCAGATTTTGACAAACTTGTCGTGGCTGCCCGATGCCACCAAACCATTTGCGTTCGAAACGGCCAGAGCTGCGATCAGGCCGTCGTGAGCAGGTAGAGCCATGGTCTTGTTCTCAATCATGTTCCAGAGTTCCAGAGACTGCATTGAGAGAGAGAGAGAGAGAGAATATCAATGATCCTTGTCAGAGTAAAGCACAAAAAAAAGAACGGAAAATGCAGAGATGTCAAATTGTACCTGATAACACCCGACGACCAGCAAGGACGGGTAAGTCGGATGGAAAACGCAGGAGTGGAATTTGTTGCCGTTGGATGTTAACTCATGAACACAGTCACCTTCACTCCCAGAACCGAGGCTCCATACCTTCACCGAGTCTTCGCTAACAGAAGCAAGATACTCACCGGATGGATCCCAGCATACTGAATGGACCAACTTTGAGTGACCCTGAGCTCAAATGAAAATTGGAATCACAACGCTGAGGTTGATTACATAGTAACAGCTTCCAGGTGTTGCATGTGATAAATTATAAGGATGTCATGGCAGTCTCGGGTGCAATAAATTTTGAAGATTGAAGTACAAATAGCACACAGGAGTCCCCATCAACCAATAGTCTTCCAAACCATGAGAACCCCACTCAATCAATAATCTTTCGAGCGGATAGCAATAATCTTAAAAAAAACGAATCATTAAGTGCAGTTTACATCTTTTATGGCTTCCATTTCTTTCTGTATTAGAGGTTATGAATCAATCATTGAAAACCCAATAGCCCCCAGTTAGATTTTGCAGGCACCAGCACAGCCACATTATGAGAGTTGATATGTCGTGCTGTACCTACACCTTGTCATGCACACAAACTAACTGAATAAGCTATGTTAATGATCCCATATCAAGTAGGAAACCTATCCTGATACAAGAGCAGGTTGGGTGGAGGGAAAGGCAGTGAATGGCACAATAGACGGGAGAATGCAATAGCTATAAATAGATTATTCCCAAAGAAATGAGCAGATAACTGCCCGAATGACAGTGATAGTTACCAAATATTCACAAGTAGAATCACCCTATACAATCAAAAGGAATGGCCACATGATAAAATACGAGGCAATTTTATCACAGTAGAGGTTTACGATATGTTATGATGTACCGTTATGTATTTCTTATTTACTTCCTGTACATCTATGTAATTTACCTAAGGGTTTTCTCTCTATATAAGAGACCCTAGGGCTCTATGGAATAACAACGAAGTATTTTGCTCTAACATGGTATCAAAGCCAAAACCCTAACCTAGGGTTTTTCTCCACCGCCTTTCGCCCCCCCCCCCCTCCCCACCACCTCCCTTCCGTTGCCAGCAAGCCGAGGCCCCTGCCTCCTCCCTTTCGCCGCCAGCCAGCCAGGGCCCCGCCTCCTCTCCCACCGCCAGCCGAGGCCGTCGCCTCTTCCTCTCTCGCCGCCGCCGACAAAGCTCTCCCTCCCGGTCTTTTCTTCCTCGGTCAGCACCTCTTCATACATGGATTCAAGTGCATAAAGTCTACATATGCACTGAATCCAATCGAGTCTTTGTAGACACCGGTTCTTTTGTCTATCACCCTTAGGTCTTCGTCTCCGGCAACATGTCAGAACAAAAGGTTGATATGCCCTCCATAGGTGCCTTCAAAGGTTCGGCGCCAATAAGTCAAAATGAACGGGACAAACTATGAGCTCTGGGCGATGCAGTTCCTCAGCCTCATGAAGTCAGGTGGTAAGAAAAACATTCTTACCGAAGATGAGCCGGCAGAGAAGACGAGGATCTATGCCTCCTGAGAGGCTGATGATGCATATGCCAAGGTATGGTTATCTGGGACGCTTTCGATGGAGATTGCCAATGACGTCCTCCATCAGCCCACCACCAAGGCGATGTGGGATATTCTGGTTACTACATATTCGCAAGTGTGGAACGAGACTAAGATGATGCAGTTGCAGCATGATATTTTCACGATGAAGCAAAATTGACGGCCACTTCACTCTCTGTACACGTCACTGCGAGGGATGTTCGAGAAATTGTACAGTACCATCCCGCTCAACGCCACTCCCGAGCAAAAGAAGACCTTTCGCAATGCTACCATGGTGGGAGTATTACTTGCAGCTCTTGATCCTGAGTACGAGGCAGCCCGCTCTCAGATCCTTGCCGATGCTACTATTCCTCCTATGGAGGAAGTCTACAGGAGGCTCAGTCGTATCTCTGTTTCCTCCAGCACTGCTACTCCACCTCCTTCGGCGATGGTCGTTTCACGAGGGAGAGGTGGCTCGTCCTCTTTTCGTGGTCGTGGTCCACGTGACAGGGGAGGTCGTATTCGTCAGACGTGCTCGTTTTGCCATCGCACTGGTCATTCCGAGGACACTGCTATTCCAAGCATGGGTTTCCACCTTCGGCACGTGTAGCTGAACATGTTCAGTCTCCTTCAGCATCTACTCCAGATCACAGGTTCGAGGAGCTTGTGGCGTGGCTTCGTGACATTATGCCACAGTCATCATCGGATGCTGCCAGTACCTCGGATGTTGCAGCTTCTGCGTCGGCTAGTACCTCTGTTGCTGCCAGTACCTTAGGTAGTACCTCTGCCTTTCGTCCTTGCCATGATCTATCTGGTTGGATTGTCGACTCTGGAGACACCCATCATCTTTGCCGTGACAGAGATACACTTGAGTCCTACAGTGATATTTCTTCAGGTTGCTCTGTGCTCATAGCTGATGGCACTCATTCTCTTATTATTGGACAGGGGGAAATCTCCTTATTGCCCTCCATGCACTTACAGAATATTCTACATGCACCTAAATTTTCCATGAATTTATTATCAATTAGCCAGATTACAAAAGATTTGCACTGGCGTGCTATATTTGACCCATTATCTCTCATTTTTCAGGACAAACTAACGGGCAGGGTGATTGGTCGTGGTTCTGAGCATAATGGCCTATATCGTCTGGTCCGGAACTCCTATGCTGGCGTCTCTCTTCACTCACAGGGATCTGTTTCTCCGTATACATGGCATCTTCGATTTGGTCACCTTCCGCTCCAGAAAATGCGTCACCTCCATGGTATTAAAAGGCTAGCCTCGAGGCGGTCGAGGCGGTCAACGCGGAACGGGGCGGTGATTTTTAGCCTCGAGGCGTACGCCTCAGATGGAATTGATGAGGCGTACGCCTCAGAAGGTCAAGGCAGTCCGAGGCGGTGAGGCAGTCGAGGCGGGGCGAGGCGGTAAGTGAGGCGCTTTCTGGAATTTAAAGCATTTTTTAAGGATTTAAATTGTCTTATTGGTAGTTTTAGATGCTTATAAATGTATAGTTGTATAGGATATATATTTACAAGATGAATGCTTGGAATTTTAAGTTTGTTCATATTCATATTGGGCATTAAACTTGTCTATTTTTTCCAAGAAATTCTTAATATTACACTTTTAAATACACAATCCTAAAGAAAAACTAGTGTTAAGTGAGGTGACATAATGAGAAACGTAATATACTAATTAGAAAAAACAAGATTAGATTCAAGGCATGTCATTGTTGTCATATTATATATATTAGTCATATAACAAATACATCTAATAATAATTTTTTATGCATCACAATATTTTTTAGCGAAAAATATGTTGTCTTTGATATTTTATGGCACTTATAGCTAATGATTCTATTTTTGATTGGGTAGAAATTTAGTAGATAGGTTTATGGAATTTGCATATCCTTTCTTTGGCGTTCTTATCTTCATAATTTCACCATATATTACAATGTTATATATTATATGTATATCAATTAAGATAATTTCATCATAAATATATTTATTATACTTTTTGTAAGTATTTTTCTATACAAACTGAGACTTACGCCTCGACCGCCTCGAGGCTACGCCTCGCCTCGCTTCCAGGGAAAACGCCTCGTTCCGCCTTTCGTTTTTTCGAACCTTGGTCACCTCCTACCTCAGATCTCTCCGAATTCATCATTTCGTTGTGAAGCTTGTCAGTTAGGGAAGCATCATCGTTCTAGCTTCCCTAGTCGTCAGAGTCGGAGCAGTAGCTCCCCGTTTGAGTTGTTTCATATAGACATTTGGGGTCCTAGTCGTGTACCTGATCATCAGAGACACAGGTTTTATCTTGTCGTGGTTGATGATTTTTCTCGCGTCCCTTAGACTTTTCTTCTGAAGAATAAATCTGAAGCAGGAAGTGTTATCGAAAATCTTATCAATGAAGTGCAGAATGTTTTTTCTTCTAATATTAAATATGTGCGCATAGATAATGCATTGGAATTCTGCACTCGTTCTCTTTCTCAGTTTCTTTCCTCTAAAGGCATTATTCACCAAACTTACTGTGATTACACATCACAACTGAATGGTGTCGCGGAAAGAAAACGTCATTTTCTTGATATAGCTAACATTACTTATTCAGAGTTGTGCGCCATTAGTGTTTTGGGGAGATGCTATACTTACAACATGCTATCTGGTCAATCGTATGCCTTCTTCGGTTCTTGGGGAGAAATCTCCAATTTCTGTTCTCTTTCCTGATTAGGACTTGTTTTCACTTACTCCTCGTGTCTTTGGTACAGTTGCCTTTGTACACCGCTTGTCTCCAGGACTTGACAAGCTCTCTCCTAGAGCTGTTAAGTGTGTTTTTGTAGGATACCCTCGGACACAGAAGGGCTATCGTTGTTATGATCCTATTAACGACAAGTACTATGTTAGTGCAGACGTCACATTTTTTGAGCCCGTTATGTACTTCTCCCCAGCAGGTGACAGATTGGTTTCTTCCACATCCTCGGATGACAATGTCTATGTTCCTCTACCTCCAAATCTGGGTCAACCTGAGTCCAATCCACCACCACTACCACCGAAATACCATCCCATTCCGCTGTTCCCTAAGTTCTACACACGACGGTCGAGGCCTGCTCAAGCTACAACTCAACCATCCATCATGCCTCAGGTATGCTCCGATGATGTTACTGATGATGGGTTAGATAATGTACCGGTGCAGGAATCTTTGCTACAGGAGGTGGATCCGCCAGTCAGTACAGTGGATAATGATATTGATATTCCTATTGCACTTAGGAAGCAGAAGAGGAAATGTGTGTCCTATCCTCTTGCGTCTCAGGTGTCCTTTCATCGTCTTACTGGTGATTTTCGGAGGTTTGTTGTAGCTGTGTCCTCTATAGAGATACCACGGACCTATCAGGAGGCCATGAAGATTGAATGATGGCGGATAGCTATGGAGGAAGAGATGCGTGCTTTACAGTCTAGACGAACTTGGACTCTGGTTCCTATTCCACCTGGTGCATCTGTGGTTAGTTGCAAATGGGTGTTCACAGTTAAATATCATGCCGATGGCCGTCTTGATCGGTACAAGGCAAGACTTGTTGCACGAGGTTTCACCCAAACCTATGGCGTCGACTATTTGGATACCTTTTCACCGGTGGCTCGACACTCGACGCTTCGCATACTTCTATCTGTTGATGTGGTACGTGACTGACCTATTTTTCAATTTGATATCAAGAATGCTTTCTTGTATGGAGATCTACAGGAGGAAGTCTACATGCAGCAGCCACCACGTTTTACTGCTGAGGGGGAGACTCACATGGTGTGTAGACTTCATAAGGCGATTTATGGCCTTAAACAGAGTCTAAGGGCATGGTTCCAGAAGCTCTCTCAGCTGATTGAACGACAGGGGTTCAAAAGATCAAATGCGGACCATTCGTTGTTTATTCAAAAGACTCCCAGAGGTACAGTTGTTGTCATGATATATGTTGATGATATTCTGGTTACAGGAGATGATGCTCAGGGAGTCGAGATGACTAAAGCACTCTTGGGCAGTCAGTTTGTTACGAAGGATCTAGGTATCATACAATACTTTCTGGGGATAGAATTTGCGAGAAATGCACAAGGTATGGTGATGACCCAAAGGAAATATGTTACAGATTTGCTTGTTGAAACAGGAATGGTTGGATGCAGACCATCGAGCACTCCTATGGACCCAAGTATGAAACTGTATGACAATGATACTGAAGAGGTGGACAAAAGAAGATACAGAGAGATGGTGGGTAAGCTTCTGTACATCACCATAACTCGACCCGATATTGCGTTTGCAGTAAGTCGGGTGAGTCAATTTATGGAGCAGCCTAGGCAAGTCCATATGGAAGCATTGTACATGATACTGAGATACCTAAAATCTTCTCCAGGCTCAGGTTTGCTATTTAGAAAGAATACAGATTTGTCCATTTCCGCTTGTGCAGACGCAGACTATGCAGGGTGCCCAAAGGATCGTAAGTCTACTTCAGGGTTTGCTATCTTTATAGGAAGCTCTCTAGTTTCTTGGAAAAGCAAGAAACAAACTGTTGTGGCAAGATCTAGTGCTGAATCCGAATATAAAGCCATGGCACAAGCGAGCACAGAAATGATGTGGGTTCGAGCAGTTTTGGAAGATTTAAATGTGAATGTCTCTTTACCCATGCAGCTTCAGTGTGACAATCAAGCAGTGTTATTCATTGCCAATAATCCAGCATTTCACGAAAGAACAAAGCATATCGAGGTAGATTGTTACTACACTAGAGACATGATCCAGAAGGGCTTGATTTCCACTTCACACGTCAATTCAGAGGATCAGACTGCTGATATATTTACCAAGCCATTGCTCAGAGGACCTTTCCAGAGATGTTTTTCCAAGCTGAGCATGATCGATATCTATGCTCCATCTTGAGGGGGAGTGTAGAGGTTTATGTTATGTTATGATGTACCGTTATGTATTTCTTATTTACTTCTTGTACATCTATGTAATTTACCCAAGGGTTTTCTCTCTATATAAGAGACCCTAGGGCTCTATGGAATAACAACGAAGTATTTTGCTCTAACAATCACCACATAGAAATTGTTGCAAGTTTGCTTTAAATATGTGTTAGGAATGAGTTGATCTTAAGAAGTGATCAATTAAACTTTTGGTAACCACTATTAGAGTTGATATGCTTCTGCTAAGCAGAAGGCTATCTTTTCTGTTTATCTTCTCATCCTCGCATACATTTGCCATTCTTTATTATTGGAGTATTTGGTTGTGCGCCACTTATATTGCAGATGGGTAAATGGATCTCTCCAAGATCCATTTACCTCATCCAGAGTTTAGTCTCACATCTACCAATCTGGAGATGTAGAGACTCCATGAGGGCTATATAAGAAGCCCCTCACCCCATGTATCCATTCAGAAAAAACAATGAAGCATATGGCCCCTTGAGGTCCTTTGAGGCCTTCTTCCATGGTTTCATCCCACTCCCTAAGGAGTAGGTTCCACATAAAATCTCTTGTTCTTCATGTTTCATATTTCTCGATTTAGTGCTTTGTTTATCATTTTCGCTTCCGCATTCCTATTTTTTAACATGGTATCAGAGCAGGTTCGATTCTCGATGTTTTGTCCTTAAGGATTTTTTTTCGAGATTCGATTATCAAGAGCATGTCATATTGTTGTCTGAAGATTATGTATCATTTTTGTTCGAGATTTATATTTAGGGTTTCTTTTAAAACCCTAGTTGGTTCTACATTTTCTTTTCAGCATACGGAAGAAGGGCTCATATTGCCGCAACCTTGGGTAGCGCCAACCTCCACGCTCCATCTCCATGCAGCATGTTCAGCTGCAGATCGCATCTTCTCCAGCATTCGTGTGAAGGAACGCAGCTGGGAGCCTCCTCCAGATTTCATCGATCTCCAAAGCCGTACGCAAGATCCCATCCCTCGCCTCATCGCACAAGAGCAGAACCCAGCAGCGGCCCTCACGCCAAAACCCTAGGTGGGGCTCGGTCATCTCCTGCAGTGGCGAAGGCTCAATCCCTCCTGTGGAGCCGCAACATCGGGCGGTAAAAACCGCACGCATAGGCAACCTCCAGGCGAAGCACCACCCTTTTCCGATTCATTTTCAGATCATCAAGATCTCCAGGCAACTACCCTTTTTGTGTGCATCAGCCACATAGACGGCCCCGATCTCAAGTCGTGCTCCCACAGGCGACCCCTTCGTGTGCGGCAACCCCCCACCACATGGTCTCCATAGATGGCGGCAGCGGTTCTTGAGCAAGGGGTTCCTAATCGGTGAACCCTAAATAGGGTTATGCCCCAAATGGGCCCGTTGCTGCATTGTTAAAAAAATACTATTGTTTCGGCCCTAAGTAAGGGCTATTATTTCCAGGCCCAACAGAAGGCCACGAGAGAGAGACAGAGAAAGCAAGAGTATAATTTGGCAGCAGTAAAAAAAGTGGATTTGCTAAAAAAGTGTGTACAATAAAAGTCCATACGCAAAAGATTTGCAAAAAAAGATAGGTAATGAAAAGGCCGAAAAAAAAGAAAAGAGAGGTTGAACGGCTTGTTTGAAAAAAATTGTACGAAGAAAAGCCGTAAAAAAAGAAACGGCTTAAAAATATTTTCAAAAAATGTGTGAGAAGAAAAGCTGAAAAAAATAATAGAGCTTATTTTTAAAAAAATGCGATCTATGTTTTCCCCCATTTTCTTGTCTTTTCTCAATTTGAGAGATGTTGATTTCCGACCAGTATGGAGAAACGGAGAGTATTGTGTAGAGTCATAGGTCTATTCCAGATTCAAATGGCAGATTCCAGACCTGCCATTTGTTCAGACTCTACAGTTTCTTAGATATTCAGACTCAACGTCAGATGGTTCCGAGTCTTCAATTTCAGACACGCATATGTATGCGGTCTTTTCAGAAGAGCGCATGCATGCCATCATTTGTCGGGGTCCCCATCATCCTTGTTCTCGGCCACGGTTTTCATGTGATCCATAGGGACTCCATAGTAGAGTACCATTTCCTATGCCATGTTGGCTACATGCAGTTTGATAGGGACTCCATAGAAGAGTACATTTCTTTGTGCCAGATGGGAGAGACCCAATTCTTTGACGAGGAGACTTTTTCAGACTCCAATCTCAAGCGAGCATGGACTCCGACGAGGATTGCATTCCACAACCTTTTCAGTTAGGCCCTTTTCAGAGATGGAGCAGTTATCCACATACTGTGGCAGGCCAGAGTACTCCGACGAGGAGACTCATTTCAATTGCAGTGACTCCGGCAGGCGCAGTACAGAGTGCATGCTCTCCTACGAGGAGATTCAGTTGACTCACACTCCAGCCAGTTCGTCCTCCTTACCTGCACGGCATGAGAAGCAACGTCCTCGACAGTAGCCGACAATTGTGCGCATTGAGTTAATATTGTATATAGTGTCTTGTAGCGTGAGTTGAGATTTCTTTCTGTTTGTCCAAGATTAGCATTGCATGCTCCAGTTTGAGGGGAGTGCTGGAGTATTTGGTTGTGCGCCACTTATATTGTAGATGGGTAAATGGATCTCTTCAGGATCCATTTACCTCATCCAGAGTTTAGCCCCACATCTACCTGTCGGGAGATGTGGAGACTCCGTGAGGGCAATATAAGAAGCCCTCACCCCATGTATCCATTGAGGAAAAGCAATGAAGCATATGACCCTTTGAGGCCTCCTCCCGTGGTTTCATCCCACTCCTTAGGGAGTAGGGTTCCACGTAAAATCTCTTGTTCTTCATATTTCATATTTCTTGATTTAGTGCTCTGTTTATCATTTTCGCTTCTCCATTACAATTTTCTAACATTTATTAAGACCAATGTAATGGATTATTCCTTTACCAGACCCTTCTGTGACCCCCTCAATCCCCCTTCTCTAGGTCATTCATTGGTGGATCCAATCCTTGAACCATGGCCTCAAATTTCAGCGAAATTCGGTCAAATTTCTGTCGAATATCGATATCCAGTCGAAATCGAAATTCGACCGAAATGACCGAAATGACCGAAATATGGGGGTGCTAGTATAAAAAATTACCGAAATGACCGAAATCTCGGTCGAAATTCCACCAAAATTCCATCGAAATTATGTTTTGGTCGATACCGAAATGGTGACTGAAACCGACATTTAAGGCCTTGCCTTGAAAAATGAGCAATTCAATAACTGATCTCGGATCTAATAGACATTTATATAGCGAGTATCGGTTGATACGAAGTATTCCGACGATCCTCACGATCCGAGTTCGAGCTATTGGAATTGGAATAGGTTCGACAACGGATCACGAGATCTTAGCCATCTTCTATCTAATGAATGAGGAGTCCATTTTGAAATCATCCGCCCTGCACCCACCCCCCGAGTATATGATTCATGTTGAATCATACAAAGGTAGATTGATAGAAACCTCTGGGAAAATGCCCACCTGTCACCCAATGGATAAAGTGCATTACATATTCCGCTTTAGGGATTAGCGACTTACCCGTTCAATGACTTTGGCACTAGACGTTCCCAAAATAGGTACTATTAGGTCGAGTGAATTAGAGAGTAGACAGGCGTATGTTGGCATTCCAACCTTCCTTCCCCTTTCAGGGCCTATCCGAAAGAGAATCCAGTATATCTTGGTCGTGAATATCTGAATAGGCCGAACCGACCCCTGTAGATATCTTTGCTTCGGAACAAAACAATAAGAATTAGGCTTGGTCAACTGGAATGTGTATTATCCATATGGGGGATCCTCAATTGAGAAGATCCATCCCGAAGAGAAAGGTCCATCCATTTTCTTTCACGAGAATCCATGGATATTGGATCGTCTTTCACCACAGCATCGATGGCACAGAGAAAACCACTAGGCTACCACTCCGACAAAGTCTGACCAAAGCCGATAAGCAGTCTTCTAGTCATAACAAGATCTAGGCCTTGTACTCTAGATTCATTTCCCTAAACGAATCATGTTTATTTTCGGAAATCCATATTTAGTCAACCCATACTTGAACATTTAGATGCTACTACCGTACTATCAAGAGGATTAGCTGCCAAAAGGATTTCTCCAGCGGTTGACCCTTTAGATGATACCTCAACTATGCTCCAACGTTGATGAGGAACATTAAGAAACTACGCAAAGAGTTAAGCAAACTTCACAACCTTTCTTACTAACTAGAAAGACTGCCCTTCAAGACATTCTAGCGATTGGACGAATTTTCCGAAAAAAAAGTCGTTGACTATCCGGAGAAGTTGGACGAAGTGGGATTCCTCACTTTCTTCTTTCTCTCACTAATAATTCTTTCTTGATTCTTCTTCATTTTTTATGGCTTTTTTAGGGCTAGAAAACGAGCTATAAACAGAAAAGGTCGCTATATATTTGGGCTATTATCTTTTTCATGCTAGCTTAACAATATCATCTACAGATCGAAACTCTCAGAGACAGCATTACCCCTTATCACTAGTCTCAGTCAGGGGAATAGTATTTCCAAGCATAAACGAAACATCACCAGTAGAAAACCTCAGAATTGGAGCTAGACTTCATTTACAATAACCTAGTCGATTTTAGTCTTTGAGATTTTTCTAGCAAAAAAAAAAGATCTCGACAAGAGCGCAATGGGGTCTTTGCGTACTCAAAGGAGTTGGATAAGGTTTTTAAAACATCGCACTGCTACTAATTAACCCGGTATGAGGCTCATTGTGACTTTGAAGGCGATTGCAACCGTGCAAGACTTTGGATTTCGTCAAAAGGCCCCATCCTGAAAAGACATCGCTGGCCGACCACAAGCATACAAAAGCAGTGAGTATATAGACCATCATTAATAACACTGGTATTTCTTTTTCGATATCCAGATAAAGATCAAAAATTGTAATGTTCAATTCAATATAATTTTTAAAATGAAAAACAGAAGGCACTTTCATAAAAAAAGGATAGAAAATTTAAGGCACAGCATAATTAGTTTCACGATAAACAAATCATGTAGCTTGACATCTATAGTTGATATTAAATGTTGTCCATCAAAATTAGACCATGGAAACACCCATGCAGACATCCATCCACCTCAAGCACCAAGGCTATATAGTTTAATGAGAATGAAACTTCTGAAAAATCACTAAATTTATACGTGGTAGGGCAACCTAGACTCTTTCGCACTCAGATCCCCAAGGCAATGCACGCGAGCAGAAATAATGGATCGGGATCGTGACAGTCCCACAAAAAACGTTAAGTATATTTATTTTTGGATAAATAAGAGACCAGCAAACAAACCTGCAATGAATGGCGACAGGCATGGGCCTCAACATCAAGAATAGAAACAACATTTTCAGCAGCCGCGGCAAGATACCTGCCAAGTCGTGGCTGGAACCTCACTTGGGTAGTTCCACCCTGAAGGCGCAACAAGATAATCAGCCAGAATAATTTTGTAATGGTTGCAGAAAACAAGGTGTACCCACTTAAATGGTCTGGTGGTAGTGCAGTGTCTACCACCCAAAAGACCAGGGTTTAAATCTATCCTTATGGTGGTTGTGTTACTGTTAGGTAATCGACAGCAAACATAAAAAATAGTCAGAATCTTTCAACATGGATTTGAGCAAAAATCCATGTAACCGACCCTACTTATAGTGGCATAAGGTTTTGCCATTTTTTTTTGCAGAAAACAAGGTGCACGGACATCTTCTCAAAAGATATTCAAGATGGATGGAAAAGGGAGATGAAATTAACATTGATGAAGACGACTAGTGAAATGCAAAAATCCACAGTCCCGTCAATATATAATTCATAGAAGGGTAAAGCCAAGAGGAAGTCATGTGAAAACATGATGTACAGTTTTGAAGAATAAGGAAATAGAACTAACCTTAGAAACCCTTGAACAATTACCATTATTGATACTCCAATACCGAATCTCACTATCACTGTCACAAGAGCAAATCAGATCATCTTTACTGGGATGAAAATCTAACGACATAACCGCAGTAGAATGCCCTGTGAATGTGCGAAGACTGTAGCCAGGCTGCAAGTGATTATTACATGTCAAAACGAGATTCAAAGTGCAAAATGTAAAAAGAAAAGATACAGGTATAACAAAAGGATGGAGATTAACATTTGGTAACATTTGGGTCGGGAAGATTTACCGATTCAACAAAACATAGAGCCCGTAAAAAGATCTAATTCAATTTCATAGGCAAATTCATTTTTGAATAATATGATGGAGATTATCTTACAGCCATCAAACTCTTTTTCAAGTATAAATCACCTTGATGCTCATCTGCACCATAATTGACATATATCATCCAAGCAATACAATATTTTGAACACAACATCATACATGTGTCCATCATTGTTATCATTCATTTATCATCTAAACGGGATTAATCAATACAACTTTTTAACCGCTGTTCTGTTGAACACGACATATCAATACATATTATACTGTATATAGATTTTCAGTAGAAATGACTTTAAAGCGATCAAAGAGGTGAAACTCCACCAGTTAACAAATTCACATGATGCTGAGAACCCACATCTGCATACGTGCATACACCCACATGCCCAAATCCCACACATGTACCAATTTGAATACCAGAAAAAGGCATATTTGGGAGAAATACACTAACATGGTAATTAACGAGAAAAACAAAGCTATACTGACATTATCAACATCCCACACCCGCACGGTTTTGTCGAAGGAAGATGTAGCTAGTCGTGGTAAACTCGGACTAAAGCGAACATCTGTAATCAGCATTGTATGTTCTTCCAAAGTAGTTTTCAGCTTTAGTGAGTCAATAGACCACAACACAGCCTGCAAAAAAGAAAAAGCACGAAAGTGAATTCTTGTGCATGCCAAAGAAAGTCCGAAATAGAGACTATGAAATAAATGCATGCAGTTATGACATATAACCTTTTTATCATGGCCACCTGTAGCAAGTAGTTTCCCATCAGAAGAAAAGTGACAGCAGATAACTTTGCTGGTGCTTGCACGAATATGACCAATCTCATTAAACGTAAAGCCTAGCGAGAAGAATTATGATATTAATATCATATGGACAAATTCCAAGCAGGTGGAAGATATCCTCGAGTCTAAAATGGGCAATTTTATATTAAAAATTGTATGGAAGGCAAACCTTTGCTGATATCCACACAGCGACCCACAGTGTCTCTAAGATCAGTATCTTCTTGAGATAAAAATGACTCCACATTTTCCTCCAAAGAACCGTCTTCTCCAAGAAGTTCACCTTTATCGTCCCACTGAGTACAATCACTCAAAGATCACATAAAACCATAAAATTTGGAAGACTTTTTTAGGGAACAAAATTTGAAAGGTGACCATTAATAATCAGAAAGAAAATCTACCAACTGATTTGAAGGAGAAGCCAGCGGACCACTTCCATCAGAACCAAACATCATTATCGCTTTGGATGTGTTGCTCGAGTGTTGAATAGGTGGCACTGACATGACATCTCCAGGGGTATGTGTAGATGGTGTCGAAGGAGCTGAACTTGGAGATGGACCAGCAGTATTGGTGGTTCCTGAACTATTAGCAGGTCCGGATGATGATATAGGTTGTTTTCTTTTGCGTCCAGTCGGAGCTTTTGTAGCCTAGAAATCAATTAAATAAATAATCATTACTAGTAACTATTACTGTACAGATGAATCAATTAACTCTCTTAGAAAAATTCTGTCACTGATCCTTGAAACATAATTTTTGGGTATCAACTCAGTGCCGTCTATGTGGATTAAATGTTTGTTATACTTTATGTAATTAATGAATTTTAGATGATTGACCCACAATCTACAATAAATTATAATGTATGATGAAATTATAAAGATAGGAACACCGAAAGAAAAGATATACAACTGTATATGTTTTTTTACTAAATTTCCATCCAATCAAGAAATGAATCTGTTGATATTCCCTTGAATTCTAACAATCTAACCCAAGCAGAAGAACCATCGTATGCACCCCCTCCTGTCATACCATACTACAACGAGACGAGGGTCTCGATGCCCGATCAGCGAGCTCCCCCCCCCCTCCCCGCAAGGATGTGGGGCGATGCCCCGGGCAAAATTTTTTATTGATGTTTTATTTCTATTCAGGTATATTGATCTATTTGTATGGGAGTAGTACATAAACTTCCCTTGATTTCTATCATGTTTGTCCTTCTCGATATATTGCATAGCTCATTATGTAATCACTCCTTAAAAATAAGTTTATAGGTAATATTTTCAATGATACTTACGGATTTGTATTTTTAAGGGTATAATTTAAGAGTTTTTTGACATAATTGAACATGTTTAATGGTAAATATGGACATGAAAGCAATCAAATTTGAGCATTCATCTTGTATAATTATATCCTAAACAACTAGACTTTTATAAACATATGAAATTTCCAATAGGACAAATGATTTATATAAAAAATAATTTGAAAACAAAAAATGCCTCAAGGACCGCCTCGAGCAGATGAGGTGGTCGCCTCTCAGAGACATGTTGAGGCGATCGTTCTGGGACGTTTCCAGACCGCCTCGCCTCAAGGCGTGCGCGCCTCGAGACACATTTTTTCGAACCATGAGCATAAGTCCACCATAGTATGGCATAACCTTTCTATTACCGATGCCAAGCCCAGTGAAGACGACTTATGTTAAGTAGCCAACCGTTAAACATAAAATTGTTGGAACCCTTTTAACATAGATAATTAATTGCAATCAAAACTCATTGGGGTATCCCTACTTAATAATGCATTGCATCGCTCAAATGTAGTGAGTTTTTGCAAGGATCACTACATATGGACGACGTTGTAGTACAAAGTTTGCAAGAGTTCTCGCATGGGGGACACATGCAAGTAACAATGCTAGTATTGCAACCTCCAAGCTCAAGAGTGACTCGAATGAAACAAAGATCACCATGTGTCTTGACGGATGAATGTGGGATACCAAAGCGGGTACATGATGACAAGTTACAGATTTAAGCTTGGAAACCGCTTACCCACCCTCCCACCTTTAGAGATATTTTAACTCTTGCCATCATAAAGAATGGACTTCCATCATCCTAGGTCACTTGGGAAAGAGACTAACCATCGCCACATCAATAATCTAACAAGCAAGTTAGTGGAAGCAACAAACACGATGATTAGGAGGAAGACAAGAATATTACATTTGTAGAAGACAAAATGATTTAGGAAAAGAATTGAAGAGATTGAAAGAACCAATTTTAATTGATAGTATTCAATACTAGAAAATTGAGAATGATTTTGGCATTAATCATCATAAAGACTTAAAGAAATTGTGGTAGGAATAACAAAGTTAGGAGATCGATTTATGACAATTTAAACAATTTTATGAGGAGATACATCGTAAATATCAGTTGTACATATGCATCCTCAAATCGGCATGGATGGAAAGAGTAAAGAGAGAGAATTTCTGATCAAACTAAATAAAAATCTCAGGAATCACATTAACACAGATCACAGATGATTTGTTAGGAGTAGAGAGATGAAAGGATGTGCAGAGAGAGATGCTTTGGAGTTCTAAATTGTACATGAAAGCGAAGGTTGAAAAGGAAGAAAATATGTTTCATGATAGAAACAAAAGAAAATATTTTTCTTGACTGTAGTATTCTATATTATTGTTGTGGAAAATACTTTCTTTAACAAATAATACAAACACTTAGTTACTTTTAAGAATGTGACGACAAAGATACATCATCTTTTTGCAAGGAGAATGAGATCAATGTGATGTAAAGATTTGCAAGATAAATCACCGTGAAAGTTTCAGATGCACATATATGGAAGCTACAAAAATCTCAGAAAAGAAGAAGGTTTCAGGAAAAAATGCTACATGAAGCTAGCTGAGATCTTGCTGGTAACGTTATCAAATTCGTGATCCTTGTTCAAAAAAGCGGGTAAGAGAGTATTAGATGACTTGCAATGTCATCGATATGTGGAAGGTGATGTGAAGTTCCATAATAACTGATGCATGAGCAGACATGCAAGAAAAAAGCATTGTGAACTTCTGTATCAATAGCTCACTAAGAACTTCAAGGCTGGTGTTCTCTTCAAAAGGGAATAGCATCCAATAGAAGTCATACTGCACTTGCAATCTGAATTTTTAAGACCTCAGTTTGATTATTATGTGTGGTTGATTCAAAGAGAAAGTCGTCCATGGATTTTGACTGCAGACAACTTAAAGAGGTCAAACAAGAGAAAATGACATCTTTGATGGGTATGAAATTTTCTTGCAAGATATTTGTGGATGATTTTGTCTCAAAGACTAAAAGGAAGATCATACTCCTTTGCAGCGAATAGCTTCCCTTTGAATCAATACTATTCTATAGAGTGTTCAATACTATTCTATAAAGAGTGTGTTATGTTTGAAGCAAATGTTACTCGGCAATGAGCCTACTAACCCACTTGATTGAAATATTATTACTTGCGTATAATTATAAATTCGTAATGTTACTTGTAATGTTACATTCAGATCCATGCAAAGAAGAGAGGCAAGTTGGAGAAAAAGAGACTAAATGATATTGTTCATGAGTTTTTATTCTCCGACCTCAAGAAATGTTGACTTGAATATAAGAGTTCGACTTTCTCCAAATGATCATGAACCTTTAAGTGAATGGAGTGGTGATGTAAATGTAGAAGCTTAATATAAAGAGGGTATCCATGGTTTAACACTAACTTGAGGTTCGGTTGTAGACACAAGTGAGGAATTTTTGGAACCAAGAAGAAGTCAACGAGGTGAGCATGGCACGGAAGCTTCAAGTATTGTTAAGTTTGTGATTAAATATTGCATTTCGTTTCACGCATTACATCTTATTTTGAGACAAACATTTTGTCTTAATCTTTCCTTTAATTTCATCAAGTATTTGGCGGTTACTTATGTCAAAGAGTTTTGTATAACAAATCGCATATAAAATTATAAATATACAACATTACATGTATTGAAAATAATTTATATGTTTAAAAATTTAAAAAAAAAAAAAGCAAGACCACCTTAATCACAGTGATCAAGATATCGTGATATACCATATATGATTGATATATCAATATCAACATGGTGGCGAATCTGGCCATATCGGTATCGAAAAAGGTGATATCCATGCCTTCTCATGATCCAGCTTCACAAATATGCGTCGAAATGGGTGATATATCAACGGATATATTTTGCCAATATATATCGTCAAAATATCATATCAACGCTATGTCGATATGGTGTCTAACATCGATATTTAAAACCTTGTTTAAAATCCAATTTGTCGTTCCACTGTCAACTAGTCCTTAGCAAGGTTCAAAAAGTCAATATGTGGTATCTGTTTAGTCAAATGGTCTAAAATGAGTCAGCAGAAAATAGGTGGAGCATATAGAAGTATATGTGAATTTCACGATTTGTAGTATATTAATAAGATAATTAAAAAATAAATATAAAGCATAGACATATAGTATTCCACCCCAACTTCTTTGATACATTGATCAACTAATTAGAAGATGTACTCCGCAGTATGTGCTTCATCATATGCATCCAGAGATTTCAAAAAAGAAGTCACAAGAGAATAATTGATGGAAAAAATCGAAGTGTTCCTTCTGTAAATGTCCGTCAGTGACTCAATATTATAAAGCATCATATCGGCTTCCACATTTCTCGATGGCATTTTAATTCATCGAAGAATCTCTTCACTGCCTTTTTCAGATATGGACCGCTTAGCTCGTGCCTTATGGGAGGTGGTTTAAGACCAAGATCAGATTTGTCCAACTGCCTCCAACATCTTCCAAAAAGGTTTGATTGTCAATGCATGGAATGAAACGGATGCAATATATGCCCAGACTCCAAGTCTCCAATCACATATATAAGACATGGCTGTCTCTCTATGGTCCTTAGAGAATGCATCTTTGATTGTCATCTAACGCATTCCCATATCCTAACATCGATTCAAACACTCAAGGTTGTTTATCAATTCTTTGTGATCCAACATCTCCTATGCTGGCCTCTTCTTCCCTTTTCTCCTCAATTTCCTTTGTTTTCTCACACTTCTTCTTCAAGAGCTTGTCCAAAAACAGCAATATTCGTTTCTTTGTATCTTTGTCAACTTTTGGCCACGAGCAAATATTTCCTCCCGATGTACACGGTGCTGCTTATATATGAAGATTCCTCCCTTCAACACCTTGCAAAATCAGCATATAACGGTGTTTGCACCCATCAACTTCAGCGGATATCGAGATTGGCATGCAAGATTACTTAACTTTAGCGGACGTGTGAAATGTTGCATCACAATCACAAGGTACAACCATATCTACAATCAACAATCACAAATAATTAAGAGGATCTTCTACTATGACATCAACAGCAACAAATCCTTTTCACACATTAACTAGGGTCGGCTACATGGATTCTTTGCCTCCATTCAGATCTATCTTCGGCCATTCTCGAGCTTAGATCCAAATAACTAACATTCCTTCACGGATAATCTCATTCCAACACTTCTTAGACCTTCCTCACCCTCTCTTAGCCGACTCAGCATCACAAATCTCACATCTTCTAATTGATGCATCAGTCGACCTCCTTTGCAAGTGGTCAAACCATCTTAAGTTGTTTTCTCTTTCTCTCATCTTATCCTCTATTGGAGGACACCAATTTTCCTTCTAATAGCATCATTCTTAATCCATCTTTTCGTGTGTGACCACGCGTCCACCCTAGCATTTTCATTTGCTACCGTCATTCTCTGACCATGTCTATGGTTCACAAGCCAACACTCAGATCCATAAAGCATCCCAGGTCTAATGGCTGCTTTGGAATACTTTCCTTTAATTTTCAAAGGAATTTCTTATTGCATAGAATAGTAGAAGCTTCTCTCCACTTTAGCCAACATGCATTTATTCTATGAGTAACATCTCCATCGATTTCCCATCATGTTGCAAAACATATCCCAAGTATCTAAAAGAGTATTGTCCCCAACAGTGTTGTAAAAATCGACCGACTAATCCAATTAGTCGATCCGGTTAGTGGATTCGACAGGGTAGCCGAGTCGACTACCCAAAGTCGAATCATAATCGAGTTTACCCGATTACTCGATCGAGTAATCGATTTAGTATGCTGCTTAATCGGTCATTTTTTGCATAGGTTTTTAGCAATCGAGTCCCCGAAAACCAAATACTCAATTACATCAATTGAGCAGCTTAATGTTCGACAGTAGGCTCTCTCCAACACCCCCCCCCCTCCTGCCCCCCAAATACCTAAACCCTGACGACAGCCTCCATCGCCGTTCCTCCGTAAAACCGACTCAAGGAAGCTCCGCTTGACATCGCCCACCTCCAGGTTGCTTCCAGCTGCAACCAAAGCAATCGTTGGAGCTTCTCCAACTCCCGACCTTTCCGCCCAGGTTAGGGTTTTCTTTTTTTTGAACTTTATTATATGATTAGGATATTTAGATTTCGGTTGAAACTTGTGAGTTAAGGATCTTTGTTGACATTTGAATTTGTATATCATGGCTTGATGTTGGCATTTGTTTATGTTTTATTCTTAGTTGAAAGTAGTTGTAGCTTAAGTTTAAGTTGTTGAAACTTTAAGTTTAGTTTGTGTAAACAAGAACTTGTTGAACTTGTCTTCTAGTTTGTTGTGGTAACTAAGTTGTTGTAGCTAAAGTTCAGCAAGCTGTAGATAAGAAAAGTTTCTATATGTTATATTGTTAAGCTCTTAAGCTCGTTGAATATTTTTTAAGCAGTAACTCGCTGAATATTTTTAAGCAGTTGCTCGTTGAATATTTTTAAGCTCTTAAAATAGTAAAACTGCTAAATATATGAATATAAATAAGAGTATATGTTATAAAAATTGATTTATGAATTTAAAATAATTGAATAATTCCAAACCGACTAATGTCCGACTAAATCCAATTACTCTCCCGATTGCTGATTAATCCTTAGTCATTGACCATGCCAATCGAGTACCGATTGCTGACTTCTGCAACCTTGATCTCCAATCTTCACCTCGATTCATTTACCATTGTGTCCATCAAATGTGCACTCCATATATTCAATCTTAGCCCTACTTATATGAAATCCTTTAGTCTCCAAGGCATACATCTAAACCTCAAGCTTCACACCTACTCCGTCTCTATTCCCATCAATCAATACAATATCATCAACCAACAACATACACCAAGGTATCTCATTATGAATGTAACTAGTTAATACGTCCATAATCAAAGTAAAAAGGAATGGACTCAAAGCTCTGTTGATGTCAAAACAATCGATCTTCCCAGAGTTGATCCGCTTATTTGGGAGATGTTTTTTATTAGAATTCATGCCTTTTAGAAAGAGCTGTGTCATTCAGTTCTAACTTTGCACAAGATGAAGCCCCATCATGCATATCCTTTATAAGGTTAATGTATAGGACATGTACTTATTTCTTCTCCAAAACTCTCCGCAAAATCTCATAGGACTAAATCCGAAAATTTCTCAAAATCAATAAAAATCATATGGGGTTCGTCCTTATAGCTTTATAAATCTCCATTATTCTCCTCAACAAGTGGATAACTTCCACGGTTGAGCGACTTGGCATGAATCCGAACTATTTTTCTGTTACTTTGGAAACTTACCTCAACCTTCTTTTAATCGCATGTTCTCAAATTTCCATAGTGTGACTCATCAGTTTGATACATTTGTAATTCCAACAATTTGAATGTCTATTTTATTCTTATAAAGAGGCACTACGATGCTTCTCCTCAATTCTTAGGCATTTTCTTGATTCACCAAATAACATTGAATAAATTTATGAGCTAAGTCAAACCACGTTCACCTAGAACTCTCCATACTTCTATAGGAATGTCAAGTCCTACACCTTTCCCATGTTTCATAACCTTCAAAGTCTACTCAGATTCCTTTCTATATGTCTAAAGCTTGTACGCTTCAGGTACATTCCACTACTAGCTAGATCCCCCAAAGTGATCTCTTTATTCTCTTCCCCAATGAAAAGCTTATGGAAATACTACTAAAAACTACACTTCATAATCTTTGATGCACCTCACTTGAGAAAGATATGTGGTCTTCCTTTCGCTTTGGCCAATCTGAATATATCCTTGCCGCCCTCCGTAGAGTCAAAACTTTTTGTATGAAACTTCGTAAGCTTTTGACAAAGCTTCACTTACAACATTCTTTGCTTCCTTCTTCGTTATCTTGTAGTTTGTGACTTCAAATGTATCACTATGACTCCCTTAGGATCTTCGACTATGACATCAAAAAAGAAAATTATAATCCTTAAAAAGATGACAAAAAATATACATTATTGAGATTATATTCTTCAAAAAAAGATAACAAATATTCTCATAAAAGATGATTACTAAGATTATATTATGATATCATGGTAACAACCTCAATAATTGTAACTGAGAAAAGATGACAATAAGTATTCTCTATTTTAGAACAATCAACTTATAAAAAAATATAAAGGATCATCGATTATATTTTTTATTTTTGAGGAACGACCTTTATCTACTCGAGAAAGAGGATCTTTTATTATATTCCTACAATCTAAATCTTACATTTTTACCTAAACCCCAAAACCACTTACTCCTCCCGAAAAAACCCAACATTTAACATATAATCAGCCAAATAACCAAGATCAAGTAACACCCGAACCCTGAGAAAAAAGCATTTCTAACGCATATATCTCCAACAAGTAGACAATTAATTCATATAAAAAGCACATAAAATAAAACTAAAAAAGATATACCTTTTCCAAGATGGCAACAACAACCCACTCACTGGCGGGGTCGCAAGAAGCTCGTCGGTCGATGCAGCAGCAAGCTCAAGGTAGGACCGCAAGCAGCCCTTATGTCGGCGACGATCGGCGCAACACATCAGAATAATAAACTTCACAGTCACTACTCACACCACAACAGGTCAGAGGTCGACATAGCACGACAATTGTTCGATCAGGTCAAGGCAATCGGCACGGCACAGTAGTTCAGATGTCGATGCAGGCACAGCAACTCGAGGTGGGGGGTTGTTTGTATCAGGGAAGGAGTTTAAGGTAGAATTGGGGAAATGATTTTTAGGGCACAGTGAGTAATTTGAACCGTAACATGGAAAGTAGGAATAGTGGTTTGGATCCTTAAGTGGGTGATGGATCCGACCGAAATATGGGAGGTGGAGGAATCCGATCTTGATTGATCAAAGATTCAATTTGCACAAATAATGGTTAAATAGCAATATTATGTTTGATCTCCCCTCCTGACCCTGAACTGCATATTCGGTCCACTCAGCAGAATATTGCAACAGTGATAGCAATAGAGATGTGGTGATGTAGCCAGCTTCAAATTTCAAAAGTGGCAATTACGAGATTCAGGAGAGGTGGTCACAAATGCAATGCGATGAAGAAACCGCGTGTGTCTACTTTGTTACCTGGACTAGCATAGCAGATATATATGAAGGGGAAAGCACAATATATGATTTTATCGAGTTAGGGGGTATTCTCGAGTAGGGTTAGGGGTTTATCAAGTTCACATGCATTGCTTAATAGGGCAAATATACGATTTACTCAGGCTGAATAGGCACTTCAACTACATAAACCGCATAAGGTACATGTGGTGTGATGGGAGCCCACCTCTACTTTAGCAACCACCTACATTTGGAACACGAATCCTTAGTCAGTGATCCGAGTAACTAAATATCGGGTACTGATTTTTACAAGCTTGGACAAGTGTAGAGAATGTTTGTGCGGATATGTGATCCCATAAAGAACAATGTGATTCTCAATAAAAGTAGCGGGCAAAAAATGGCATGGCACCACTAGAAGATAAAATGAGAAAAACTACACTAGCATGATTTAAACATGTACAAAGAATGAGAGCTAGCACTCCAGATCTAAGGTACAAGAAATTAGAAGAAGAGATTAAGGAAGATCACAGAATTATCAGAAGAATAGTGCCCAAATTCAATGTATTCAGAAGTGAAAGTTCTTGTAGTTGACCATGCTTAAAGTGAGAAAAGCTTGATTATTGTTTAATGATTCAAATGAATAAAATTTCCGATCCGATAGGATCGAAATTCACCCGACCCTAGACATTATTAGCATATTATTCCATAAGACACTTAATTCCAATATCTGAATCATTACCAACAAATTCATTCCAGTGAAAACACTACACCATAAACACATTAAGAATGCATGACCATGATATCTCAAGAGGTCCGAGTATGCTCTTTGATGATCTATGCTCGCAACATAGCTGAGAAGCGGAGGACACAATTAAAGTGTTCTCGAATGTCACTTTGAACCATTCTCATAACTTTTTTGGATTCTACCGAAAATAACAGGATGAAACGAGATATTTCTATTGAAGGGGGTAGGGTTTCTCATAGAGAGAAATCCTAAATCAAAATTATATCAATTACATGATTACATCTATTGTCGCATGCAGGACAATTAAGGCAGTCATGGATGTCTTTGGAGGACTTTCAAGATTAAGGGCTAATGGGGCAAAGTCTGCTTAAGTCCCCTTTCAATCTATCTCTGAAAGTGGCATCAGCATGCGAGATGATCTTGGATACTACGTAAAAGAGTTTGTTATCACCAAGGTTGCAGAAGTAGTCGGTACTCGGTCGGCAAGGTCACTGACTAGGATTAATTAGCAATCGGGCGACTAATCGGATTTAGTCAGCCATTAGTCATTTTTGAATTTTTTTTAATTATTTTAAATATATAAATCATTTTTATACATATATTCTTATATATTAACATAGATTTGTGCATTTTCTATACTATCATAATGAAACAAAAGTAAATGACTTTAAATATTGTTGAGATTAGTATTATCTTATATTAACATAGATTTGTGCATTTTCTATACTATCATAATGAAACAAAAGTAAATGACTTTAAATATTGTTGAGATTAGTATTATCTTTTGATGTTATTCATGTATTTTTATTTCTTCATGTACCTACCGTGCTATTTACCCAAGGGTTTTTCTCCTATATAAGAGAGCCAAGGGGTCCTATAAATATCAAGTCATTCATTTTTCCCCAACATGGTATCGAAGTAACGATCCTAGACCAGGGTTCATGTATCCCACCCTAAACCTAAATCAACACCCCCCCGCCCGCCCATCCCCTGCGCCAGCACCGTGCCCAGCCACGAACCCGTACCACGTCAGAGAACAATGGTGATGTTTTTTCATTGTCTGGTGCCTTAAAGGGTCCAGCTCCCATCATAAAGATCGATGGGACCAACTACGAGTTATGGTCCATGCAATTCCACACCCTGATGTAGTGCCATAACAAGGATCACATTTTGACGGATCCATAGGCGGAGAACAAAACTGGAGCTAATGCTTCTTGGAATCAAGATGATGTCCATGCTCGCAGTTGGCTCTCTGAGACGCTCACCATGAAGATTGCTAATGATATTGTCAATCAACCCACAGCAAAGGCTATGTGGGACATCTTAGCAGACACATATGGGAAGGCAAAGAATGAGAGCAAGATCCTACAATTGCAGTTTGATATTTTTTCGACCAAGCAGAATGGTCGACCTCTTCATGCGCACTTCTCGTATCTTAAGGGCATGTTTGAGCGTCTGCATAGCTTCATGCCTATTACTACTAACACTGAGCAGCAGCAGGCATATCAGAATGGAAGGTCGTATCCCGATATATCGGCGATATATCGCCGATATATCGATATCGACATGGGACCGATATCGAAATCGATATATCGATATATCCGATTTCAGGCATTTTCTTCAGAAAGATTCCTAGATATAGCGATATATCGACGATATATCGCCGATATATCGTCGATATATCGATATCGACACGATATCGAAACGATATCGATATCGATATGTCCTTCCACAGAATGCTACTAATGACAAGAGTATTTCTGTCATCCCTTGACTCTGAGTACGATGCAGCACGTACTCAGCTACTTATTGGAAAGACGATACCTCCAATGGAGGAGGTTTACAAGAGGCTGAGCATGATTACTACTGCATCCACTTCTGTGGTTCTGACTCCTTCTGTCATGGCAGTTCCTCATGGCAGAGGGGATACTTATCAGTTTCGAGGACGAGGATCTCGTGGTCGAGGAGAAGGATGTCAGCATGGCTCTTGTTCACATCGCCACCGTCCAGGTCATTCTAAGGATACATTTTATCAGAAGCACAGCTATCATGCATCAGCGCGTATAGCTGAGCAGATTGAGCCTACTCCTACCTCTACTCCTACTCATGATGCATGATTTGATGATATTGGTTCCAAGCTGAGAGGGATGATGAATACTCCTACTACTTCGACTGCAGGATCGTCAGATGTCGTACACGCTGCTAGAGCCTCCTCGAGTTCGTCGGGTATTGCATTTGCACTTACCAGTAGTAGCAGTTCAGATTTTTCCGATTGGATCATGGACTTTGGAGCATCCCATCATATGTGTGGAGATCGAGCATAGTTTACTTCCTATAGGTCTATTCCTCCCGGTAAATCAATTGCGATTGCTAATGGGGATCATCTACCCATTATTGGTCAGGCGGAGAATGACCTAGCTCCCCCGATGTGTCTGCAGAATGTTTTACATGCTCCAGCATTTCAGATGAATCTTTTATCTATTAGCCAGATTACAAAAGATCTACATTATTGTGTTATATTTGATCCATCTTCTCTTGTGTTTCAGGACATACTTGCAGGCAAGGTGATTGGATGTGGCTATAAACAGAGAGGGCTTTACAGACTTGTTCATCCTCCGTCTGCTACTGATGCTACTATTCCTTTTGGATATGTTTCTCCTTTCATGTGGCATCTTAGATTTGGGCACCTTCCTCTGCAGAAGTTGTGTCATGTTCTCCCACAGATCTCTACTTGTACTACCTTGGAGTATGAGGCGTGTCAGCTTGGGAAGCACCATCGTTCCTCTTTTCCGAGTCGTCAGAATCATCACAGTGGTCGTCTGTTTAAGTTGCTTCATTTTGACATATGGGGTCCTAGTCGTGTTTCAGGTCATCAGGGATATCCGTTCTATATGGTTATAGTGGATGATTTCTCTAAGTTTTGGGTGTTTCTGTTAAAGAATAAGTCTGAAGCTGGTCCCCTTATCAAAACTTTTCTTATTGAAATCAAGAACATTTTTTCTGCTAATGTGAAATTTATTCGCACTGACAATTGCCTTTGAGTTTTCTACTTTACATTTATCTGACTTTCTCAGTTCCATTGGTGTTGTTCATCAGACTTTGTGTGCATACACTTCCCAGCATGATGGTGTTGCTAACGCAAACACTGTCATCTTTTGGACATCACGAGGACTCTTTTGATTCAGAGTCGAGCTCCTCATTCGTTTTGGGGTGATGCGGTTCTCACTGCCCGTTATTTAGTAAACCGCATGTTGTCTAATATCATTGGAGAAAAATCCCTTTCTTGATTGCGTTTCCCCGGAAGGATTTATTATCCCTTAATCCCAGGGTATTTGGGTCTATGGCTTTTATCCACAATTTTACTCCGGGTCGTGACAAGCTCTCCCCTAAAGCTGTCAAATGTGAGTTCGTTGGTTATTCTCGTACCCAAAAAGGGTATAGATGTTTAGATCTTGTTGGGCAAAAATACTATGTTAGTGTAGATGTCACATTTTTTGAGTCTATTATGTATTTTTCTCCAACAGGTGACAGGTTGTCGAATGCTGACTCTGGTGAGAATATCTTTGTTCCTTCACCTCCGTTAGTATCACCACCATCTCCCCATGTTGAGTATTAGTCACTTACACCTCCACCACCTCTACCTCCACCTATCCTGACACAGTTCCTACCTCGGTTTTACATTCGCAGTCTCGCCCCTCTGTTCATGTGCCTTCCCCGTCATCCAGCACACCCCAGGTATGTGATGAACACATTGTTTCTACCGATGGCACTGGTTCTCTACTTGATCCACAGGATAATACACAGGAGGTGCTAGTACCAGAGAACAGAGATGCTAATGATCTTGATATACCTATTGCCCTGAGGAAACAGCGTCACAACTATGCCACATATCCTCTAGTTGCGCATGTTTCCTTGGACCATCTTTTGGAGTACATAAGGTTTATTATGGGTCTCTCAGCTATTACTATTCCACGCATATATCAGGAAGCTTTATAGGATAGCAGTTGGCGACTTGCCATGGAGCATGGCCTCAAATTTCAGCAAAATTCGGTCAAATTTCTGTCGAATATCGGTATCCAGTCGAAATCGAAATTTGACCGAAATGGCCGAAATGACCGAAATATGGGGGCCCTAGTACAAAAAATGACCGAAATCACCGAAATTTCGGTCGAAATTTGAACAAAATTCTGTTTCGGACGGTCACTGAAATAATGACCGAAACCGACATTAAGGGCCTTGCCATGGACGAAGAGATGGTCGCTTTGCAATCACGTGGTCCTTGGAGTGTTGTTTGTACTCCTCTAGTTGCATCGATTGTAGGGTGCAAATGGATCTCTACGGTTAAACATCGCGTTAATGGTAGTGTGGATCACTACAAGGCAAGGCTTGTAGCACGTGGATTCACCCAAACTTATGGGTGGATTATCATTATACCTTCTCTCCAGTAGCCAGACAATCGGCATTGTGCATTCTCCTATCAGTTGTTGTTTCACGTGAATGGCCTCTTTATCAGCTTGATGTGAAGAATGCATTTCTATATGGAGATTTACAGGAGGAAGTTTATATGCAACAACCACCAGGGTTTGCTGCTGAGAGGGAGTCTCAGAAGGTGTGTAGGCTCCACAAGGTGATTTACGGCCTAAAGCAGTCCTAGAGCTTAGCTTTCAGAGTTGATAGAGCATCAGGGATTTGTTCGGTCTACTGCAGATCACTCACTTTTTGTTCAGAGGACACGGAATGCTATAGTTGCTATTCTTGTCTATGTTGATCATATAATTGTCACCGGTGATGATGAACAAGGCATTCAGGCAACTAAGGAGTTCCTATTTCAGTAGTTTGTGACCAAGGATCTCAGCAATCTCAGATACTTCCTTGGATTAGAATTCGCCAGGAACCAGCATGGTCTTGTGATGGCCCAAAGGAAGATTGTTACTGATCTTCTATTAGAGACAAATATGACAGGGTGCAAGCACGTTACTACTCCTATGGATCCAAGTATGAGATTATATGATGATGATACTGAGGAGATAGATAAGAGGGGATACAGGGAACTAGTAGGGAAGCTCCTATATGCTACCACCACCAGGTCAGATATATGCTTTGCGGTTAGCAAGGTGAGTCAATTCATGGAGCAGCCCAGGAAGGTACATATGGATGTTGTTTATATGATTTTGAGATATCTGAAGTCTTCATCAGGTACTGATCTTTTATTCAGCAGAGGCACGACTCTTGACATCACAACGTGTTCAGATGCAGATAATGCAGGATGCCCTAGGGACATGAAGTCCACTTCTGGGTTTGCTATATTTGTTGGCAAATCACTCGTGTCATGGAAAAGTAAGAAGCAGATTGTAGGCTAGATCTAGTGCAATATTGCATTCCTCTATGAATACCTCAACAAGGATATTTACATGAAGTAGCCCCAAGGCTTCATAGTTGAGGAAAGCAAGGTGTGCAGGCTGAATAACTCCATCTATGGACTCAAATAAGCTTATTATAATTAGAACATCAGATTTGAAGAGATTATAAAGGTTGTAATTTCAGATAGAATCTTGATGAACCATGTGAAGCCTAGTGGGAATACCATTGTGTTCATCGTGTTATATGTACTAAGTCTTCTCCCACTATAAGTAGGGTCGGCTACATGGATTTTTGGGATTTGAGGATGATAACAGATGTTTTATAATCATTTGGATTGATATAAGGATGATAATAGGTGTTTTATAATCTGGTTGTTCCATAACTTGAGAAGAAAGATCTCAAGGATACCTCTTAATTAGTTCTGAAGATGTTCAGAAGCAAAAAAAGAGGGCATTGTGACCATCATATTAAGTGATATACCTTGGACACGTTCCATTCTTGGAAAACCCCAAGGAAGGCTTCCTTCCCTTAAGATATGGTACTAACCTAACTAAAGGGATAGCACCTCAACGAGTTGAGGAAGTGAATGCTAAAAATGCTTGTCCGTGAGCATCAGTTACGAGAAACCATGTGTATGCTAGATGTGTACAAAAGTCAGATGTCTGCCATGCATTGGGAGAAGTAAATTGTTACCAATTCTACTAAGGAGATTAAACACTTAATTGCAGTAATAACAATATCTTCAAAGAGGAGAAGACTTTAAAGATAATAATCTCAAAAGTCTTATCTTCAAGAACTTAAGACTTCATAGATAGTGATCTAAAAGATCCTAACTGCATATGCCTTAGAAGACATAAGACTGGATCTTAGTCTTAGGAGATAGAGATTTCCAAGAATAAGGGCATTCTGATAAGGTTAATAGAAATTACATATTGGTTATAACAATTATTGAGTTGTAGTGTCAAAAACACTATAACTGCCTTAAAATTGAGTATCGATTGCATAAGATGCAACATTTGCATTGGATGCGAGCACTGTTACAAAGAGATGTACAAGTACCGTAAAAAGGCTTGGCATAGTCTCTTGGGAACAGAGTGACTAATCAGCTTACCTAGCTATTTTTCTAAATAGTATATGATTGTTACATGATTGTGGGTTTAAAGATTATCCCACTAATGGCTCTTCAGGCTAGTGGGAGATTGTTGGACATGCGAGCTCACGGCGAGCTATTATGCAATAAATGTTATTGCAAATATCATTCCCTGATCTGAAATGAAGAATAATAATTTGCATAATAGGTCCATTAGTACAATTAGGGTTATGTACCATGACCATCTTAATGATCATACAATTGTTGATTCAATTGTTGAATCATAGAGGTTGGTGCTTAGATGAATATTTAAAGAGTTAGATTGAGGACCCATCAAGCACCGTAAAATGATTATTAATAAAGGGATTTTATCACTTGTGCCCCTCCGAGATCTCGCAATTTCAGTTATGCCCCTATCTTTTTGATAATATCAGTTGCACCCCTCACTTCTTGCTATTTTATCACTTGTGCCCCTCGGGTTAGTGACCGTCCATCTACAATGCAAACGGACGTTAACTTTGAGGACATAAGCGGTATTAAGTTTAAAAAAAAGGTTATATGGTCATTTTATATTTTTCCTCCTGCGAGCGAGATGGGAGTGAGGTACCCTTGCTCTCTCGTCTCTCAGGGCCCCATCGAGATGATCACCAGCTCCTTCCGCCACAAGCAGTAGCTGCTGCTTCCATCACCATGCTCCTTCACTGAAAACTTCAAAGGGGTCCAATCTCTCTCCCCCCTTGCTTCCGTTTTCTGAATAGCTCTCATGTCCAAGATGGGTTCTGGAAGGGTGATCAGAGGAGGGCAGGACGTCGCAGCCCTCCTTCAGGTGGAGGGCATCTCTCACGGTGCCATTGAAGCATTGCTCTCTTCCGCCTCTGCCTCCGTCGGATTCCACGGTAAAGATCTTTATCTCGGATCTCGAATCTTGTGGTTGGAGCTTTGGATCCAATTGCCAAAAATTAGTCTTGTTTTTTAGAATCGTGCTAAGCTTTGTTGATCCCATCATCGCCAAATTTTCATAGGTTGCGTCATATGAGTCTTTCTCTTTCTTTCTTCTCGAGTAAATGCCATCTTTATCCTTCTCTCTCGCTCATGCTTTTGGGATATTTACCGCGTAAGGATTTTCGCCAAATTCAGCAAGATATACATTTGATAGATTATATGTTTGCCTTTTTGTTTTTATCCTCATTGCACTACCGCGTGAACATGACGTCTAGTACCCGTCCTTTCAGGCTCGAGATCTATGATGGGCTTCGAGGATTTCAGCCCCGGTGCCTCTGCGGTTCGACAGCTTGCTCATCAGTTGGAGATGGAGGACATGGGCGAGGACGAAGCAAACGAGTACGGGCTCCATCAGCCGGAGAAGAAGAGGCGGCTGAGCGTGGAGAAAGTCGAATTTCTGGAGAAGAGCTTCGAGACGGAGAACAGGTTAGAGCCGGAGAGGAAGCTGCAGCTCGCCAGGGAGTTGGGGCTCCAGCTGAGGCAGGTGGCCATATGGTTCCAGAATCGTCGAGACATGCAGAAGGGCATGGTGTGGTCGTGCAGGCGCAAGCGAACTCCAGCGAACTCCGGGAGGAGAGGGAGGAGGAGGTTGGAGGAGGAAGAAGAGGAGTCTAGACAATAATACCCCTCTTAACTGCACCAAGGTTTGAAAAAACCATGGTTAAGTCAGTTCATTGACAGTCAATCTGACGGAAGGGCACAACTGATGACGGAGAAAGAAGTGAGGGGTACAACTGATATTACCAAAAAGATAGGGGCATAACTGATATTGCAAGATCTCGGAGGGGCACAAGTGATAAAATCCCATTAATAAATGATCTCCAGCCTGAGTAGGTGATGGCAATCCTTTTTCTCATGGGTTGATATCTAACTGACCTCTTGATACAGATCTTCTGCATAGGAATAGAGATTCGGAGGTGTTAGATAAGTTAGGCCAAAGAGTTGACTTTACGAGATCGAGATAACCAAAGACCCAATGTCATATGCTGTCACGATATAGGCATGCATCCTCTGTTCGGAGACAGATGTGTTACTATATGTTTGAGTATGTACATTGGTAGATCGATAGGTTGATGGCCTAATCAAGGTCAATACACCAACGCGTTGGAGTACATACAAGGGCATATGTAATATGATCTCTCAAAGGAATCATACAGGTTCATTTACTGAACTGGAAGACATGAGTTCACTCACGAGATATCGGGATCAAATTCCGTGCACGGTCATCTCGTTTTGGAAGCTTGACTGTAAGGTTTAATATATATGCTTTTGGAAAGTGTATGATCAACCATCTAGATATGATATATGCATTTGGAAAGAATATGATTGATACCAACTCTCAATGATCAAATGAGAAACTTAATGATAAAACCCTAAATGAGACAGTCTAAATAAGATCTAAAACTTCAAGTTTATTCTAGGTCTTCCAGTACGCAGGATGTACGGGTATTAGGAATACTTGGGGGTGATGTAATCACAAATGATTGTACAACCATAACGCTTCCATTCCTAGGGAGTGATGAAATGGGTTTGGATTTTAGTGACTCCTCTCAATAGAGAAGTAATCTGATCTTGGTCCAAATGTTGGACAGTAATATGAATGTGATTCACATACAATGAAAAGATTAGATTTAGGGTGTGTTCGGCTACAAGGTTAAACCAACCCCGGGGTGGTTTAACTCCCCTAACCCATGTTTTCTCCCTCCTCATGGGCCCCACTTTATTCCTTTTTTAAAAAATTAAAAAAATAAATTTTACATCATCAATCCTATCAAAAAATAATATATTATACCATCATCTCATCTAAAAAATATAAACTACTCCACTTCTACTCACTTTTTCAAACTCCAATACAATCACATTACAATAACTACTCACTTTTTCAAACTCCAATACAATCATATCATAATAAACCCACTTCTAACCCACCCTCAGTTTAACCCTCTATCCAAACACCAAAACCAAAAATGGGTTACATGCAACCAGTTTAACCAACCTAAACCCACTATCCAAACACCCCCTTAAGGTTTTGATTTAATCAAACATCTATGGCAGATTTGCAAGATCTGGATTTGAGATATGATCTCAATATCCAAGAACTATACGTGGAACGTACAATCGCCGTGTCTTTATCTCCAAGTATCTGCGGAAAAAGCACATTATCCTTGAAAGAGTTCAAGGATAATTTCATTGTTGATAACATAACCAAGCATTGAGAAATGGATAATTAAATGTGATTTAATTATTATGGATAATATGAATTTGATTAATATTATTTAGACCTATAAGGAGAGTTATCTAAGATAATTAAATGCGATTTAATTATCAATGATGTGAATAATGTGAATGTGATTTATATTATTTCGGCACAAGAGAATAGAGGTCCAAGATGATTAAATGGGAATTAATTATCATGGATATGAATAATACAGATAGCACTATCCATATTAATCATATATATTATAAATGTGATTTATAATATATAAGAGAACGTTATTTGTAATAACATTTACAATTTAAATGTTGATGTGAATTGGATTCGCATTGGATAATTAATTGAAAATGTAATTTACATTTTATTTTTTGGGTTGTGAATGTGATTTACAATTTTCCAATGGCATGAAAATTGATTTAATTGAAAATAATTCATATTGATTATTATTCTATATATATTTAATTTAATTGAATTAATTGTTGTTGCTCTCAAAATACTATATAAGAAGAGACAACCCAAGCCCTTCTTTATTTATAATGGTAATATGCTCTCACCCTCTCTCTCTCTCTCTGCACACCAAGTCTCTCAATCTCTCTCATTGTGGTCATCTACCTTGGTGCCCTGGAGAGAGTCATTGTCGTCGTCACCACGTCGTTGTACCGCCGCTTCGACTACTCGTGGATCTTCGTCTCCTTCGGTGCATCATGATTGTGAAGAAGACGCCAGATCTCGTGAGACGAGATCAGGAGATTCGTCGCATGGATTGTCAACATGGATTGCGAGAAGCATGTGTTTCATCAAGTGCTTGCAAGTGTCTCCTCCGTCGGATTGAACTTGAGACAGGAAGTTTCTTCCTTTAGATACTCAATCGCAACCGCGCTTCAAGAGGTAACCTTAATACCTAATGGTGGTTTAGATGAAATGATCCGAGAAGTGATCTTAGATCATGTGGTTTCATCGTTTGAAATTTTTTAAATTTCGTTGCCCAGAGCAACTAGTGCGACTAGGCGCTCCCGATCGCATATGATGTGATCCTCATGCTTCAGTGATGCATTTACGAATTTTCTCATATCCTTCAGTAGCGATATACACTGCCATAAGCTTGATGCTTCACAATTAACACCCACTTGGATCCCACAACTGATGCGTCAATATGAAGTGTAACAGAATCCAAATGCCATGCAACTATAGCGGTGGCCATCTCCTCCTCCATGGCAAGACACCACTAACTGTTTTGTAGTGCATCATGAGACATTACGATTACAAACATTCATGAACTATATGTGAATGAGTTGAATTATTTATCCCTCAGTCTATTGGTGAACTATCTTTCCAGAGATTATGAAAGATATTCCACTAGAAAGATTCTTATTATTGCTTCGACTCATATTCCCCAAAAAGTTGATCCCGACTCCGAAAAAATTGAATGCATGCATTAAGATACGAAGGCTTCTTATTCCACAACAACGAAAGCACTTTTTGCATTCTTTCATATACTAGAGGATTTCACTTGGAAAAGAAAATGTTCCATACTAACGGATTCGACCCATAACCATGGTATCTAATGCACGAGATCCTGTAGCACTTATCAATGAGGCCCTATCAATTAGTATTACACAGAAGAAAGAATTTTTTTGATATGGCCTTGGTAACTCCACGACTGAAAGTGCCACAGTAAATCTCATGAAGTCCTTTGAAAGTCTGGTCGACTCGAGAAGACTTGTGTTGCAAGAGGATAAGTAGCACAATTACACCTCTGCTTCCACAAAGCAATAGGCACATCTAGATCATCTGGCACCTGTTGAATCTGTAAACTACCCTCATAAGAGGATACCTACTCAGCCTTTAAAGAATTCTGCTGTATAGACAACTCAGAAGTGCCATCAATAGAAATAATGTGCTCATTACATATCCGAGGCGTGTCGGATGATGGGAAAGGCTTACAACCAGGGGAAACATAGCGAGACCTGCAAGTAAATACATGTGGCAAAAATGGGTCAAAATACTGGGTGACGGGCCAGAGGCAGCCACAAGAGCAGGTGTAGGTACGGGTGGTAAAGGTGGTGAAGGTGGTGTTGCAAGTACCATAAGTGGTTCAACCATAGGAGGGGGAGGCATGTATAACCTCCTCACCAGAGTTGGATGGGATCATCATGTCACCTATGGGAGAGAAATACATAACAGATTCAGAATGTGACATCGCCACTGGCAAAGTATTTGCACCAAAGCAAATCAAAACACGGATACCCCTTTTGGGTATGAGAGTAGCCAACAAAGACACATTTGACGGCTCTAGGGGAGAGCTTGTCACGACCAGGTGTTAAATTTGTAAACATAGGCCACTGAGCCAAACACTCAGGGAGTAAGGGAGAATAGATCCTTCTCGGGAAACGCAATCAAGAAAGGCACCTTTTCTCCTAAAACAGAAGATGCCATACGGTTCACCAAGTAGCAGGCAGTGAGAACCGCATTACCCCAGTTAGAGTGAGGAGCACGACTCTGAATCAAAAATTCTGAGTCACATTAAGTAAATGACGGTGTTTGCATTCGACAACACCCTTCTGCTGGGAAGTATAGGCACATGAGGTCTGGTGTATGATACCAAGAGACCTGAGAAACTCAAATAGTTGTAAAGTGCAGTACTCTAAAGCATTGTCAGATTGAAAAACTTAACAGTAGTAGAGAAAATGTTATATATTTCAGTAATAAAGGTTTTAATGACAGACTCATCCACCAAAGACTTATTCTTTAACAGAAAGGACCGAAGAAAGTCTAAAATAGTCATCTACAGCAACAAGATAAAAACGGTGTTACTGGTGATCAGGAACACGATTCAGATCCTAAATATCTAAGTAAAGGAGCACAAACAATTAAGATCTACTCCGACCCTGACGAGAGGAAAATGAACAGCGATGGTGCTTCTCAAGCAGACAAGCCTCGCACTAGTGAGAAGCACCAAAGTGCATGATACATTATGTCATATCTGCCTTGTTACAACTAGTAAAAGCATATGTGATACCTGAGGAGTTTGAAGAGGCTCTAGCAGCAGCTGCAACATCTGCAGTGGCGATGCCAACAGCATAAGTCATGATCTCTCGTATACGAGAGACAATGACATCAAGGTGTGGATCTGCCTGAGGATCCAAAGTGTCTGGAGGATCAATGTGCCATGTCACTCGAGCCGACGCAGGGTATCAATGCTACTAATAGCATGTGTCCTCAGAGTGTCTTGGATGACAAGAATAGGTACAAGAGCCCAAGGTTCGAAATCTCGATTTCGATCTCGTTTCGGTCACATGTAATACCGAAATTTCGCCGAAATTTCGGGAAATTTCGACGATTTCGGTGGAAAAGTCGGAAAAGGCTCAAAAATCCAATTTTTACCCAATTTTATTGAAAATTTCGATATTCCAAGTTATTAGAACAATAAATAACATACAAATACACAATTATTCCACACATATTGGTCATATATACCCTTTATATAGACATATCGGTCATATCGGTCATATCGATGGTGATATTGTTGGAACCCAAGCAACATGTCTCGATCGATATGGGGTCGAAATGACCCATATTTTATCCATATCATTGCAATTGAGGATCTCCACCCCTCTATATATCAACCTATCTCGACCGATATCTCATAAGACAGTTTATATATGAGTTTCGAATCTTTCGATACCGTGAACAGATCGATAATATCACGATATTTAAAAGTTAAAACCATGGTTGTAACATTGTTAATACATAATAAAAAAGAGTAATAGTCTAGTCTTACAAATACAATACAAGTTATAACAAATGAAAATTATTAAGAACATGCATAATTCTGATCCATGCAATAAAAGATTAAAATATAGTACCTGGTGACATGTTTTGTTCAGAACCAAGAGTTCCGTGGTGGATCTGAATGCCCCCTCCTTCCTTGTTGTCTCTCATAACGCATCGCAGATTAAATGAACTCGCAGTAGTTCTCCCATGTCATGTACGAGTACATGGCCTTGTAATCCATGACATACTGCCTGTATTGGTGGTCATCAATGCCTATGAGCATCCCGAGACGAGGATAAGCAGCACTGGATCCGGTATCACGAGTGGCACGACGAGGCTGCGAACTACTGCCCTGAGATCCTCGAGACGACGACGACGGAGTAGGAGAAGATCTATGCGGAGGAGAAGGAGGAACTGACGTGTAATCAGGGAAGAAATCGTAGCTGTCACCCCCAAAGAAACTGCCCTGGCTCTGCTCAGGTTGGCTACCTTGGTAGTTGTCTCCGCTACTGTATCCCCCATACCCACTGTAACCATATGAATATGATGGAGGTGCGTACTGAGGAGGAGGAGGAGGTCCTGGAGGAGGAGCTTGAAAGTATTCCGGGAAGACGCCAAAAGATCTCTCATCATGCGACGATCCATATCCACCTAAAGGACTTTGTTCTCCTCCGCGATATCGGCTGTCAATGTCCATGAAGCTCAAAGAACCTACAAATGATGTCAAATCTTCCATGTAGCTGTCGGTTGGACGATGGTCTCGACCGTACTTGTAATCCGTAGGCCCTGGACTCGGACTTGGAACAAATTGTACGTGTGTGTTCCGCTGTCTCTCCATATATTCACGTCCTGCTTGTAGGCCTTCCTCAAGTCTAGTATGTTGTGGTCCACGACCACTCCCTCCTGACCCACCTGAGTTTGACTCCCCACCACCACCAGGTCCACCACGACCAACATCGTCATCATCATCATCTCCACTGTCATCCTTTGACTTTGATTTGGATTTGGAGCTACTCGAGAGAATTTCATCAAAAGTCGTATCAATCTCGCCCTCCAACCCTCCAACAGGGTCTGTAATCCGTCCGGATCTTGCCAAAAAGTCACTAACGTCTGCTCCTATTTGCTGGCTTATGTTCTCATTTGGTCTTCCACCTGTCTGATCGAGAACCGGGGCACCATTGGAATCCATCCACCTCTGGAGAACGTCCTCATCAGCATCGTCATCGTGCATCTTGAAAATGTATGCAAGATCAATAGGGTATGTGCAGTCATCTTTGTCATGTCCCTCCCTTGCATGCTTCAATTTCAGCCTCAAGTCGTAATGCACGAAGACAAGGTCATTGAGCTTCTTTTCTCCCAACCTGTTCCGTCTCTTGGAATGGATTAAATTGAACGTGCTCTAGTTCCTCTCACAACCGCCAGCAGATGCGGTTTGAGACAACACTTTCACTGCCACACTTTGAAGGTTGGGAGCTTCCATCCCGTATAACAACCACCATTCGGCTGCAAAAAAAAGAAAAAGAGAGAAATCAAAAATAGGAATAAATGAACACACAAGTAATGATTTTATTTGCCTTCGTCCCTACCAGGAAGAGTATTGCCACGTCCGTTGACCGCAGTAATCCGACCGAAGGAACCCAACGCATCTCGGAAATACTTAACCTACACAGTGCACAAATAGGTTTAAGTTGTAGAGTCGTACTACATCTTTACAAAATTTCTTGTGACTCCAAATTTAGGTAGAAATTGAGGATATTACCTCGTTCATGCACATGATCTGTAACTTCTCGTCCTTGACGAGCTTCTCCATCACAATCTGTACGGCTGCTAGAAGGTCACCATTTGTACCAAGTCCATTCTTGTACTGCTACTTAGGATTGGAGTAATAAACTGCACAAAAAGTCACGAACAAGCTCATTTATGATGTCCAACTATAGAAAGTAAAAAAATTGAAAAAAAACCATTTGTACATAATACATACCGGCCTTGTGAAGAGGATGTGAGAGCATCTTAGACCATCGCTCGTCTATGATGTCCAACCATGCTTTCGATCCCTTCCCAACCGCTTCTCTGACCTTCTCTCTCATGCAGCGCATTGCCTCGTAGATGACTCCCATGGTGGGCTTCTTGTCGCCATCCACAATCCGCAATGCAGAAACAACTGGATCCATGATCCTCGTGACCCGAGTCACGTCATCCCAAAAGGAGATATCATTGATCAATATCTCCACCTTCCGTCCTCCTTCAGTCCGAGCTTCAGGTATCTCGAACCACTCACCCGGGCAACACATGGTTTTCAAACCCTTCTTATGTTGCTTGAGGCTTTGCAACGCTATAAAATTGGTTGCAAAGCATGTGATGCCAGGCCTCACCAACTTCCCATTGCAAATCCGCCTCATCAGTGCCAACACTTTGCTGTGGTTGTAGATGAATGTGGTGATCATTCGTGCTTTCTCCACCACCCTTGAGACGAGCTTCCTCTTGCTGAAATCCTTAAGGATCAAATCAATGCAATGCGCAGCACACGGTGTCCAAAAAATTCCGTAGCTGCTGGACTTCATAATTGTTTCACCAGCCTTCTTGAAGTTGTTGCCGTTATCTGTCACAATTTGCACAATGTGCCGGCCGAGATATCGAGACGAGCCGAGATATCGCCGATATCTCGCGATATTTCGACCAAAACCCTGGAAATCGATATATAGAGTACTTTCGAGACCCGGGGCCCGTCGAAACCGAAATTCGTCGAAATTTCGCGGAAATTCAGTCCATGCAAGAGCCACGTTGACATCCACTCCCTCTGCCACAGGGACCACACCCTCTGAAATGTGTAGAATCTCCCCTACCGCGAGATCAGCCATAATTGTAGAGATATGTTTCTACATTTCTATGTTTCTATATTAGTTTATCTATTTTCTTTTCCTCTTGTCTGTTTTATGTAATTTGCTCATAAACCTCTCCTCTATATAAGAGAATAAACAAGTCTCTTATTTTTTCCAACAAGGTATCAAAGTGACGGTCCTATATTGAAGCTCTTGTACCCAAAACCCTAAACCTAGTCCCACCTCCAGTCCTCTCGTGCCACTGCTGCCCACAGCACAGCCCCTGCCGCATGTCCATCGCGGCACAACCCATGTCGCCCCACTCCTACCGGTGCGACCGGACCCCACATGCCGCCCCTCCCTTTGTGACTAAACCCCCCGACTTGCAGTTGTAGCCGCCAAAGCCATCGCCGCAATAAGGACACCTTCTCTTTGATGGGGTTGGTTGCTATTTGAGTATACACATGCAACCAACCTCCCTTATGTCCGGGTAGACAAGTATTTCATCAAGTCTACGATCCTTATCTTCTTCAACCGGCAACATGTCAGAGAACAAGATAGATATCCCCACCACGGGGCCTTCAGAGGTCCAACGCCCATAGTCAAGATGGATGGGTCGAATTATGAGTTATGGGCAATGCAGTTCATGAGCCTAATGAAGTCGATGGGTAAGAAGCATATTCTTATCAAGACAGAGCCGACGAAGAAGATAGAGTTGTATGCCTCATGGGAGGCTGATGACACATATGCTCAGGTCTGGTTGTCTGGTACCTTGATACCAGATATTACAAATGATGTCTTATACCAGCCCACCACCAAAGCCATGTGGGATATTCTTGTTGCCACGTATTCAAGTCCAAGAATGAGATAAAAATTATACAGCTTCAGCATGACATCGTAACAATAAAGCAGAATGATCGACCTCTACATGCTCATGATACTGCCTTGTGCAAGATGTTGAGAAGCTTCATAGCTTCATGCCTCTCACGGTTGTTCCAAAGCAATTGAAGACATGTCAGAATGCTACGATGGTTGGAGTCTTCCTGGCCTCTCTTGACTCACAGTATGAGGCTCCTTCCTCCCAGATATTGGTTGATGCTACCATTCCTCCCATGGAGGAGGCCTTCCGTAGATTAAGCCGGAATCCGGATCAATATCTCAACTCCCGCTCCCGTGCCAAATTCCTCTTCCATGGCAGCCTCTCGTGGAAGAGGTGGTCCATCTTAGTTCCATGAAAGAGGATCACGTGGTAGAGGTGGTCGTGGTCGTGGACCACCTTGTACCAATTGTCATAGAACTGGTCATTCAGAAGATACATGCTACTCAAAGCATGGCTTGCCAACGTCCGCACGCATAGCAGAGCAGGTTCAGCATTATGCAGCTCCATCCACATCAAATCAGCGATATGATGAGCCTGTGTTTCGACTTAGAAATCTCATGCGCCCAGGCAGTACCCCTTTCCCTTGCTACAGAGAACAGTTCATACATTACTGCTACTGCCGAAGCTAGTACCTCATGTAGTGTTCATACCTCTACTCCCTATCATGGTTCAGATATCACATAATGGGTCATAGATTTGGGTGCCACACATCATTTGTGTGAAGATAGAGATCAACTTATAGCCTACAGGCAGGCTTCTCCGTGGAAGACTGTGATCATAGCAGATGGGACTCATTCCCCAATCACAGGACAGGGGGAGATCACCTTGACGCCCTTTATGCGATTGCATAATGTGTTGCATGCTCCTGATTTCTATATGAATTTACTGTCTATTAGTCAGATTACTAGAGATTTAAATTATAGAGCAATATTTGATCCATCATCTCTTGTTTTTCAAGACATTCTTATGGGTCGAGTGATTAAATGTGGTCGTGAGCAAGGTGGGCTCTATCGACTGGTCCAAACACCGTATGCTAGCATATCCTCCAATTCCACTAGACCAGTCTCTTCTTTCCTTTGGCATCTACGCTTCGATCATCTTTCGCTTCAGAAACTGTGTCAAGTCCTTCCTCATATTTCACCCCGTTTATCATTCAATTGTGAGGCATGTCAGTTAGGGAAGCATCATCGGTACGTCTTCCCTAGTAGTCAGAGTCGGAGCAGTAGCTCCCCTTTTGAGTTTTTCCATGTTGACATTTGGGGTCCAAGTCATGTTCTCGATCATCAGGGACACATATTCTATTTAATCACTATGGATGAATTTAGCCGTATGTCTTGGGTTTTCTTGTTGAAGAATAAATCAGAAGCCGAAAATGTAATAATAAATTTCACTAGAGAAGTGCGGGATGGCTTTTCAACCTCTATCAAAACTATAAGGATTGATACGTCTTGCAACTGTGTACTCATATGCTCTCTCAATTCTTATCATCTCATGGTATTCTTCATCAAACATCATGTGCATATACATCTCAACAAAACGGTGTTGCTGAAAGAAAGCAATGTCACCTTCTTGATGTCACTCGTGCCCTCCTGATCCAGAGTTGTGCACCACATTCTTTCTAGGGTGTTGTGGTTCTCACGGCTTGTTATCTCATTAATCGTATACCCTCGTCAGTGCTGGGGGAGAAGGTTTGATGGGTATTCCAGAACTCGGAAGAGTTATCGTTGTTATGATCCGTTACACAAGAAATATTATGTCAGTGCAGATGAGTCTGTCATGTATTTTTCTCCTACAGGTGACAGGTTGACACCTTCATATTCAGATAATGAGGTCCATATTCCACCACCACTCATACGCCAACCACCATCATCAACATCATTAGCCCGGAGGTGACTGTAAAGAGACAATTGCCCCCAGCTCCACCGGCCTAAACGAGGAGCAAACACTCGAACGTGAGAGACCACCTCCTCCATCACCACCATCAGCCCCACCACCTCCTATTGTTTTGGTTCCATCACTACCACACTATAGCCGACAGCATGCTCCTGCCCATTATCATAATCCATCATCTAGCATGTCTCAGGTTTGTTCTAAAAATATTACTTCTAATGATGGGACTAATATTGTTTCTCAGCAGGAGATACCTCGGGGGGTTGATGATCAGGTTGGTGGCCGGGATGATGATGATCTTGCATTATCTACTGCTCTTAGGAAGCATAAGCGTTCTTGTGCCTAATATCCGATTGCCTCACATGTCACCCTCGAGCATCTGATGAGTAATTTCATGAGGTTTGTTACTGTTTTATCCACCGTGGCTATACCACAGACTTACCAGGAGGCATTAACAGATAGCATGTGGCGTCTAACTATGGAGGAGGAGATGGTGGTTCTTTAGTCTAGAGGTACTTGGAGTCTGGTCTTGGCCCCTACTAGGGCATCTATAGTAAGTTGCAAATAGGTGTTTACAGTGAAGCAGAATGCATATGGCAGTATTGATCGTTACAAGGCTCGTCTTGTAGCTCGTGGCTTTACTCGGATATATTGGGTGGATTATCTTGACACCTTCTCTCCAGTTGCTCGTCATTCTACCTTACGGATTCTGTTATCAGTTGATGTGATTAAAGATTGGCCTCTATTTAAACTTGATGTCAAGAATACCTTTTTATATGGTGATCTTCATGAGGAAGTCTACATGCAGCAACCGTCAGGGTTTGCTGCTAAGGGGGAGAGTTCACAGGTGTGTAGACTTCATAAGACAATCTATGGTCTTAAGCAGAGCCCGAGAGCTTGGTTCCAAAAGCTCTCAGATTTTCTTGAGAAGCAGGGGTTCAGACGATCAAATGCAAATCATTCTCTTTTCATACAGAGAACCTCCAAAGGTACGATTGCTATTATGGTGTATGTTGATGATATACTTATTACAGGAGATAACATACAAGAAATACATAGGGCAAATGAATTTCAGGGTCGTGAATTTGTTCGTAAGGATCTTGGAGCTCTTAGATACTTTCTGGGACTAGAGTTTGCCAGAAATCAATAAGGGCTTGTAATGACTCATAGGAAATATGTCATTTATTTGATAAGTGACACGGAAATGCTTGGATGTCGACCTGCCACCATGGTTCGAAAAAACTAGCCTCGAGGCGGTCGAGGCGTACGCCTCGAGGCGAGGCGGTCCAATTTAGCCTCGAGGCGTGCACCTCGGTCCAGCCCAGTGAGGCGCGCGCCTCAGGTAGCCGAGGCGTAGCCTCGAGGCGTTCCGCCTCGAGGCGGTCGAGGCGTTTGCCGAGGCGTTTTGACTTTTTGAAGCAATTTTTTTTATGATTTTAATGGTTTAATTGTTAGTTTGAGAGGCTTATAAATATCTATTTGTTTAGGATAATGTTTATACAAGATAAATGCCTAAATCTAATATTTCTTTCGTGTCCATAACTTCATATTTACTATTAGTTGTGTCTAACTATTTATGCAAACTCTTACTATTTCACTCTTAATGAATCCATAAATATCAACTCCAACAATGCTCGTAAAATTAACGAGCTTTGCAATATATCAAGCAAAACGAAATGGATATGATTCATGATTTCTCATAATGCCATATATTATACATTAGACACATAACATAAATTTCTTCGACTATATTTAATCGTACTTTTAATTAGAACAATATTTCAAATATTTGCTAGATATAGATACGATTAACAGTTTCTCGTGCGGCTATATATATTATGGTAGACACATAACATAAATTTCTTCAACGTATATTTAATCGTACGTTTAATTACAACAATATTTCAAAGATAGATATGCATTGTTTAATGCTTTCACAACATTCAAATACAATGAATTCCTTTTTGATTAGATGGAAATGTGTAGAAAGGGATATGATGTTGTTATATCTTCTATTTTAGGGTTCTTATCTATATTATTTCATCATATCTTATAGTGTTAAGTATTATATGTTGGGCAGATGACATATAATTACATTGACATATATATAATTATATTTTTTGCATATTTTTCTCTATAAACTGAGGCTTACGCCTCGACCGCCTCGAGGCTACGCCTCGCCTCGATTCCGATGAAAACGCCTCGTTCCGCCTTTCGTTTTTTCAAACCTTGCCTGCCACCACACCCATGAATCCAAGCATAAATTATATGATGATGATATTGATGAGGTTGACAAGAGAAGATACGGAGAGCTAGTTGGAAAGCTTCTTTATGTTACCAATACCAGACCCTACATTTCATTTGCTATCAGTCGAGTGAGCCAGTTCATGGAACAACCTCATCATGTACATATGGATGCTATACAAATGATATTAAGGTATCTTAAATAATCTCTAGGTGCAGGGCTACTATTTAAAAGAGATGGCACCATCACTATCTCAGCATACGCAGACGCAGATTATGCAGGGTTTCCCAAGGACAGGAAAGGAAGTCCACAACTGGATTTATTATATTTGTTGGAGATTCACTTGTCTCGTGGAAAAGCAAGAAGCGAATTGTAGTTGCTAGATCTAGTGTTGAATCTAAGTATAGGGCTATGGCACAAGCATGTACAAAAATAATATGGATTCGAGCAATCCTTACAGATCTACATAAAGATGTACCTCTTCCCATGTCGCTAAAATACGACAATCAGACTGCCATATTTATTGCTAATAATCATGCATTCTACGAAAGGACGAAGCACATTGAGGTCGATTGCCACTGTATACATGACATGATCTAGAAGGGATTCATTTCAACATCCCATGTCAGCTCAGGGGACTAGACAGCGGACATTTTCACTAAAGCCTTACTTAGAGGATCATTTCAAAAGTATTCATCCAAGTTGAGCAGGATAGATATCTATGCTCCATCTTAAGAGGGAGTGTAAAGATATGTTTTTACATTTCTATGTTTCTGCATTAGGTTATCTATTTTCTTTTCCTCTTGTCTGTTTTATGTAATTTGCCCATAGACCTCTCCTCTATATAAGAGAGTTTAAAGCTCAAGAATTAAAGAAGTCTCTTATTTTTCCAACAATAACTGAGGATGTAGTGGAAGTGGGTGGAACAAGGAACCTGCTGAGCCGACTGTACACCTCCACCATGGGAGGTATGGTTGCCCCAGTAAAGAGTTGTGCACGTACGGCCTCATACTCTAGATCTAGTGCTGCCAAGAAAACTCCAACCATCGTGGATTTCTTCTAGGCCATATCCTACTCTGTGGAGGTAGTAACAGGCATGAAGCTGTGAAGCTTCTCAAACATGCCTCGTAAAGAAGAGTAGAACGTATGCAATGGACGACCTTTTGCTTGACCCGAATATGTCAACTGAAGTTGAAGAATCTTGGCCTCGTTCTTCGCTTGTGCACAGGTGGCTGCCAGAATATCCCACATCACCTTGGCGGTGGGCTGGTTCACAATATCGTTGGCAATCTTTGTAGTGAGAGTCCCAGAGAGCCAAATGCACGCATATGTGTCATCTTGCTTCCACGAAGCATTATTCACAGTCTTGTCAGTCGGCTCTGGCTGAGTCAGAATGTGTTCCTTGTCATTGCACTGCACAAGGGGCAAAAACTGCATGGACCACAACTCATAGTTGGTCACATCCACCTTCACAACGAGAGACAGGCCCTTGAAGGCACCGGACAAAGAAAAGAGATCACATCGAATGGCGCTAGAGCCAAAAAACGTGATTTATAGGTCTGAACTCATATTTTTTGATCAAAATCAGACCGCAGATCAGGTTGTAGAGGTGCACGAATGCACAAGTAAGCGTGATGAACCACGTGAGGAGGCTGCTGGGATGTGCAGCAACATGTGGTAACCACCGAGGAGGGCCAGAGGCCTGCCAAGTAGCACTAGCGACATATGGGAGCCACATCGAGGGTTGTTGGGATGTGCAGCATCAGGATGCGACCACCGGGGAGGGTCGGCAGCAGCCTGGAGGCCCGCCAAGGCCGCTGCTGCGGCTGGAGGGCCGTGCAAAGGCCTGCAACGGGGCCTGGGGTCACCTAGAAGGCTCCGGCGGCAATGGCACGTGAAGGGGGGGAGGGGGGCGTTGAGGTTAAGGCACAGGTGGGATACGGGAACTCCGGTCTAGGACCGTGGCTCCGATACCATGTTGGTGGAATACGATAACTTGATTATTCATGAAATCGTAGGGTTCTCTTATATAGAAGAGTAACATGTTGGGCAAATTACATAGAGAATACATACAAAATAGAAAATACACACAAGATAAGAAATATGACAAATAACTCAACAAAATACCATGGGAGAAAACAATGATATGGAAGAAGATAATACTATTGAAGAAGGGTAGTGTTCCTTATATACATAAAAACCATAACTCCCAATTACATCAACTGTCTCAATACAGGTAAATATAGAAGATTACATCAATTATCTTCTCAGTACCACTAAATATAGAAAATGCTAGAAAATAATTACATCAATAGGCTCCATTTTATGCAAGGTAAATACAGAAAAGAATTCAAAAGAGGAAGACAATATCAAAGGAAGAAAAAATCTCCGGATCATTCATGCCGTGATTGCTGCATACAAACAAAAGCAAAGTGTTAATAATTTAAGAAAGATGATTTTGACCCAGCTTGAAACAAGAAACACCTGTTCATTTCCCCGGAAATTATTTGGCATGCTTCTGTCGGCTGTAATACTGCTAACAGCAGCCATTTTATCTTGTTGCTGAATCTGTGGAGTTGAAACCTGGGATGGTTGACTGGAAATTACATTCTGCTGAAACTGTAGCTGCTGATTACCATTTTGCTGCTGTTGTTGCTGCTGTAACTGAGCTATCCTCTGCAAACGCAAAGAAAGGAGTTAAATGGGCCCAAACAAGCAAGATGTTGATGGAGAAAAAAGATGGAGCAGTTACTGGAGTGAACAGAGAATAGATTTTACGCAAGTAGCACATATGAGAGGTTCACATGAAAAATGAAGCCATTACATGCCATGTCAAAAGTCAGTGGTTCACAAGAAAAATGAAGGCACATCATGCCAATGTAAAAAATACTCTGCACGGTTTCCATAGCAGCCAGAAAAATATAGTATCGTAGAGGCATGCACAACATATGTAAGTGAGAATGGAATCTCAAATTCAGTAGAAATCTTTTCTTCAAATCAAGGCAATGGATGAAAACAAACAGATGAAATAAAGATTTATTTAAAAGCAACAACAAGAAATAACAAACTAAGATGTAATACCACAAAAAGAAGTAGGTTGTTTCAAACCACATGGCACGAGCACATAAAGCTTGTGCCAAAACGTAAGCCATTCTGCGTAGTTCATACAATTAATAAGCCAGCCTTGATTGGTTGAAAATGTATACAATTAATTTCATTGCTGCAACAAGTACAAATTCCGTCAACATTCCGACAACTACAAAAATTGGCATTTTTGCATCCATCCTTTTTTAGTATTAAGGGATATTTATCCCCATAACCTTGAGTAGTTTCGTAATTACGCCAGGAACAAGGGATGCAAATGGTTACGGATATATCCGTATCTGATCCGTCACTATATCCGTTTTATATAGATTTTGACATACATATCCGTATCCGCTTTAAAATGGATATGGTTTGATATCCGTAAAAATCCATGTCCGTATTAGTATATCTGTTTTCGTATATAAATATAGTCATAGATTTATTTATAACCATATATAGCATAATTCTATACATTCTTTTACCATATTTGTATATTTTTTATTATACAAACACATTTAATAAATTATCACAAGCGAGCCAATGCAGTGGATAGCCGATACAGGCTGTCGAAGCACATGAACACCACGTTGCCCCTCGGTTGGGTGTCGAGTCACGTGAAGCATCGATCCAAGGGCTCGATCGAATATGGTGCAACAAGCGAGCCAATGCAGTGGATCGGAGGGGTGGGTTGTTCTGTATATACAAATGAGACAACTCAGAGGAGGTAGTCGACAATGGGGCGGGGGGCTAGAGGAAGAGGGGTTTTTTTTCTTTTCCTTTTTTTACTTTTGGTTAACTTCAGTCGTTAGATCATAGATTGGTTAGATTAACTCGATCGTCTGGTTGAGTTGATGAACTAAACTAACGGAGAGTTATGGGTGTAAAACAGAGCAATTATTCAGGGTCCTAGGTGTAATTTGTGATGTAATTTGTGATTATCGAGGGTTCCTGGAATAATTACAAAACTACTCATGGTTATGGGCGTAAATATCCCTAGTATTAATCATCCAAATATTTATTCCAACAATAACAAGGGAATATGGTCAAAATTATGACCTCACTCAAAGACTCCAGTACAAAGACTGGATTTTGAATGATCATTAATGTTTCAGTCAGTCATCATAAAGTTTTCTGGAAATAAAGAAATACCATACAGACCTAACATATTCTCAACATAAAGCCTAGATGACCTAAAAACCACGTCATTTCCCTACAACCAGATGACCCATTCACTCCAATTCTGTGCTAAAAGAGATCGAGAAAATGGATCCAGCCAAGAGAACCTAAATCTCGTTCAAAACCCATACTCATTAATCACCGCTAGAAAGTAAGTGATGATCAGACACTACATTCCTATGAACTTTTAAGTTTTACCAATAATAGTTGCATCCATGCCATTTTTGCAATACCCTTATGCACGTACATTCTGTCACCATTAACAGTATCATTTTGTTAGTTGGTCATCTACGAGATAAACTAGAACATGATTTTTTTTCAAATCAATTTTTTTGCCAGATTTTTCAAAGCAAATTACGGTTAAGAAAGAACCCATTACACTTGTTCTCCTACATTTGTAACTGCATACCCTCTCTCTCTACTCCGCCCTCCTCCACCTCACCTCCATCCACCATTGCCCTCATAGAATCCCCCTCTACTACCTCACTCCTTGCAGCAAATGTCCTCAAGTGACATTTCTCGAAGGCCGACAATAAAGCATGGAGGTGCTGACGATGAAGGTAAGGAAAGAGAGGGGTGATCAAGGGAGGGGAATAATGGTTAAGAGAGAAGGGATGGGGAGGGGATTACATGCAAAGGGCAGAGGTCAGGTGTTGTTTGGGTGGGGAAGAGACAATAACTTACCCAAAAAAACATACGCATAATTCTATTATTTTCAAGGGGCACAAGTTCAATTGTAAAAGGCAAAGGCAAACGTGTTGAAAGCATATGCTATTTGGGTGGGGAAGATATGATAACTTACCCCAAAAAACGTGAGCATTATTTCGTTATTTTCAAGAATGTGAAACTAAATCAGAAGTAATATAATTGGATCCTAAAGACATCCAATTACCCATATAAAAACATAATCCAAGGCTCTCCTTCAAGTTGGAGCGGGAAAAGATGCAACATTTAAAAAAAATCAACATATGTTCACTTGATACATCTTCTAAAGAGCTAAAAAAGACCACGTGATACATCTTCTAAGGAGCTAAAAAAGACCCGCTCAAAGTAATCATTGATGAGAGCCAACTCACATGAAGGAGATAATATTAGAAAAGAGACATACTTGGAGTGGATGCTCAGTAAAGACAGTCCATTGTTAGTAGATGGGCTTGAGTGATAATTCTTCATGTTATAAGTAGATGTGCGACATAAATCTGAGATGATTTTAAGCAGAAATAAAAGAAATCCATCTAAAGTAATGATAATTAAGGTCAAGCATCAAAAGTAGAATAGTCATCTCTGATCCAAAAGATCTCGAGTGGGCCTTGCTAATACAGAAATTCTGAGAAAGGACCTCATATATATAATAGCACCAAAGGTAATTTATCTTATATAGAGACCTCAAAGAATGAGTTTTTCTAATATAGAAACCTCAAATAGGTGGGTTCTCCTTCATAAAAGATTTGTAAAGAGGACGTCATATTTTGATGGTCACAAGCATTAAGACATGATAATTGCATAAGAGTAGGTAGGAGTGGAAACGAAAGCCCCAACAAGGGCAACACTTGTATGGAGTACAACAACCTGGTCTTCACATGTGCAAGGGAGATGGGAGCCCCTCAAGGATCACTCACCACTGCATGTTAGATATCATGTGTGCCTTCGATATAGGAGGGAGGCAGCCCATGAGGATAGATGTCTTTGCAACATCGAGCAACTAACACCGCAAAGTGACGAGCGCTGAAAAATAACAAGATCAAAGTTGGTTGGCGCAACGTCTCTCAAACCTATCAAGAATAATGTTGCCAACAATGGTAGTAACTAGTAACAATCTGCTCGTAGTTGGTTGGTCCAACACCCTAGCAAGAAGTGGGGTTGGTTCCTCAAAGAAGATCGATCAAAGCCATTGATGGAAGATGGCACACCGATGAAGCTCATTGGGGGTGTTGAAGGGGGCACCAACGAAAGAGGGAGGCGACGAGATATTGCAAGGTCAAGGTCGCGCCAATCATGCACAACATGTTTTGAGGCCCACTTGTTGTTCGCCCAACCGCTTTAGTCAGAATGTGGGCTTATATGGCGATAGGCATGCCTCGAGTTCCTATAAGAATTGACTCAATGATGCAGCGTGATCGCAAATTATAGGGCCGCATTTTATTTAATTAATAGTCGTCAATGTTATTTACGTTTTTAAGTTGTCATAATTGTCTAATTAAATAATTGAGATCGCCTGTGATCTCAACGTTTATTTCGTAGATTTTATTTTAATTTGGGTCAACTAATTAGTTAGAGTCAGTTTAGGCAAGTCGGTTGTCAGTTTGAATTAATTTACTATTTTTGTAATCTCATCCCTCCTATATAAAGGTATGAGGGTCCAAAGTATTAGGCAGTCAAGTATTATGAAAAATTGAGTTTATCTCATTATCTCTCTCTCTTCTCTCTCTTCCTCCACGCGATCTCCGCGGTTCTCCTCCTTCAACCCCTCGTTACCGACGAGTTTTTCTTCTTCCCAACCTCTCCTTTTCTCCACCGATTTTCCACCGCCAAATTATTTTAATTTTATCGCCGACGCCGGAAGCCGTTTGCATCATTTGGTATCAGAGCATGGCCTACAGATCGTCCTCACGATCTAACGATCCGTCCCGGCGCTCGCACCGGCATCATCGTTCATCCGAACAAACACGACGAACCATCTCCATCATCGACACCTCCTTCAAAGAGGCGGAGCACATGGTACGTGATTTGCAGAACAACTTCCGATCCATGTCATCAATGTTTCAATATCTAATGGCCAACTTTGAGGCCTACCGCGACGCCCAAACAAAGCCGCCAACCACCGAAGCCGTTGTCGCGAGTTTTGACGAAGAAATCCGCCCCGTGGAGGAAGAAATGCTCGCAGTCCAGACGAGTTCAGGCCAGCCGCCGCCGCCGAAGACGTCCCCGATGTCATCCACTACCCCGTCGCAACCCAACAACGGCAGCCTCTCATCGGCAGACCACCTTCTCACAGCCTCGGCCACCCCGATCAAATCCCCAACCCCCCCAGAGACCCCTCTGGCCACGTCGGCCCTTCCCACGGACCCGCACACCCCCCTGCGTTTCACCACCCAACCCTTTCCCGCTGCCGTCCCATGCCCCTGCCCCAGATCCCCTCCCGCACGCCCACCTACACCGCCGCCAACACCCCCCCATCCTCCCCTCCCTCCCCCCAGCACCCTGCCAGCACCGCCCGCTCCCCCCCGTCGCGATGGTGCGCCGCCAACCATCACGGCCCCAGAACCCCATCGCCCCACTCCCCGCACGCACACCTACACCGCCGCCAACACCCCCCATCCTCCCTCCCTCCCCTCAGCACCCTGCCAGCACCGCCCGCTCCCCCCCATCGCAATGGTGCGCCGCCAACCATCACGGCCCCCAGAACCCCATCGACCCACCCCCGCACGTCGAAACCCCACCCTTCCGCCTCCCATACTCCGACCTATCCCGCGACCTCTTCAGCTCCCCGCGTCATCGCCTTTCCTGGCCGCGCTCCCTTCTACGCCTCGCAGCGCCGCGCCAACCCTCGGGGAGCCGCCTTCTCCATCCGCGCGAGATGGCGCCCAACGCCCGGCATGCCCTAACTAAAGGGCCGAGGGTTACGGATGTCACTTCCCTGGATTGTGGGGATGGAGCTTTAGTGGAAAAATTGCAAAAAATAAATTCCCTAAGTTTTCTATTTACAGAAAGGTCTAGAGCCATATGAGAGAAGAGAAGAATGAAGGGGTGCGAAAATTGCACCCACACCCCTGGCGACCGAAATATTTAAGAAAAGAGGCTGGAAATCAGAGATTTGGGGATCCTCCTTATCCCAAATAGGACTAGGGCCTTGGGTTTTCCCTATAAAAGGACCCCATGGCTTCATTCCTTAGCCACATCTCCTCTATTTCCTCTCCTTGTGCCATTGCTTCACCATGGATTCTCCAAGGGCCATAGTCTCCATGCCGCATCAATTTTTTTGAGCATCACGGAAGGAGTCAACAATCAAGACGACGACGCCGTTCGCGCCACACATGTTCTTCAACCACGACGGCCGCATCATCCCCGCCCGCGTATGGATTTCCGCCGTTCACTCCATATCAGTTCTTCCAGAAGACGACAGAATGCGCCGAATCTTCCTCCAAGCCTGCAGATCCAGCAATTCGTCGGGAGACGAATTTTTAAAAACGGAGGAGAGTTGATGCAGCGTGATCGCAAATTATAGGGCCACATTTATTTAATTAATTAGTCGTCAATTTTATTTACGTTTTAAGTTGTCGTAATTGTCTAATTCAATAATTGAGATCGCATGTGATCTCAACGTTTATTTCGTAGATTTTAATTTTAATTTGGGTCGATTAATTAGTTAGAGTCAGTTTAGGCAAGTCGGTTGTCAGTTTGAATTAATTTACTATTTTTGTAATCTCATCCCTCCTATATAAAGGGATGAGGGTCCAAAGTATTAGGCAGTCAAGTATTATGAAAAATTGAGTTTATCTCATTATCTCTCTCTCTTCTCTCTTTTCCTCCGCGATCTCCGCGGTTCTCCTCCTTCAACCCTCGTTACCGACGAGTTTTCTTCTTCTCAACCTCTCCTTTTCTCCACCGATTTTCCACCGCCAAATTATTTTAATTTTATTGTCGACGCCGGAAGCCGTTTGCATCACTCAAGTTACATGCTCTAGGACCAATTGACACAGTCGTAAAAATGGGATGAGGTGAGAGAAAATAAGCGTGACGGGCATCGTGATATGAGAGAACAAAGACGATAGGTGGAATTACTCGAAAAGTAAGTAGAAAGAAGATACCATGGAAGCAAATCTCTAAATTTCATAACTCAATTCATAATTATATAATAGGTTTTTAGTGTGTTTTTTAATATGACTACTAACTTTTATATGAGGAAGGGAGGGGATTGCAAGAATAAATTTTAAAAAATAACCCCTTAACAAACCCTAATTGATTCCTAGAGCTGCTCTAACTAAATTATCTACGGCAAATAATGAGATTCTTATGGGTATCAAGCATTTTAGAAAAGTAAAAAATTCATGACAGAGTTAGAATATCAATAATGGACAAAAAAACCTATTTTTAGAAACCTTTAGTCCCATAATTGCATCATTTATCTGGGGCATTAAGAAGGGGCCGCATCGTGGATGGGGGATGTCAACAACTCAATCAAATCCCTAATTTACACGCTTACCAAAAAAATGCATCTCCCCAATATTCCAAGAGAAGATTGCCTCCTTCAAATTATACTCTTGTAAAGCAAGGATTCACACCAATCGCCATGGACAATCCTAACAATGTTGTGATTGGCAGCGCCAAGGAAAGGTAACCACCACCACTAGCAAGCCCGCTATTACCTCATCCTACTCTTCTCAACACCACACCTCACTTTCCCCTCTTTTTGTGAAGTCTTCACCACCCAGCTCCCTCAAGATGCAACCATCATCTTTCTCCCTGACAATCTAACATATTCAACCAAAAGAAACAACTCATCCAAGTATGAGTTTTCCATGACACGAAAACTGATGCGGTTGATTCAGGTTGTTGTTATAGTATGTTTATTCCTTTATTTATTATTTTGCAGTACACACATCAATGGTCTAGTGGTAGTGTAGTGTGCCTATCACCCACAAGACCAAGGTTCAAATCCCTCCTGTGGGGGTTATGTTAGGTAGCCAGACATCCAATGTAAAAAATAGTCAAATCTTTCAATATGGATTTGAGCAAGAATCCATGTAGCCAAGGCTACTTAAAGTGGAGAATCTTCGTCATTTTTTATTAATATTTTGCAAATCCAACGAATGCATTCTGTTTAAGGTATCCTTTAGATGCACATTATGTGTTCTAAGTGAATAGATATGTATTTTAAATGGTATTAACCTTCTATACAAAGAAATATCATAACTGTTGATATGAATTTTACTCAACCTTTGAAGATTGATATCCCTCCTCTCTTTTAAATTCTTACTCCTTAAATCATCCACTTTAATCCCTGGCCCTTTCTTGTGGCTTGACATATTCCTCCCCCTCGTCTACTTCATCTCTTCTCACCTCAATTTTCCTCCCTAAAAAAATAGTTGCACCATTGCACAATCTAATTGCACCTATCTATTCACACAAATTCGTCAAGTTTCCTTCGAACATTATTCCGTTCACATTTCTTCAATGTTCACTCCAGTCTTCCACAAACTTTCCTCGAGCGTTACCATTTTTATACTTTATTAACATTATTCTATTAGAAAATCGAGAGATGGAGACAATGAAAAGATAACTATTGATAGTACTTAGGATTACCTGCTATCAAGGGGAAATTCTTAAAAAGAGCTATGACTTGGAAAAATCAACTAAAATGCCCAAACTTCGCTTATCAAGAAAAAATCAAATGACCTAATTTTACATTCTAGAGGATTCAGTATGAAGATAGCTCAGGTGACTCCACGAAAGCAATCATGTTCATGTGTACCTTAACAAACCAGAGACAGCCAAAGAATATAGGTTTCAAAGTTACAATATATTTTTATTTTCAAGGCAAACAGACAATTAATACATTAAAAAATCAAATCAGCAGATAGAAAAAAAAAGTTGGCACCTTGATCAGCATGTCCGTCTCACGAGGCACTGATTGACAGGCAGTTTGCATAGAACCTGCATTGGAAGAACGTCACCCACAGAGTTCATATGGCAGTCTTTCCCTACCATCATGTTTCTATTGTTCATAAACATTCTTAATCTTCGGTTTTCAATATCTCCAGAAAGATTGTGATGCCATATTTTAGCTGTGCATGCAACATAAGTTGCTGTTGTTGATGCTGAGTCAGAATTGGAAGCTGTGGAAACTGTTGAGGGGATTGCAGAAATGGTTTCTGCTGCAAAATTCCGGGCCTCAGTTGATCAAATCCCTGTCCAAAATATAGGACTTGACACACAACTTTCTTACATTTAAAAATCGGCGGTCTAAAAACCAGAAATCAAAATA